>CM040424.1:27149730-27573715 GCA_022702705.1 Papilionanthe hookeriana x Papilionanthe teres | reverse complement strand
GAAGTCAAGCTAGGTATGAATGGTTTTAGGATTTGGAATGTGTGTGAAAGTGTAATGTGTGCAGGTCAACCCTCACCAGACTAGGCCACCCAGAGTAGTTATAAGGCCAAAGAGTCCTATAGAGAACTCATCTTTTAAACCTCAACATATTGATTTTAACCCTCCAAGTGACTTAGGGGTTTACAATCAAACTTATGGGGTTTACAGGGAGTTTAAGAGGTGATTAAATTTCTAAATGGTGGGTGTCATCTCTAATCCTCTAAGATAGTCCAAGGGAAAGCCTAAGGCTAGATCCTAAGAACTAAGGAGAGAGAAGAGAAAAGACCTCATAAAAAATGAGGTCAACAACACTCACTATCATGATCGTGTTTTCTCTCTAGCCCTTCAATTCTGTGATCAATTATTTCTAGCTTTTTATCCAACTGTTCAAACTTTTGCTTTGCAAGGTCATGGCATTCATCAGATCATATAAGGTAGGGGGACTAGAGGCAGGAGGGTCATAACTAGTAGAAGGAATGTCTCTACTAGTAGAAGGTCCTTTGCTCCTACTCCCTGATCTCCATTCCTCATGGGATTCACAAGTCATTATATTTCCTTTACTAATGGGTCTCATAGGATAAACCCATTCCTCATCATCTCTTGCTTAAACTCCAGATAGTTGACAAAGTGCATAAATGAGGTCAGGATGCCCTAGATATCCACTTGTCTCACTCTTCGCAGTGGCCATAGTATTCTTATGGATTATTCTCCAACATTAATGCTTCTGTTGTTCTGAATACAAAAATTCAGAATAGCTCTCTCTCTAGAGACTTCACTATGATGGTAAAGGGGTAGCAGAGTCGAACAGATGAAATAATGCCATGCCTTAGCATTGGCATTCATCATGGACAATGGAAAGTTAATCCGCTCACAATTTTTAATTTTCCAAACTCCTTTCCCATCAGTGAAAAAGTCAATAACATCGTTCAACAGACCTTCCATTGTTCCAAAAGTTTCATACTCGCTAGAAAAATAGTCGGTGACACCTAAGCGCCAGAATAACCTACGCGTATCGATGATCCGGCGCCTAAGCGCCACGATTACAGGTCGTGTAAAAACTAAAATTCTTCAGTTTTTCACACGAAATCTCTCTATAAATTGACCTATCTTTGTCACCAATCACATAGAAACCTTAATTTCGACCAGAGCAAACTATTTTGGAGGAGTTAAGAAGAGTTTGGAAGCAATGGATAGAGGAAATCATGGAAATGAGGTAAGAGATAAATCTCCCAAAGATCCTCAACCTTATTTTAAATGTTTTATTGCTGTTAGTATGGAGAGATTGTTTAGTCGTTTGGAAAATATTGAAGTGGAACTTCAAAGCATTTGGAATCATTTGCATAAAATGTATCATCAAATTGAACACATGGAATGACAAATGAAACTTCAATTTGATCATATGGCGGCCTATCAAGACGCTCAAGTAGCAATGTATGTGAACAACAAGTGGATCGATGAAAAGACGGCTTTGGAATTTCCAAGGGCGTTGGTTTTCTATCTCGGCGGTCCTAGCGAACTTCATTGCGAAAAAGATGGAAATTAAAGATCGGTAGTGAATAGATCTCTTATGTGTTCTAGGTGTGATTGAGTCAAGTTCTAGTTTTTCGATTATCTAATTTATGTATGTTTGCTTTATTGTTCAATGTGTGTTGTTGGATTTGGAATTTGCTTTTAATTCATGTTGTTTGTGTTGTTTATAGAATGATGAACATTGTTATAGTCTTGTTATGGAATTCATTAAGTTTGGAATGAAAATTATGAATTGGAATTGAAGAGTTTAGTTAAATATCGTGTTTGAAATGTGGATCTTAGTTATCATTTTAAATTTAATGAGGAAATGTTTGGAGGATTTAAATTGGATTAATACTCTTATAGGAGTAATTAGAAGTAAAATTTGACAAGTTTTTGTGGAAAATATAAAATTTAAATCGAATTTTTGGAAAGGCAAGTTTGGCGCCTAGGCGCCGGTTTGTCCTGAACCCGAAACTTCATCTTCTTAAACACCCCCACAGTATTTTTGAAGCATAAGCTTCCCTTTCCTCTAGTTTTCACGAAAAGAGACCCTTGAGATCCTATTTGAGGCTGGATTTTCAAGTTTTGGAGCTTGAAATCACTTGATTTCTTCATCCTAATGTCAGATCTACATTCTAAACCAATTATTTTTTATTTTCATCGTAGATTTTGCTCACATTGAAGAAAACTGGAATTTTGAGAAAAATTTTGATTTTTAGAGTTAAATCCATGGATTTTTAAGCTCTTTCAAGTTTGAAAAGCTTAAATTAGTATATTTTCTTTGATCAATGAATTTATTTTGCATTTTTATTTCACGTTTAGATGGCACCCCAATCTAAGCGAGGAAAGGAATGAGAAAATTTTGATCGTAGCAAGTTCGTCACTAACGCTGCACATTTCCGATACAATGATTTTGCTACGACTCGGAAGTTTATCTCGGAACAAAGTTTTTACAATTCGGGAGGAAGAATTGAGAAAACGATCGTTGCACTCAACTGGCAACGATTCTGCTATTTTACTGCTATTACTGTTATCCCTGTGATTAGAGAGTTTTATGGAAATTTCATGGATGCTGAAGAGTACGAGATTTTTGTTAGAGGAGTTAGAGTAGGATTCACTCCCAAGCGTATCAACATTTTCTAGGGTCTGCTTCGAACATAGAGTGTTATTACTCAGGATTATCTCCATCTGAGGGAGATTTAGATATGATTATTGCTTACCTGACTGATGGTACTGGAGCTTGGAAGATCCGGAACGGAAAAGGGTAAATTTTTCATCTTCTAAGCTTAATGGTGTTTCAAAAGCATGGCACTACTATATTTCTGCTAGTCTCCTTCCTTCCAATCATTTGAGCGAGGTTACCAAGGATAGATCTATCCTCAACTATTACGTTCAAGAGAGGAAGCCGATTGATGTAGGAAGTATCATTTATGATTCTGTAGAGGCCACTGCTCGCTCTAGCACTTCTGTTGGACTTGGATTTCCATCTTTGATATATTCTATGTGTGAAAGTGCTGGAGTAGTTGCTGAGCATTCTGAGAAAAAGCTCAAGTCTATAAAGCCCATAGGAAGAGAAAGCGTCATTAACTATGATCGACTTCAAGGTAAGAGTTCTACTGCACCATCTAGTTCATTAACTGCTTTTGGTAGAGCTTCTATTTCTATACCTTCTACTTCTACTGCTGAGCAACCATCTAGTTTCTGGAAGTCCATGCATGATCAGTTTATGGAGCAGCAGAATGAGTTATTTCTAACTCATTGTAGAGTAGATACGATCTATACGAAGATCGATCATCTTTCTGAGTACACCCAAAGGAAGAGTGATTATGATGCTGAGTATTCTGAGTCTTTAGTTAGATTCCTGAAGGGTGAGCATGATGTTCAGTTTCCTACCTGTCCTAGATTTGAACCGTATGTTGATCCGAATGATTTGAAATTTTCTTTTGGAGATGACGATGACGAGGCTACAGAAAGTGATTAGTAGCCAGATTTACTTCTTGAGATATGTGATTCTGTTTTTACTGTATTTCTTGTTTGTTAGTACTGATTAATGTGATTGTATTGTTGTTTGTTAGTGTCGATTTGCTTGAGTAACTTTGTGTGAACTTTTGATATTGAAATTGTTTTAGAGCATCAGCTGTGTTATGTGTTTAAGACTGAAATATGGACGAATTTTTATTTTCTATGATTATGTTTATTTCTGTTTTAGCCTACTGTTTAGTTTTCATGAATAGTTAGTAATTTTGCATGTTCTAAAAATAAAAATATAAAAATAATTTTTTTTTTAGAAATGAACTCCTGCTCTGCAAACTTTTCTATATATGCTTAATTATTTCTGTTATATTCCTATTAAAGCATGTGTAGGATTAGAAATGATTTTTTCCTTACTGCATTATCACTGTACCTAGATAAATTCCTGTTTATTTCTTTCTCTCATGCTTTAGAAAATTTTATAATTCAGTTTTATACTAAAGCTGATGTTTGGGGGAAGGGAAAATATTTTTTAAATTTAAATATTATTTGTCCTTAATGAACTAATATTTTCTTTAAAAATGTTAACATAACATAAGGAATGAAAAATCTTTTTAAGATAACTTAAATTTTTGGAATTTATAAATAATTTAGTAAACTTAACTAAAATTTCAATAATTTTGATTAATTTTAAGAATATAATTATTTAACTTAAAGAATAATAAGATTAAGAGTTTTTCTATTAATAGTAAAGAGAATTCTATTTTAGAAATACTAAGGAATCAAGATTATTACCTGAAAAAGAAAAGATTGAAATAATTTTTGAAAAATACTTATTAATAATGTAATATTTATTAAGTAAAAAAATGTATAAGTTTTTAAATATAAGTTAAGGATAGTGAAGTTCAAAATCATTAACAGGCTATCCAAAAATAATAATTTTCACTTGAAAAAAAAAGAAAAGGAAGAAAAAAAAAGAAAAAGAAAAGGATTGATAAACAATCACTGAAAAGAAAAATAAAAATATATAAGATTGAAAAGCAATCCAAAAGAAAGAAAAAAATTTGAGGAAAAGCTTGAGGAAATGCATAATCAAAAATTGGCTTCACTTGAATTATCTTATAGGAAGAAAACCAATTACATTTTAACTTAATTTTTATGTACAATTATTTTTACTAGAAAAATGTTTCATGGAAATATTTTTCTTGTAAATACTCTATGTGACCTTAATATAATAAATTAAAATTATTCTTGAAATAAATGAAAGTTGGAAGTCTTATGATTTGGTAGTTAAATATTCTTTAAATTCTTAAAAATTAAACTTAATTAGTGAAATTAGGATAGTGATTTGTTAAAGCTTTTATAAAACCAAAAATTAAAAGAAATCTTAAATATTTAAAACTTCATTCCAAATGTTATATATTTTATGTAATTAAAAGGGTTACTTGAGGACAAGCAATGTTTAAGTTTGGGGGAATTTGATCCACTTTAAAAATACCCATTTTTATGACTTATTTATCATTCAATTCTTAAGGATATTATGCTTTAATGAAAGGTATTTTTATGTTTTTTGGATGTAGGTGATAAAAAAAGAGTTCAAGAAGGAAAAAGGAGTAAAAATTGAGCTAAAAGAGAAAAGTTGTCGAAATTATAGGCCTGGGGCCTAAGCGCCAGAATCCAGAGCCTAATTGTCAGAATCCGGTGCCTAAGTGCCAGTTCGATACAGACGCAGACAAGATTTTTGACGACTTTGGGCATTTATTTTGACAGATTTAAGCGGTTATTAGAGCTTCTAGATGACTGGAAGTTACTCCTAATATATAGGACATGTGATACAATGCATCTGGATGCAGGGAATTGGTTTTAATCGCGAAGAGGTGCGACCCAAAGTGAAGAGGTGCGAAGACCTGGTCACGGAGCCCGGCGCCTAGGCGCTAAATCTCGGAGCCTTGGCACGGCAGTTACCTTCTAGAAGATACATTATATTTAGAAAAATTTTGAAGAGGTGCCTTAAGCAACCCCTGATCAAATTCAGAGCTCTATAAATAGGAGCCCATTCTACAAAGAAAATCGCCCCTTTCACCCCTTCTAGCATCCTTTAGTCCCCAAGCACGATATAGCCATCCAATAATTTTAGGGAGCCACCTTCTTTATTTTTGAGTGAGTTTATTTTTAGTTTATTTTGAGTGTTAAGTGTGAGATTATTAGTGTTGTTGCTGTTGAAGTCTTTCATCATTGCATTGAAGTCAGTAGAAGTCAGCGGATCACCTGAAGGAACATTCCAGATAAGTATTTGTAACTTGGTTCAAAGTTTTATAAATATGTTTTGTTGTGTGAATTCGATGTGTTCTGAGTAGTTAGTTTTCTTTCTCCTTTCAACTATGAAAAGATAATAAGATAACTAAACTTTGTTGGAGAATTTAACTTAAAATATTTATAAAAATTGTGATGATATTAATACCTGATCTTAGTTTACTTTTTAAACTGGACATTTAAATTGTTAAAACCTATTGAAGAATTTTGAGACCTATCCAAAGAAGAGTTCTTAACTAGTAGATATCACATGAATCCTTGGGTAGTCGAAGGCTTTATGCGGGTTATTTAAGGTGAAGTGCAAATAAATAGGAAGATGTGATTTGTCGGGCGCAGAATTAATTAGTTTTTAGAGTGACAGACTAAATTCTAATAATTTAATTTATAGAAAGGGAACGGGTAACTGGTAGGGCTAACCATAGCCACCCTTGGACATTTAGTAGTGTGAGCCTAGATTAACCCATTCTACTAATAAAACATTCCTAAACGATCTATAGATTAGTCAATGTTCTTTATGCCTGGACCAAAGGGTAAAGAATAGGAATGCTTCTATTTGGCACAATACCACAATCTAAATTCTCCACAAATGATAATTATTCTAAAAATCTTGGATTAGTTGAAAAGGAGAAAGTTGTTTTATTTATACCTGCATTAATAGTTATTTTAGTGTTGCTTACTTACATTTAGTATAAAATTTATTAAATATAAAATCAAAACTTTAAAAAGAAATAAAAATAATAATTACTTTTAATTTGAAAATTCTAAAAATATTACTTAATATTCTAAAAAACTTCCCTATGGGATCGATAACTAGGACTCCACTAGAGCCTTGTATTACTTGATACGATACGTATACTTGCGTTTGAAATTGTGAATTTTACAAATTATAAAAATCTAAATATAAATTCATAAATTCTTTCATAAGTAAAATCACATCAAATTTTTGGCGTTATTGCCAGTGATTAAATCTTATAGCAGTAGTATCAAATTCTTGCATTTGAAAGTATATATAAAGCCCCGTTAGGGTGACTCACGCATCAAGTTTTTGAAACCGTGGTGCTTAGGCTCCGGATCATCGATACCCTAAGGTTATTCTGGCACTTAGGCACCAACTTTTAGTGCTTAGGCGTCGGAACCTCAATTGACTCTGATTCGCCTATCATCAAATTTTCAAAGTTTCGGTCTTAAAAATAGGTCCAATAAAAGGGTGTGATCCATATACAAACACGATTAAGATAAATTCAAATATCAAACAATCACACTGATAATAGATGGGTTGCCTCCCACAAAGCGCTTAGTTTAACGTCGTCATCCCGACCTAATTAATTAAATGAATCGGGTAGACTCAGTTCGTAAGCCTCTTTGTAATTTGGTTTTATTTCTCCCATATAAGGCATCAGTCTTAATCGGTTAACTTTTAATACTTTTCCAGTTTTGGGATCTTTAATATCCATAGCTCCATAAGGGTACACATTTTCAATTATAAATGGTCCCATCCATTTAGATCTTAATTTTCCAGGAAAAAGTTTTAAACGAGCATTAAATAATAAGACTTCTTGTTCAGGCTCAAAATATTTTGTTCATGCAATTTTTTCATTCTTTCCTTATAAATCTTTGCACTCTCATAGGACTCATTTCTTATCTCTTCCATTTCATTCAGTTGTAATGATCGTTTCTCTCCTACAGTATTCAAATCGTAATTAAACTCCTTTATCGCCCAGTAAACTTTATGTTCCAGTTCAACAGGTAAGTGACATTGTTTACCATAAACTAACTGATAAGGTGACATTCTGATAGGTGTCTTATAAGCTGTTCTATAAGCCCATAATGCAGAATTAAGTATATCAACTCAGTTAGTTCTTTTAGGATTAACAGTCTTCTCTAATATTCTTTTAACTCTCTGTTTGATACTCCAGCCATACCACTTGTTTGAGGGTGATAAGCAGTTGCAATTCTATATTTAATTCTGAATTTTTCCAATAATGATTGAATTTTTATATTTCTGAAATGACTTCCCCCATCTGTGATAATTACCCTGGGCATTTCGAATCTTGTAAAAATCATCTTCTTTAAAAATTTTGAAACACTTTTGGAATCACAGTTAGGTAAAGCTAAAGCTTCGATCCACTTTGAAACATAATCAACTGCTAATAAAATATAAATCTTTCCAGATGATGGTACGAAAGGTCACATAAAGACTAAACCCCATACATCAAAAATTTCAATTTCTAATATAAAGTTTAGAGGCATTTCATCTTTTCTGGATATATTCTCCATTCTTTGACATTGATTACAAGTTGTCACATAATGTCCAACATCTTTGAATAAAGTAGGCCAATAAAATCCAGAATTTAAAATTTTAAATGCAATTTTATCCACTCCAAATTCATAATCATGACACTTTTGAATAATTGCAAAAGTTTCTTCATAAGGTACACATCTTCGAATCAGAAAATCTCTTCCTATTTTAAATAAATGAGGATCTTCCCAAATATATGATTTACACTCATTCTTCAATTTCTTAATATATTTGCTATTCAACCCATAAGGTAAAATTTTGCTAACAAAATAGTTAACTATATCTGCATACCAAGGCATTTGTAATCCTTGAATGACATATAATTGTTCATCAGGGAGTTTCTCATTTATATTTTCTACATAAATCTTCTCACTATTATTTTTGATTCTCGATAAATGATCAGCAATTTGGTTGTCAGTTCCTTTTCTGTTCACAATCTCAAAATCAAATTCTTGTAAAAGTAAAACCCATCTGATCAATGTAGGTTTAGCATCCTTTTTAGATATTAAATACTTAATAGCAGAATGATGAGTATGTACGATACATTTCATTCCAAGAAGATATGGTCTAAATTTATCAATGGCATATACTATTGCTAAAAGCTCTTTTTTAGTAGTAGTGTAATTTATTTGAGTTTCATTAAGAGTTTTGCTAGCATAGTATATAACTTTAAAAATTTTCTCATATTTTTGTCCCAACACATCTCCAATTACATAATCACTTACATCACACAATAATTCAAAGAGTTTATTCCAATCAGGTGCAACAATAATAGGTGCAGTGATTAATTTTTCTTTTAAAATATTGAACGCATTCAGACAATCTTCATTAAATTCAAATTTAGCTTCTTTTTCCAATAAATGGTAAAGAGGTTTAGTAATTTTAGAAAAATCCTTTATATATCTCCTATAAAATCTGGCATGACCCAGAAAACTTCTCACATCAGTAACGGTACTAGGTGGTTGAAGTTCAGCAATAATTTTTACTTTTGCCTGATCAACTTTCATCCCTATTTGTGAAGTTACTTTTGCCTGATCAGTAACGATAGTAGGTGACATTTTTCCCAGTTTAGAACTAAATTTGTTTCTTCACATCTATTCAAAACTTTCGTTATATTTTCCAAGCAAGATTCAAAAGCTCCAAATACTGAAAAAATGTCCATAAATACTTCAATTCCTTTATCAATTAAATCACATAATATTGACATCATACATCTTTGAAAAGTTGCAGGTGCATTGCATAACCGAAAGACATTCTTCTAAAGGAAAATGTTCCATAAGGACTTGTAAATGTTGTTTTCTCTTGGTCCTCAGGAGCAACAGGTAATTGATGATAACCAGAATATTCATCCAGAAAACAAAAATATGAGTGTCCAGCTAATTTATCCAACATATGATCCAAGAAAGGTAAAGGAAAATGATCATTTCTAATGGCGTTTTTTAATTTTTGATAATCAATGAAAATTTGCCATCCAGTAGCTTGTCTTGTTGGGATTAATTCATTTTTATCATTAACAATGATAGTTACTCATCCTTTCTTCGGAACACAATGAATAGGACTCACCCATTGGCTATCCAAAATAAGATATATATTTCTAGCATCTAACCATTTCAAAATCTCTTTCTTTACAACCTCTTTCATAATTGGGTTCAATCTTCTTTGAGGTTCAATAGTGGGTTTGCAATTTTCTTCCATTAAAATCCTATGCATACAGATTGAAGAGCTTATTCCTTTTATATCCGCAATAGTCCAACCAAAAGCTTTCTTATAATTCTTCAGAACTCCTATTAATTTTTCTTCTTGATCTTTACTCAATTCTGAAGATATAATTACAGGTAAAGTTAATGAATTTCCAAGAAATGCATATTTTAAATGTGCAGGTAACATTTTTAATTACAGTTCAGGGGCTTTTTCAATTAAGGCTAAAAATATATCATTTTTAGTTGTGTCTAAAATTTCTTAGTTTTCATGAGTTTCTTCATTTAATTTTTCTTCATTTAATTTTTTAATTTCTTCAGTTAATGACTAATTCTATAACACAGATTCATCCTTTTTATCTTCAAAAATGACCTTACATTTTTATTGATAATGCTTTTTCAATTATATAATCAAAAATATCCATCCAATAGCATTTTTCCTTATCAGGATACCTCATTGATTTCAGAACATTAAACGTTATCTCTTGATCATTAACTTTCATCGTTAATTCTCCTGATCATTAACTCTCATCGTTAATTCTCCTTTTTGCACGTCAATCATAGCACGTCTGGTAGCTAGAAAAGGTCTCCCTAAAATAATAGGTATTTCTTTGTCTTCTTCCATATCTAGCACAATGAAATCCACAGGAAAGATAAATTTATCTAGCTTAACAAGAACATCCTCTATAACTCATTTAGGATAAGTGATAGATCGATCAGCTAACTGAAGGGTTACAGTGGTGGGAGAAATCTCTCCTAAATCTAACCTTAGAAAGATTGAAAATGGCATGAGATTAATACTTGCTCCTAAATCACATAAGGCTTTTCCACAAAATTTTTCTCCAATAGCACATGGTATAGTGAAACTTCCAGGATCTTTAAGTTTCTGAGGTAATTTCTTCTGAATTATTGCACTACATTCTTCACTTAATGCAACAGTTTCATAAGCTTCAAATTTTCTTTTCTTACTTAAAATATTCTTCATAAATTTTGCATAGCTTGGCATTTGTTCCAACGCTTCAGTAAAAGGAATTTTGATGGTAAGTTTCTTAAAAATCATAAAGAACTTAGAAAATTGATGATCAAGCTTCTGCTGTTTTAATATTTGAGGAAAAGGTGGTGTTGGTCTTTCAAATTCCACTTCAATAGGAATTACAGTCTGATTATTAGAAAGAGTATATTTAGATTTTTCAATTTTTTATACCTCTCTCTCTTTTTCAATTTCATTCTGAATTTTCACTTTTAATTCATTTCCACTTCTAAGTTGTACAGCTTTTGCTTGTTCAGGTTCTTTCCCAGTTTCTTTAGGATTAATTTCGACATTGCTAGGTAGTGTTCCTTAAGGTCTGTAATTAATAAAATTAGCAATTTGACCCATCTGATTCTCAATATTACGAATAGCAGTGTTTTGACTTTGTAGCTGATTACTAGTTGCAAGATCAATTCTTCATAGATAACTTTTTCTGCTGATTATTAAAACCAGGAGGGTATGTTGGTCTAATGTTTGAATTTCCTTGACTGTTCCAGTTTGGATTAACTTGATTATTACTCCATTGTATATATCCATTATTCCAATTAAAATTAGGATGATTTTTCCAACCAGAATTATAATAATTAGAATAAGGGTTATTAGTTTTACTAGCAATAGCTAGCAAAGTTTCCATTGTTTGAGAATTATCAGTATTTGCAGAATTATCATTACTTACATGCGATATATTAATAGCAAAATTATCTAATTTCTTAGATATCGTAGCCACTTGTGAAGCTAAAATAGAAAAGGCTCTATTAACTTGAATACTTACCATTCTTTTAGGATCAAATCTTTCAGAAGGCCATTGAAAATTATTATTAGTCATTTCTTCAATTAAAGTATAAGCTTCTTCAATTGTCTTAGCCATTAATGAACCACTAACATCAGCACCAATAATAGATCTATGTGAACCAATAAGTCCATTATAAAATTTTTGAATAATTAAATAATCTGGCAAAGCATGATGAGGACATTTTCTTAATAGTTCTTTAAATCTTTCTCAAGCTTCATAAATTGTTTCTCCATCGAATTGTGTAAATGAAGTTATATCATTTCTTAATTTAGCGAGTTTTAGAAGGAGGAAAATATTTAGTAAGGAATTTTTGTGCCATATACGCCAAGTTTTAATAGAACAAGTTGCTAATGAATTAAGCCACATCTTTGCTTTATCTTTTAAGGAAAAAGGAAAGAGTCTAAGCCTAATAGCATCATCAGAAAAATTATTATATTTAAAGGTAGCACAAAGTTCTAAAAACCTAGCAAGGTATAAATTTGGATCCTCATTAGGTGTTCCTTCAAATTGATTATTTTGAACCATTTGAATAATAGAAGGTTTAAGCTCAAAAGAATTAGCATCTACAGCTGGAATTTGAATGCTAATATGAAGTTCATCAGCTGTAGGATTTGCATAATCCCTTAATGGTTTATAAACATTTTGTTCATTGATATCTATTGGATTTTGATTATTGTTATGTGTAAGTTAGCCATTTCCTAATATTTTTTAATTTGTTTACCTTGTTTTCCTTTTTTAATTCTTTTAACTGTTCTTTCTAATTCAGAATCAAAAGGTAATAATTCTTCAGATCCATAACTACGCAAAAAATTAAAATCTTTTTGGTATTTTTATTTTTATATATATTTTTTATGTTTTATATTTTAAAAGAAATAAAAGTGTATAAATTATATTTAATTTGAAAAATGTCTTTTTAACTTTCTTACTTATTTTCCTTATCTTCCCCGACAACGACGCCAAAAACTTGATGCGTGACTCAGCTTATCGGGGCTTTATATATACTTTCAAATGCAAGAATTTGATACCACTGCTAGAAGATTTAATCACTGGCAACGACGCCAAAAAAATTGATGTGATTTTACTTATGAAATAATTTATGAATTTATATTTAGATTTTTATAATTTGTAAAAGTCACAATTTCAAACGCAAGTATACGTATCGTATCAAGTAATACAGGGCTCTAGTGGAGTCCACGGTTGTCGATCACACGGGAAGATTTTTAGAATATTAAGTAATATTTTTTTATTTTTCAAATTAAAAGTAATTATTATTTTAATTTCTTTTTAAAGTTTTGATTTTAGATTTAATGAATTTTATACTAAATGTAAGTAAGCAACACCAAAATAAGTATTAATGCAGGTACAAATAAAACAACTTTCTCCTTTTCAACTAATCCAAGATTTTTAGAATAATTATCATTTGTGGAGAATTTAGATTATGGTATTGTGTCAAATAAAAGCATTCCTATTATTTACGCTTTGGTCCAGGCATAAAGAACATTGACTAATCTATAGATTGGTTCAGGATGTTTTGCTAGCAGAATGGGTTAATCTAGGCTCACACTACTAGATGACCCAGGGTGGTTATGGTAGGCCCTACCAGTGACCGATTCCCTTTCTATAAATCAAATTATTAGAATTTAGTCTGTCACTCTAAAAACTAATTAATTCTGCGCCCAATAAATCATATCTTCCTATTTATTTACACTTCACCTTGAATAACCTGCATAAAGCCTTCGACTACCCAATGATTCATCTGATATCTACTAGTTAAGAACTCATCTCCGGATAGGTCTCAAAATTCTTCAACAAGTTTTAACAATTTAAATGACCAGTTTAAAAAGTAAACTAAGATCAGGTATTAATATCATCACAATTTTTATAAATATTTTAAGTTAAATTCTCCAACAAAGTTTAATTATCTTATTATCTTTTCTTAGTTAAAAGGAGAAATAAAACTAACTACTCAGAACACATTGAATTCACAAAACAAAACATATTTATAAAACTTTGAACCAAGTTACAAATACTTATCTGGAATGTTCCTTTAGGTGATTTGCTGACTCCTACTGACTTCAATGCAATGATGAAAGACTTCAACAGCAACAACACTAATAATCTCACACTTAACACTCAAAATAAACTAAAAATAAACTCACTAAATAATAAAGAAGGTGGCTCCCTAAAATGATTGGATGGCTATATAGTGCTTGGGGACTAAAGGATGCTAGAAGGGGTGAAAGGGGCGATTTTCTCTGTAGAATGGGCTCCTATTTATAGAGCTCTAAATTTGACCAGGGGTTGCTTAAGGCACCTCTTCAAAATTCGTCCAAATACAATGTATCTTCTAGAAGGTAATTGTCGCGCCTAGGCGCCGGGATCTGGCACCTAGGCGCCGGACTCCATGACTAGGTCTTCGCACCTCTTCACTTTTGGTCACACCCCTTCACGATTTAAACTATTTTCCTACGTCCAAATGCATTGTATCACATGTCCTATATATTAGGAGTAACTTTCAATCTTCTAGAAGCTCTAATAATCGCTTAACACTGTCAAAATAACTGCCCAAAGTCGTCAAAAATCTTGTCTGCGTCTGTATCGAACTGGCGCTTAGGTGTCGGATTCTGGTGCTTAGGCGTCGGATTCTGGCGCTTAGGCGCCAGGCCTACAATTTCGACAGCTTTGCTCTTTTAGCTCCATATTTGCTCCTTTTTGCTCCTTTTTCCTTCTTGAACTCTTTTTTTATCACCTACATCTAAAAACATAAAAATACATTTCATTAAAGCATAATATCCTTAAGAATTGAATCATAAATAAGGCATAAAAATGGGTATTTTGAAATTGGTTTAGTTGTGAAGCTCGTAAAAAGTGTTAATGTAATTAGCACTAAAGTCAATAGAGAATCCTCTTACTTGGACTGGTTCATCCTCAAGTTGAGAAAAATTGGAGTAGAACTCCCTCACAACTTCTATAGCAGCCTTATTTGTGATGTAGCAAAAGTTCTCCCATCCTCTCTCTTTGATAACTCTTTCTACATCTCCTACAGAATTCTCGAAAACTCTATCTTGTATACACTTTTTACTTTGATAGACTGAATTGTACTTTAATTATGCTTTCAAATTAATGAATCGAGTCCCATCAAAATTGCGTCTTCTCTTTTGTCTTGGAGCCATAGTTTGATCTATCAAATCATAAAAATTTCAAACTAATCTCCAAAATAATTATACAATGACTTCTAAAGGGGGTTTAAAACAATCTAAATCAATTTTCATGAATTCCTTCCAAGTCTTTTCTCCACATTTTCAATTTTTCCAAAATTTCTTAATGTGGAAGAAAATTATGGTAAAAATAAAAAAATTTTACATAGGAGTGAAGCTCTTACAAAGGGAAGATGAAATCTGGTGTTAGATTTTGTCGAAATCGCTCCAAATTCAAGATATCTCAAGCCCTAGGTCAACTTTTTGGGTAAAAAGGGGAAGAAGATGATGAATAGTGGCATTTGACAGGTTAAAATCGCGGTAAATAGCTACTTTTCACGATCGCGCCGTAGGCGGCCTTGTTCGCACTGTCAACGGGCTCTATTGAATTAATTTCCTATTCTTCTTAGGAAAATCACACTGTCGGAGGCCTCAAGAGCACCATCGGCGAGATTTTCAAAAATTGATCATTTTTCAATTTTTGCGATTTCGATTAATTTTAAGCCTCGTCGTCATCCGTTCGACCTTTTTATCATTTATTTTAAGTGATTAAGTGATGTATTAACACAAATAAACATACACATAACAAACTTCACATTTATATATTGAATTCAAGTGTTTGCAACACACAATACATAACACACATAAGTAGGTATGCTTTCAACCTAAATCCATATAATCAGCATCACAATCCAAACCACAACACTCAAAACGCTGAAAACAAACATTTCATACTTAATCTTAACTATACTGAGATTAAAAAGAAAACTAAAGAAACACACAAACATTACAACATTGTTTAAATCAAATACAACATAATCAAGTCTACCACTCTTTAGAACTAGTGCTAGTTTCTTCTCTGATATCTCCTATTGCTTGAACATGGACGAACATATTGTAAAAAGGTCAGAATGGAAATTCTTCAATTGAATCTTCATCAATCAAACCCATCCTTCTCATCAATTTCTCCAAACTCTCTTGGAATTGTTCAATATGATCAAAATATTCTTTCATTCTAAAATCAATGTGATCGAAGAAATCAGACATGATGCTAACTGCACTCGTTAAGTTTTGTACCTGGTTCCCTAGATTCTTGATTTTATGCAAGAGCATCGGTGTCTTATTTGCTACTAATGGTTGAACTAGAACAGAATTCTGTGATGCTTGATCCATAATCAAGCCTACATCACTCTCTCCATTAATGGCTGGGAACATCTGAGTTGGGTCTAAGGGTTTCCAGGGTAGCAGTATCTTTTCCCAAATCTCGTACGAAACTTGAAACAAGTTGCAAATCGAGAAAATTGTGGAAGGATGTCCAAGCCCTTGGGATGATCCTTGAACGATCAGGCCATAAACAGATTTCATAATAATCGATCCAATATCAATGGGCCATCCCATTTGAATGCAGTAGTTCAAAATTGCACTTTCTTTCCTGACTTTGCCAATTTTTATCATCGGCAATAACTTCGCAGAGATGAAAAAGTGCCAATGTTTTGAAACAGGATTTAAAAGTGTTGTAGAGAAACTAACATACCCATTCTCTCTAACTTCCTAGTCATCGGTTTCGTCCGTCAAGTATTTGTATATTTCATTCATCTTTTCTCTCGTCGACATGAAATTCGAATAATAATAGACTGGAACATTCTCAAGCATATATAACTCATTAATTCTTCCAAAATTGAATGTAATCCACCTACCTCGCAAATAATCGCTTCCTTGATTGATTCCATATAAATTGGCGTAGAGTTCTTTAACCACTAGAATGACTACTGCGGCAGTAGTGTAGCAAAACACTTCCCATCTTCTCCACATGATCATTTCTTCAATTGGTGACAAAGAATTGCTTTGTCCTTTATTCACAAATTCTCTTTCTTTAATCAATCTTCTTTTCCAGATTACCTTGTTGAAAAGTCGCTGCGCCTCCGCACTGACAAACTGTCTCCAGTTTTACACTCAAAATCTTGGGTTATTAATCAAATTGGAAGCCATTTGAGAAGGATTTGAGAGAGTATCCATTCATTTTTGGGAGTTTGGAGTGTTTAGGATCCATCCATAGGAGTTTATATAAGTCAAATTCGCAAAAATCGTCAAAAACTATCATTTTGAACACGAAAAACTGCCCACTCGCTGATCCTGTTGTCGGCGAACACGAAGGCACTATCGACGAGCCTTATGAAATTAAATACCAGAGATCTTGGGAAAAACCCGTCATCGGCGGCATCGACCACGCCGTCGGCGCCCTAGGAAAAAATTTGCATAAAAACGTCGTAGTCCAGTACGTTCCAAATTTTTCTCTATGGATTCAAATTCTATGATAATCAAAGGGTAAATATGAGTAGTAAGACTCAATATTACTACAAACTAACAATAATTTCAATCAAACACAACTATTAAAGATAATTATGGGTTGCCTCCCATAAAGCGCTTGGTTTAACGTCGTCAGGCCGACCTATTTAGGTGTTATTCAGGTTGACTAAGCATTAAAACCTCTTTAAAATTTGGTCTTTTACCTTCAAAATATGGTTTTAATCTATTTCCATTTACTTTAAATCTATTCCCAGTCTTAGGATCTTCAATTTCAACTACTCCATAAGTATAAACTTGAGTCACAGTAAAGGTTCCTAACCAACGAGACTTCAATTTCCCAGGAAATAATTTCAACCTTGTATTGTAAAATAAAACTTCTTGCCCTGGTTCAAAGTTCTTTCGGTTAATCTTCCGATCATATCTTAACTTTAGTTTTTCCTTATAAATTTTGTTGTTATTGTTAGATTCATTTCTTAATTCTTCTAATTCATTCAATTGCAGCATTCTCTTCTCACCAGCATTTTTCAAATTATAATTGAATTCTTTAATTGCCCAATATACTTTATGCTCCAATTCTACTATTAAGTGACAAGTTTTTCCATATATAAGCCTGTAAGGAGTCATACCAAAAGCAGTTTTATAAGCAGTCCTGTATTATAGACCAATCTACTCTATTAGAATTTACAGTCTTTTCTAGAATTTGTTTGATCTCACGATTAGAAACTTCAGCTAAACCACTGGTTTGAGGATGATAGGCAGTAGAGAATTTATGAAAAATACTAAACTTTTATGCCAATCTTTGAATATATTTATTCCTAAAATAGGATCCTCCGTCCGTGATAATCACTCTCAACATACCGTATCTTGTGAAAATGTTTTTCATTAAGAACTTTGAAACACTTTTAGCATCACAATGAGGTAAAGCTTGTGCTTCAATCCACTTTGATACATAATCAACTGCAATCAAAATATATAAGTTCCCAAATGAATGAATAAATGGTCTTATGAAATCTAATCCCTAAACATAAAAAAATTTCATCTTCCAATATGAAATTTAGAGGCATTTCGTTTCTTCTAGATATATTGCCTACTCGTTGGCATCTATCACATGTTTTGATATATCTGTAAACATCTCTAAAAAGAGTAGGCCAATAAAATCCAACTTGTAAAATTTTATTAGCAGTTTTGTCAATCCCAAAATGTCCTCTAAAATCAGAATCATGACATTTTTGAATAATCTGTTCAGTTTCTTCATAAGGCACACATCTCCTAATAATAAGGTCATTACATTGTTTATATAAATATGGTTCGTCCCAAAAATATGATTTTGAATCATGAACAAATTTTTTTTGTTGCTGCAATGTTAGCATAGGTGGAAAAACATCCCTTACTAAATAATTTACTATATCAGCATACCAAGGTATTTTCCACTCATTAATATTATAGAGTTGTTCATTAGGGAAACTGTCTATTATTTCTTTGTCGGTGTCAGATAATTTATTATATTCTAGTTTCGACAAATGATCAGTAATTTTATTTTCAGTTCTCATTCTATCAATCACCACAAAATCAAATTCTTGCATTAAAAGTACCCATCTAATTAATCTTGGTTTAGTATCCTTCTTTTGCATCAGATATTTAATAGTTGAATGATCAGTATACACAATACATTTAGTTCTAATTAAATATGATCTAAATTTATCAAAAGCATACACAATAGCCAATAATTCTTTTTCAGTAACTGTATAGTTAATTTGAGCATCATTAAGAGTTCTATTAGCGCAGTATATAACCTTAAAAATTTTATCATATCTTTGACCAAGAACAACTCCAATAGCATAATCACTAGCATCACACATTAGTTCGAATGGCTTCTCCCAGTCAGGTGAAACTATTACAGGTGTTGTGATTAGTTTTTCCTTTAATAACTCAAAGGAATTTGAGCAGTCTTCAGTAAATTCAAATTTCTTGTCTTTTTCTAAAAGTTGGCATAGAGGTTTTGTAATTTTTAAAAAATCTTTAATATAGCTCCTGTAGAAACCAGCATGTCCAAGAAAACTTCTTACCCCTCTCACTGAGTAGGAGGTGGTAATTTAGCTATTACTTGAATTTTTTCAGGGTCTACTTCCATGACATTTTCTGAAATTTTATGCCCTAATACAATTCCTCCTGCAACCATAAATTGACATTTCTCCCAATGTAGAACTAAGTTAGTTCTTTCGCATAGCTCCAAAACTTTTTCAAGATGATTTAAGCTTACATCAAATGATGTTCTAAACACAGAGAAATCATCGATAAATACTTCTATTCCATTGTTTATTAATTTACTAAAAATATACATCATACATCTCTGAAATGTTGCAAGTGCATTACATAGTCCGAATGGCATTCTTCTGAAAGCAAAAGTTCTATAAGGACTAGTAAAAGTTGTTTTCTTGATCCTCAGGAGCAATAAGGTATCTGATGGTAACCAGTATATCCATCCAGAAAGCATTAGTACTTGTGTCCAGCAAGCCTATCCAACATTTGGTCTAGAAAAGGAAGAGGAAAGTGATCTTTTCGGATGGCGGCATTTAATTTTCTATAACCAATACAAATACGCTAGCCAGAAACTTATCTGATAGGTATTAAATCATTATTTTCATTTTCTTCAATATTTACTCCTCGTTTTTTGGGAACACAATGAATTGGCCTTACCCAAGTACTATCCAAAATAAGATGTATAATTCTAGCATCTAACCATTTCAAAATCTCTTTTTTAACTACTTCTTTCATAATAGGGTTTAGTCTCCTTTGAGGGTCAATTCTTGGTTTATGTTCTTCATTTAATAAAATTTTATGCATATAAATCAAAGGACTAATTCCTTTAATATCAGCTAGAGTCCAACCAAAAGTTCTTTTATATTTTTTTAATGTATCCATTAATTTTTGTTCCTGAATTTCATTTAAGTCTGATAATACAATTACAGGTAATGTTCAAAACTCTCCAAAAAATACATACTTCAAATGAATTGGAAGATTCTTTAATTCAAGTTCAGGGGGTTTTACAATAGATGGAATTAATATTTTATTTTCTGGCGCTGTTGAATTGAGTGTTTCAAATTTTTCCTAAATATAATCAGCTTCTTCACTTTCATTTTCATCATAATTATCTTTTTCTATATATTCTTTTTCTTCATAATTTTCTTTGAAATATTATTTTCTTATATAATAACATATATCCATTCTAAAACATTTATTATCTTTTTCTATTGATGGATATTTCATTGACTTTGAGATGTTAAAGGTTACTTCTTGATCATTTACTCTCATAGTCAATTGCCCTTTTTGAACGTCTATCATTGCTCTTCATATAGCTAAGAATGGTCTTTCTAAAATGATTGGAATTTCTTTATCTTCTTCCATACTAGAATGATAAAGTCCACAGGAAAAATAAACGTATCAACCTTAACCAAAACATCTTCTACAACTCCCTTAAGATGTGTAATAGATCGATCAACTAACTGTAGAGTTACAGAAGTTGGTGAAATCTCTCCAATTTCTAACCTTTTAAAAGTTGATAGAGGCATCAAATTTATGCTAGCTCCCAAATCACATAATCTCGCCCATAAAATTTTTCACCAATAGCACACGGGATAGTGAAACTACCAGGATCTTGAAGTTTTTTAGGAAGTTTTCTCTGAATTATAGCACTGCACTCTTCACTGAGTGCAACAGTTTCATGATCTAGTAACTTCCTCTTTTTGTTGAGTGTATCCTTCATAAATTTAACATAATCAGGCATTTGTTCTAAAGTTTCAATAAAAGGAATATTTATTGGCAATTTTTTCAAAATGTCTAAGAATTTAGTAAATCATTTTCCTTTATCTTGTTGCTTTAATCTTTGAGGAAATGGTGGAGGTGGGTTTTCAACAGTAATTTTCATTGGTTTCAAAGGAAAATTAGGATATAAACTTTCGTTTTCTCCTTCATTTTCTTCTTTTTCCTTTTTAATTACATTTTCTTTTTGAACTCTCATTTCCACTCTTTTCCACTCCTTAATTTATTAGCTTTGATTTGTTCTTTTCCTTGATCTTTAGGATTTACTTCAACATTACTAGGTAAATTTCCAATAGGTCTATTACTTAATGTAGAAGCAATTTGCCCTAGTTGGTTTTCTATGTTTTTAATATAATTTCCTTGATTTTGTAACTGATTACCCATATTCAAAACTAATTCTTCCATAGACAACTTCTTCTCCTTAAATTGTGAATTATTATAAAAACCTGGTGGATTAGAAGGTCTATAATTGGAATTACTTTGATTGTTTATATTTCCTAATGGGTTTACAAGATTGTTCCCCCACTGAGGATTAACATTATTATTTTGATTATTCCAATTAAATTTTGGATGATTCTTCCAACCTAGATTATAATAGTTTGAATAAGGATTATTTTGTCTATTATTTATTACATTTATAGTTTCATATGAAGATTGAGCATCTACGATTTGTCCTAATGAATTTTCTTCTAACACTGGAGGTGTTTGAGAACGATTCATTCCATATTGATCTATTTTCTTTGAAAGAGCAGCAATTTGAGAAACTATCATAGTTAAAGCATCAGAATCATGAATACTGGCTACTCTCTTTGGATTTAACCTTTCAGCAGGCCATTGAAAATTATTGGTAACCATTTCTTCTATTAACGCATAGGCTTCTTCATAAGGTTTAGACATTAGTGATCCACTAGGAGCAGCATCTATTAATAATCTAAGAGATCCTACTAATCCACTATAAAATGTTTGAATAATTAACCAATCTGGTAAAGCATGATGTGGACATTTCCTAAGAAGTTCTTTAAATCTTTCCCAAGATTCATATATTGATTCTCCCTCATTCTGACTGAAAGATGTGATATCGTTTCTGAGCTTAGCAGTCTTAAACGGTGGAAATTATTTCGATAAGAATTTTTGTGAAAGTTCTCCCCATGTTCTAATAGATCCAAGTGCTAACAAATTTAACCAAGCCTTAGCCTTATCCCTTAATGAAAAAGGAAAGAAGCTAAGTCTGACAGCATCATCAGACACTTTGTCGTACTTAAGAGTACCACAAAGTTCTAAGAAACTTGCAAGATGCAAATTAGGATCTTCATTTGAAGGTCCACCAAATTGATTATTTTGTACCATTTGAATAATTGCAGGTTTAAGCTCAAATGAATTAGCGGCCACATTAGGATTTTGGATAGTTAAGTGAATTTCATCTAATGTAGGGTTAGTGTAATCTCTTAATGGTCTAGATTGATGTTCATTTTCTATTCTTTGGTTATTTATGTTGTTTTCCATTGTTTCAGAATTTATAGATTCTTTTCTTAGTTTTCTAATTCTCCTAACAGCGCGTTCTAATTATGAATCGTAGGGTATAAGATTTTCAGAACCAAATTTGTGCATACAATCGAAATCAGTACACAATAAAACAATTAACTAAATAAGTTGCAGTTCTATTGAGGTTTTCTAATAGTCCTAAATTTCCTGTTACTTTAATTATGTTTCCCCGACAAAGGCAGCAAAAACTTGATCCCACAATTTTAAAAATACTTATAAATATAAGAATTCGACTCCACTGCTAAAAGATATAAATTCTTGGCAACGACGCTAAAAACTTGATCCCGCGATTTTAAATGTACTTATAAATATAAGAATTTGATAGCTTTACCAAAAGATATAAATTCTTAGCAACAGCACCAAAAACTTATCTTGGAGCGTAATTTTAATTTTAGTAATAATAAAATATTATAATCTTTTAATCGCCGAGTTACCTTTAAACGCAAGTATACGTATCGTTCAAGTAATACATGGCTCTAGTAGAGTCCTGGTTATCGATCCCACAGAGAAATATATTAAAGCCTACGGACTAAAATTATATAAATCAAGATAGGATTACAACTAAATCGAATATGCCTATCTGTCACTAATACGCAATCGATAATAAAGTTCTTATATCTTAACTAGTTCTACTAATTGATTACTAATACTACTAAAGTTAAGTTCAAATATATAATATCAAGAATCTTTCTCCTTTGCTAAGATATTTAAGTGAAGTGATAATTAGAATTAGTTTTATGTGTGTTGTGCCAAATAGGAGCATACTGATGCACAATGACCCAACTTTTACTTATGTAAGAATTTATGAATTTATATTTAAATATTTAAATAATTTTTGTAAAAGTCACAATTTCAAATGCAAGTACACGTATCGTTTCAAGTAATACAGGGCTGTATTGGAGTCCTGATTATCGATCCCACAGGGAAGATTATGAGAAAATTAATAAATATTTTAGATTTTTCAAATTAAAAGAAATTATTATTTTTATTTCTTTTCAAAATTCAGATTTTAAATAAAATAAAATTATTACTAAATGTAAGTAAACAATAATTAAATAAAGAGTAATGCAAGTATAAATAAAACAACTTTCTCTATTTCAACTAATCCAAGACTTTTAGAATAATTATAATTTTTGGAGAACTTAGATTATGGTATTGTGCTAAATAGAAGCATTCGCATTCTTTACCTTCGCTCGATAGTATAAAGAACATTGGCTAATCTATAGATCGATTTAGGATGTTTTATTAGTAGAATGGGTTAATCTAGACCAAATTATTAGAATTTAGTCTGTCACTCTAAAAACTATTTAATTCTACACCTGATAAATAATATATTTCAATTTATTTGCACTTCACCTTGAATAACCCGCATAAAGCCTTCGATTACCCAAGGATTCATGTGATATCTACTAGTTAAAAACTCATCTCCGGATAGGTCTCAGAATTCTTCAACAGGTTTTAATAATTTAAATGGCCAGTTTAAAAAGTAAATCAAGATCAGGTATTAATATCATCACAATTTTTATAAATATTTTAAGTTAAATTTTCCATCAAAATTCAATTATTTTATTATCTTTTCATAGTTGAAAGGAGAAAGAAAACTAACTACTCAGAACACATTGAATTTACACAACAAAATATATTTATAAAACTTTGAACCAAGTTACAAATACTTATCTGGAATGTTCCTTCAGTGATCCGTCGACTCCTGCGACTCCGATGCAAGGTACAAAACTTTAACAACAACAAAACTTGAAAACTCACACTTACTACTCAAGGAAATGAGTGGTAATACTGAAAATAAACTCACTAAATGCAAAAGAAAGTGGCTCCCTAAAATTATTGGATGCTAGAGGGGGGTAAATGGTGATAGAATGGCTATAGGGTGCTAAAAGGGGCACTTTTCTCTGTAGAATTGACTCCTATTTATATAGGTCTGAATTTGACCAGGGGTTGCTTAAGGCACCTCTTTGAAATTCGTCTAAATACAATGTATCTTTTAGAAGGTAACTGTCGCGCCTATGCACCAAAATCTGGCACCAAGGCACCGGAGTCCGTGACCAGGTCTTCGCACCGCTTCACTTTGGACCGCACCTCTTCCGATTAAAACCATTTTCATGTGTCCAGATGCATTGTGTCACATGTCCTATATATTAGGAGTAACTTCCAGTCTTCTAGAAGGTCTGATAATCGCTTAACACCGTCAAAATAACTGCCCAAAGTCATCAAAAATATTATCTATTTCTGTATCGAACTGGCACTTAGGCACCAAGCCTAAAATTTCGGCAACTTTGCTCTTTAAGCTATATTTTTGCTCCTTTTTCCTTCTTGAACTCTTTTTTTATCACCTACATCCAAAAACATTAAAATACCTTTCATTAAAGCATAATATCCTTAAGAATTGAATCATAAATAAGACATAAAAATAGGTATTTTTTAAGTGGATCAAATTCCCCCAAACTTAAACGTTACTTTTCCTCATGTAACCCTTTTACTTACATAAAATGTATAAAATTTGGAATTAAGTTTAAATAGTTAAGTTTTATTTTAATTATTGGTTTTATGAAAGCTTTAGCAAATCATCAACTAAATTTCACTAATTAAGGTTAATTTTAAGAATTTAAGGAATACTTAACTAACAAAGCATAAGACTTCCAATTTTTCATTTATTTCAAGGATAATTGCAATTTATCTTATTAAGTTCACATAAAATATTTACAAGAAAAAGACTTTCATGAAACATTTTCCTAGTAAAAATATTTGTACATAAAAATTAAGTTAAAAATGTAATTGGTTTTCTTTCAATATTATAGCCAATTTTTTATTAGTCGTTTCCTCAAGCTTCTCCTCACATTTCTCTGCTCTTTTCTTCTTCTTTTTTTTCTCTTTTTTTAAGGATATTTTTCAATCCTCCATTTTTTTTATTTCTAAGGATTACTATTTTTGGATAGCCTGTTAATCATTTTGAACTTCACTATCCTTAACTTATATTTAAAAACTTATACATTTTTTTACTTAATAAATCTGACATTCTTAATAAATATTTTTCAAAAATTATTTCAATCTTTTCTTTTTCAAGTAATACTCTTGATTCCTTAGTATTTTTAAAATACAATTCTCTTTACTATAAATAGAAAAATTCTTAATCTTATTATTCTTTTAGTTAAATAATTCTATTTTTAAAATCAATTAAAATTATTGAAATTTTAGTTAAGTTTACTAAATTATTTATAAATTCAAAAATTTAAGTAATCTTAAATAGATTTTTCATTCCTTATGTTATGTTAATATTTTTAAAGAAAATATTAGTTTATTAAGGACAAATAATATTTAAATTTGAAAAATGTTTTCCATTCCCCCAAACTTCAGCTTTAGTATAAAAATGAATCATAAAATTTTCTAAAGCATAAGAGAAAGAAATAAACATGAATTTATCTAAGTACAATGATGATGTAGTAAGGGAAAACTCATTTCTACTTCTACACATGCTTTAATATGTATATAACAGAAATGATTAAGCATATATAGAAAAGTTTGTAGAGCAGGAGTTAATTTCTACATAATTTTTTTACAATTTTTATATTATAATTATTCTCTCTTTTTTTTATATTAAAACATGCAAAATTACTAACTATTCATGAATACTAAACAGTAGGCTGAAAAAGAAATAAACATTTATCATAGAAAATAAAAATTCATCCATATTTCAATCTTTAATACGTAACACATCTAAAATAGTTTCAACATCAAAAGTCCACAAAAAATTAATTAGACAAATTAAAACTAACAAACAACAATAAAATCAGACTCATCAGTACTAACAAACTAGAAATAAACTAAAAACATAATCAACACATCTCAAGAGCTAAATCAAGCTACTAATCACTATCTGTAGCCTTGTTATGGTCGTCACCAAAATAAAATTCCACATACTTCGGATCAACATACGGTGAAAATATAGGACAGGTAGGGAACTAAACATCATGATCACCCTTCAGGAATCTAACAAGAGACTCAGAATACTCAGCATCATAATCACTCTTCCTTTGGGTGTACTCAGAAAGATGATCGATATTCTTATCGATCGTATCTACTCTACAATGAGTTAGAAATAACTCATTCTACTGCTCCATAAACTTATCATGCATGGATTCCCAGAAACTAGATGGTGGCTCAGCAGCAGAAGTAGAAGGTCTAGAAGTAGAAGCTCTACCAGAAGTAGGTAATGAACTAGAAAGTGCAGTAGAACTCTTACCTTGAAGTCGATCATAGGTACTGACACTTTCTCTTCCTATGGGCTTTGTAGACCTGAGCTTTTCCTCAGAAAGCTCAGAAACTACTCCAGCACTTTCACACAGAGAATAAATCAAAGAAGGTAATCCAAGTCCAACAGAAGTGCTAGAACGAGCAGTGGACTCTACAGAATCATAAATGATACTCCCTACATGAATCGCCTTCCTTTCTTGTATGCAGTAGTTGAGGATAGCTTTGTCCTTGGTAACCTCGCTCAAATGATTGGATAGAAGGATGCGAGCAGAAATAAAGTAATGCCACGCCTTTGAAACACTATTAAGCTTAGAAGATGAAAAATTTACTCGTTTTCCTTTTCGGATCTTCCAAGCTCCAGCACCATCTGTCAGGTAAGCAATAAACATCTCTAAATCTCCCTCAGATGGAGATAATCCGAAGTAATATCACTCAATGTTCGGTGGCAGGCCGTAAAAAATATTGATACGCTCTGGAGTGAATCCTACTCCAACTCCTCTTACGAAAATCTCATACTCTAAGCATCCACGAAATTTGCATAAAACTCCCTGACGACAGGGATAACATCAACAGCAGTAATATAACAGAATCGTTGTTAGTTGAGTGCCACGATCGTATCCTCAATCCTTCCTCCAAGATTTTAAAAACTTCGTTCCGAGATAAACTTCCTGGTTGTTGCAAAATCATTGTACCGAAAATGTACAGTAGCAGTGATAAACTTGCTACAATCAAAATTTTCTCGTTCCTTTCCTCACTTAGATTTGGGTGCCATCTAAACTTGAAATAAAAACACAAAATAATTCATATGATCAAAGGAAATAAACTAATTTAAGCTTTTCAAACTTGAAAGAGCATAAAAATCCATGGATTTAACTCTAAAAATCAATTTTTTTCCTCAAAATTTTGGTTTTCTTCAAAGAGAGCAAAATCCATGATGAAAATCGAAAATAATTGGTTTAGAATGTAGATCTGACATTGGGATGAAGAAATCGAGGGATTTAAAGCTTAAAAACTTGAAAATCCGTCCTCAAATGGGATCTCGAGGGTCGATTTTTGCGAAAACAGGAGGAACGGGAAGCTTAGGTGTCAAAAATGGCGTGGGGGTGGTTTAAAAAGATGAAGTTTCGGGTTCGAGGTCGAACTAGCTCCTAGGCGCCGGAATATCCTTTCCAAAAATTCAATTTAAATAATATATTTTCCACCAAAACTTATCATATTTGACTCCTAATTACTCATTGTCGGCACTATTTTCAGGTTGTGTGTTTTATTTTGAAAAAGGGGTCGCCTAACAGAAGTTGTCGGCGAATTTTTAATTTAATTTAAATAAATAATTTTGAAAAGTAATATTTGATTTTGAAAATAATTTTAAATTTGAAGGTTTTAAGATATGAGATTAAACCGGTCTCACATCCCAAATAGTTTATATAAACGAGCACCGCACCACAAGCCGTGTATCTATCCCTAAGGATAGACACACTCGCTTGACGGTGGGGCTCGATTAAATAAACTAGAAGATTTGTGACATCCGTTTGGTCCGCGAACCAATTTTATAAGCCGACAAATTCCTCGCTTAATATGAAAGCATTAAACGGGGTTTATATTACTCAGGTTCTTTAAAATTCCTTATAAGGGCAAGCCCCTATAGTTAATTACATCTTAAGTGACGGGAATCACCTAAGAAAACTCTCGATAATAGTCAATAATTCTGCTCTCAAGAATTTCAAAGTTTAAGTTCTCAAAGGATTGAAGTTTGAAATTTCAATAGGGAATGGATCAAATTTGGAACATTTTGTTTTGGGAATCCAAAGGAAGAAAAGTAGGAGACATTACAGATTCGAAGCGAACTTCGGTAATCTCCCGACTATCCTATTGTTTGGCTTGGATTTAGGAAAGTCCTAATATTTATTTAAATATTTTGATCTTGCCAATTTTAATTAATTAGGGCTTATATTTGTATGATAAAATCAAACAAATAGCCTCGAAGATGTGAGGGTTTATTGTCGTACTGGACGACTACCTCGGAATCCTAAGACCGGTTAGGGCTTAATTTGCAATGCAAGTGCCTAACGAAGAGGTTGAGGATTTATGTTGCACTAGGCAAACTACCTCGAAATCCTATGGCTTTGTTATTTAATTCTAAGGAAGAGTTTTGTCGAAGTAGACTCAGGTTTTGCTGATGACGATGGCCGTGCTGCCCACCATGCTCCGAGCTCTTTGTTGTTGCGAGTTTTAGTTTTAGAAGTCATAAATCGGGGGATGAGAAAAGTGTTTTGGTTTAGAGAAGTCTTAATTTCCAAGTGTTTTTGTGTTTTAATTAAAACAAATCTTAAAGTTGATTATAACGACACCGGTTAAGATCCCGCGGTTCCATCCTTCGGCATCATTATTTTTATCGGATTCACTTAGTCCAGATGAATTTGCTAAACTCAACTGAATGAGTTCCACACTTTCATTTAGACCGTGGGAAATCCCGTTAGCAACACGTAGGTTACATCATCCGAGGTATTCCCGATCATCCAACATGACGTTTTAATTTAGTTGTAATTGTAGTTTTGTGTTCTGTTTGTGATTAAATTTTGAGTTGTTTTATATTTTGAAATGTTGTAGGTTGTGAATTTTATCTTGCAATGACTTTTAACTTAGTTTGGTTTCGGTTTTAGGGTCTATCCTAAAGGTGTGGGTTTTCATGCAACGAGTTGTTTATCATGCAAGAAAAAGTAAGTGCAATGCGGTTAAATAAATTGCAAGAAGGTAAATTGCAAGAAAGTAGATTGCAATAAAATAAAAGCGTACTGGAGGGTCTTCCCGTCATCCCAAGCTGCACTTAAAACACAATTAGAATATTTAAGCAAGTTCCTAGATAAAGCTAAGGGAAGGGTTATGGTTTTCTACCAAATTCTAATCCTATAGCTGAGTCATCTCTATGACGTCTAGGTTCTTTGTGTTTTGGTTTAAGGACGATTTTCTTCATCAAAGAACAATTAAGTCCAATTGTTCTTATAAATGTCCTATCATATTGAGGAAGTGCTTAAGAATAATCTTAAACATCTTTTGAATATTTCTAGGATTGTTTTAAGTCCAAATGGGTTTAATTATACAAATGAATTAATCGTCCGAGAATTCAAGTTTTGTTGTTATCTTACTCAGTGAACTAGGACATTTAAATATCCTATAGGTGAGGTAACATTTCATTTAATGTTCTGTTTAGGAGTTATAATAACCGAAGCTTTCGAGGGTAAATCGGTATTCAAATGATTTGTGATTTAGTTTAATTTCAATTAATTTGGCATAGTGTTCAAGTTATTTTAGATTTATTTTGAATTCTTTATGTCTTTGGTGATGTTATATTTAATTCAACTTAATTTAATTTAATTTAATTTAATTTAATTGAGTTTTAATTTAATTTAATTCAATTTAATTCAATTTAGTTTGATTTGATGTTACATTAAATTAATTTAATTTAATTTAGTTTTAATTTAATTTGATTTAATTTGATTTAATTTAATTTAATTTAATTTAATTTGTTTATTTAATTTAATTTAATTCATTTAATTTGATTTAATTTAGTTTAATTTAATTTGATTTAATTTAATTTGATTTAATTTAATTTGATTTAATTTAATTTGATTTAATTTAATTTAATTTAAGTTATTTAATTTAATTTAATTTGTTTATTTAATTTTAATTTAATTTAATCTTTAATTTAATTTTTAATTTAATTCAACTTTTAATTTTAATTTAATTTAATTTAATTTAATTTAATTTAATTTACTTAATTTAATTTAATTTTTAGTTTAATTTTATTTTTAATTTAATTGAAATTTTTAAAAGAGTTTAATGATTTAATTTTAGTTTAATGATTAAGTTTTTTAATGTTTTGAATTTGAGTTATCATTTTAATTAAGAATTGAATATTAATGAGATAATTAATTTAGGGATTTTTAAATTAAAGAATAAATCTCCTCCTAATAATATCCCTATTTTAATAATTCCAATTTTATTATTCTTCCAAATTTAATCAATTATTTAATTAAAGTTTAATCATTTTAAATTGCTTAATGGGTTTCTACCATTTAATTATTTAAATTTCAATCATCCAAATCAGATTAGGATCAAATATTTTACTTGTTAATTTTTTTATTAAACCTAAAGTTTTAATTAAGGATTAAGATTTTTAATTACCATTTTACCCTTTAAGCTTAATAATTTCATGACTCACTAATTTGAACTCAAATGAACTTGAAATTTTTATATGACTTCACTCATATGTCAATAAAGACATGAGAGGAGAAAATGTGATTTTTCTGTATTTAATTTATTTATATAATTATTTTTGGTAGAAAATAGAGATTTTCAAGGAAAATTTAATAACATGACCAAGGGAAAGTTTCTGTCCTTGAGAAAATTAGGGGACATTCCTAATGACTAGAGGACCACTTGGACCAATTTTGGTGATTTTTTGAATTACATTATTTTTATTATAATTATTTTAAATTTTGGAGTGTTAATTAATTTAAAAATAAAATAAATGTTGAAAAATGAATTTTATATTTTTCAAAAATCTCTCTGATATCAAGGAAATCAGAGAATCAAATTTTACAATTTTCTGATTTTTCTATGATTTATTATAATTATTATAGTGAAAAAGCTAGAAAACATATTTTTTAATTTTAAAATTATCCTAGAGCTTTAAAATTTAATATCTCACTAAATAGACCTAAGAAAAATGTGGGGTTTGTTCCTAAGTGATTAAAATTCAAAATGTGACATTTTGGTGAATTTTATTATTTTTGTGATTTTTATTATTTTTTAATTATTAAAATATTAAAATAATATTAAAAATCAACTTTTTTAGAAAATTGAAATTTTAATTTTCTTAAATTCCCCTGATATCAGAGAGGCTCCAAAACCAATTTGGTGAATTTTTAAAAAGTATTTTAAAAGTTATGAATTTTTAAAGTTTAAAATGACTAAGTGGCTTAATCAACCCAATTAGTGGGGCTAACCAAGTCAATTGACCTCAAATTTTTATGGTGGGTTCCTCTGATCCTAAAGGTCAGTGGAGAATTGATTTCAAGTCAATTTAATGTATGGTTAGCTCTAATTAATTAGAGACCTATTTTGAGTGTTTAAGCCAATTAGGGTTGTTTTAAATGACCTAACTTCAAAACCTATTTTTCCTAGGGTTCTCTCGGTCATAAGGAACATCATCAAATTTTCCTAGAATTTATTTCACAACATGCTATTTATTGGAATTAAAATACTCAAAACAGTAACATGAACTTGAAAAATCAATAACTCTTCATAGGGATGGCCTCGACTTTGGAAAATTCGGGGAATGTTCCCAAATTCGGAGGATTCAAAAGCCACTATGGTCTCATGCCATGGTGAATTGTATACATGCATGGAGAATTAAAAGTATGCAGAGAGTAAATAAATTATAAAAAATAAAATACTTGATGAAATTAAATGATTTTTTTCCACATTATTCTCCTCCGTTCATCGAGCAAGAGGGTATTTTTATTTTATTTTTCTAATTTTTCTACACAAAGTTATGAATTTTTGAAGTTTAGGGAATTAAATAAATAGAAAATACCCCTAATTTTCTATTTATCCACGCGCGCCAACTCATCCTCGGCATCTCCGAACGCACACGCGTCGCGCTCCCATTCGACGCCGCCATCCGACTCGGCGCTCCGGGCCCCGCAATTCTTGTACCGTCTCCTGGTCCGACGCCATCTGAGCCGTCCGTCCGCGCGTGTATTGAATGGACGGCATCCGTTCATCGTCCCCGAGTGTCCTCACCCGAGAGCCGTCCACACTAAATCCCTAAGATCTCACTCGATACTCAATGTATTTTCATGTTCTTATGCTCTATGGATTCGTCTTGAAGAGACGAACACATCTATACCGTTATCATGCATTGAAATTAAAGCATTTGAAATGGAGAATCTCCAGAAGCTCAGGATGAAGAATTAGTTCATACCTTTGCTCAGAGAAGTGTGGCTTCGATCTCAGGTTTGTTGCACCTTCGATTGGATTCCAGCAAGCTCCAGATGAAGTCTCCTGGTCTAGTGAATTGCCTAGATGTGATTTCGACCAAGCCCGATCACAAAGCTTGGAGGCTGGAGCAAGCTGGGTGGCTCGGAGCTGGGGCTTTTGCTGGTGGACACCTTCCCTCGGTCCGGTGAAGGTGTAGAACCAATCAATTTGGGGATTGGCTCACCTGTGGAGAAGTGTCCTGGTTTTGGGTGGAATTTCAACTCGAAATTGAGCTCGCGAGAGAAGAAATGGCAGGGGGATCTCACTTGGGGATCAAGTGCTCGTGTATGGGGAGGAGTACGGAACAATTTTGGCGAGTTTCCTTAAGGTTTGTTTTCAGCACCTCTCATGGCCGAGAGGGGTGGTGTTTAAATAGGAGAGGGTGGAGGGCCTCCCGGGGAGAGTTAGGGCTTGGGATCGAGCTGCTCTTGGCAAGAGAAGAACGGCTCCAATGGCCACCTGGGGATGGGGCGGCTCGGCAGGTGAGAATTCCAAGTTGGGCTCACATGTGAGCTCTCGGCCATGGTGTTTTCCGGCGGCCTGGTGGCTAGCCGGCCAGGCATGGGTCACCCTCAAGGTCAGGTGGGTCAGGGCTGGGACTTGGTGCAAGCAATTGGCAAATGCCATGTGTAAAGAGCTTGGATTGAAATGGAATGGGGGAAGACCATTTTGGGTTCAAATGAGTCAACCCATGGTTTTGGGCTAGGTTCACCACCCAAGGCCTGGTCTTGGGCTGAAAAAGATCACTTGGGTCAGCCAAGAGAGAATGGTGTGGTCTCCATCCATGATGAGGTGGCTAAGCATGGTTTAGTGTGTGACATGCTTAAGGTAAAAAAAGGTTTAAGTAGGATTAGGAAAGGGGCCCCTCCTTTAGCCATTAATGGCTTGATCACATGTCAAGCCTTCCATGGCTTCATGTGGCTTGTCCATGGCTTGCATGGCTCACCTTTGGCTTGGGAAAAGGTTTGGTCAATTTCATGAAAATGGATTTTAGGAATTTTTGGTAATTTGATGGAAATTTGTATGAAACTTGATTTGGAATAATTTGATGGTGAATTTAGGACTTAGGTAATGGCTTTAATTAAGTGGATGGCAAATGGAGATGTCATGTGGGCTTTAGGGTAGATTTTGGGCTTTTGAATTTGAAGGAAGTTGGCTCTTAGGAAAGTTTAAGGGAAATGGGCTTTTTGATTTTAGGATGGGCATTTTGGTAAAGATTTTGTGAAGAAATTTGTCAAATAAATGTCATAATTGGTTTAGGGATGTTCTATGAAGGGCTTGGAGTCAATTTGGTGTGATTTGGAGTTGAATTGGTTTGAATTTGGGTTTATTTGGTAAGTGGGCCTATATGGGTCCAAGTGGGCCAAGTTGGGCTAATGTTGGGCTAGGGTTGAAATTGATGTAAAATCAATGTTGAGAAATGTTTATGGGAGTGTTTCAAAGAGGTTTTGGCTTTGGTTGGGCTTTGATTTTGGGGTTTGGGCCCATTTGGGTTAGGTTTGGGTTTAGGTCAAAAATGGGCCTTTTAGCTTTGGGTTGAATTTGAGTGGGGTTTGGGTCTAAATTTTGGGCAAATCATGTTAGTTTTTTGTTTGTGGGAATGTTAAGGAAGATTTAGAAAAGGTTTGGGGTTAATTGGAGTTGAATTGGGTGAGTTTGGGTTAGGTTTGGGTCATGGGTCCAAATTGGGCTTTAAGGCCAAAAGTGAGATTGGATCCAAATGTCAATCAAATTGGACTTGGATTTGGTCTAGATTGGTATTGGGGATGTTGCATTGAAGTTTATAATTTAATTGGACAAAAATTGGGGTCAATTGGGTAGGTTTGGTTTAACATTGGGTTCACTTTGGGTTAAAATGGGCCAAATTGGGGATTTTGACAAAAGTAGGGTAAATTGACAAAATTGGCCCATGGTGTAGTTGGACAAAATGAAATTGGGAATATTTGGGATTTTTGGAATTTTCTGGGAATTTTCTGAATTTTTGGATTTTTTGGCCAAGAAGGGTATTTTGGGTATTTGGAGGGTATTGGGAGGTATTTTTGGAATTTTTGGTATTTTTGGGTATGGATGATCAATTTAAGTGATGTGGAAATGTTTGGGATTGATTTTGGAGAATTTTGGGTAATTTGGAAATTTTTGAGAAATTTGGGTAATTTGAGGGTTTTGGGTAGGTTAAGCGGGTGTAGGGTCCCGGGGGTCAAAAATTGAAAATTTGGGAAATTGAAGATTGGGTGGATGTAAGTGGAAAGAAGTCATTTTGGTTGAGCCATGAAGCCATATCAAGCCCATATGAGCCATGAAGGGACTCATTTGAGGCATTCATTATGTTGTTCCTAACCCTCTTAGCCAAGGGCTCAGGGGTTAAGGACCATCCATGTGAATCACCTACATGAGTCAGGAGGTCAAGTTGGGTATGGGTGTGGTTTTAGGAGGTGTGTGGAAGTGTAGTGTATAAGTGTAGTGTGTGTGTAAGTCAGCCCCTCACCAGACCAGGCCACCCGGGGCGGTCCCAAGGCCGAAGAGTCCTATAGGAACTCATCCTTTAAACTTCCACATTTGATTTCAACCCTCTAGGTGATTAGGGGTCTACAGTCGAGTTTGTGGAGTTTGCAGGGAGTTAAGAAGTGGTTTGAATTTCTAAAAGGTGGGTCCCAATTCTAGTCCTCTAAGATAGTCAAAGGAAAAGCCTAAGGCTAGATCCTAAGTACTAAAGAGAAGAAGAGAAGACCTCATCAAAAATGAGGTCAACACTCATATGAGAGTATTAATCCAATTTATATCCTCTAAACATTTCCAAAATCAATTTAAAATGATAACTTAGATCCACATTTCAAACACAAAATATAACCAAACTCTTCAATTCCAATTCATAATTTTCATTCCAAGCTCAATAAATTTTAGAAAAAGACTATAACAAGGTTCATCATTCTATAAACAACACAAACAGCATAAATTCAAAGCAAATTCTCAATCCAACAACACACATTGAACAATTAAGCAAACACATAAACTCGATATTCGATACACTAGAACTTGACTCAATCACAACTCGAACACACAAAAGATCTATTCAGCACCGAACTTCAATTTCCATCTCTTTCGCAATGAAGTTCGCTAGGACCTCTGAGATAAAAAACCAACGCCCTTGGAAATTCAAAAGCCGTCTTTTCATCAATCCACTTGTTCTTCACATACATTGCTACTTGAGTGTCTTGATAGGCCGCCATATGATCAAATTGAAGTTTCGTTTGCCATTCCAAATGTTCAATTTGATGATACATCCCGTGCAAATGATTCCCAATGCTTTGAAGTTCCGCTTCAATCTTTTCCAAACGACTAAATAACCTCTCCATACTAACTGCAATAAAACCATTAAAATAAGGTTGAGGATCTTTAGGGGATTTGTCTCTTACCTCATTTCCATGATTTCCTCTATCCATTGCTTCCAAACTCCTCTTAACTCCTCCAAATTGGATTTCTCTTGTCAAAATTAGGGTTTCTTAGTGATTGGGGACGATGGCAGGGCAATATATAAAGAGATTTCGTGTGAAAAACTGAAGTTTTTCTATTTTTCCATGATCTATAACTGTGGCTCTTAGGCCTCGGAATCTGGCGCCTAGGCACCAGACTATCGATGCACACTGGTTATTCTGGCGCTTAGGTGCCGATGTTTGGCGCCTAGACGCCGGAACCACGATCGACTCCGTTTCGCTTATCGTCAAATTTTACAATGTTTTGGTCTTAAAAATAGGTCTAATAAAAGGGTGTGATCCACATACAAAAAATGATTAAGATAAATTCAAATCACAAACAATCACAATGATAATAAATGGGTTGCCTCCCACAAAGCGCTTGGTTTAACATCGTCAGCTCGACCTAATTAAATCGGGTACACTCAGTTCGTAAGCCTCTTTGTAATTTGGTTTCATTTCTCCTATATAAGGCTTCAGTCTTAATCCGTTAACTTTAAATATTATTCCAGTTTTGGGATCTTTAATATACATAGCTCCATAAGGGTATACTTTCTCAATTATAAATGGTTCCATCCATTTAGATCTTAATTTTTCAGGAAAAAGTATTAAATGAGCATTAAATAATAAGACTTCTTATCCAGGCTCAAATATTTTCCTTGAAATCTTTTTGTCATGCAATTTCTTTATTCTTTCCTAATAAATCTTTGCATTTTCATAGGACTCATTTCTTATCACTTCCATTTCATTCAGTTGTAATAAGTGTTCTCCCATGCAGCATTCAAATTGTAATTGAACTCCTTTATCGCCCAGTAAGCTTTATCTTCCAGTTCAACAGGTAAGTGACAATGTTTACCATAGACTAACCGATAAGGTGACATTCCGACAGGTGTCTTATAAGCTGTTTTATAAGCCCATAATGCAAAATTAAGTCTATCAACCCAATCAGTTCTTTTAGGATTAACAGTCTTCTCTAATATTCTTTTAATTGCTCTGTTTGATACTTCAGCCATTCCACTTATTTGCGGGTGATAAGCAGTTGCAATTATATGTTTAATTCCAATTTTTTCTAGTGATGATTGAATTCTTATATTTCTGAAATGACTTCCCCCATCTGTGATAATTACCTTGGGCATTCCAAATCTTGTAAAAATCATCTTGAAATAGTTTTGGAATCACAGTTAGGTAAAGCTACAGCTTTGATCCACTTTGAAACATAATCAACTGCTAATAACATATAAATCTTTCCGAATGATGGTACGAAAGGTTCCATAAAGTCTAAACTCCATACATAAAAAATTTCAATTTCTAATATATAGTTTATAGGCATTTCATCTTTTTTGGATATATTCTCATTCTTTGACATCACAAGTTTTCACATAATGTCCAACATCTTTAAATAATGTAGGCCAATAGAATCCAGAATTTAAAATTTTAAATGCAGTTTTATCCTCTCCAAAGTGTCCTCCAAATTCAGAATCGTGACATTTTTGAATAATTGCACAAGTTTCTTTATAAGGTACACATCTTCGAAGCACATAATCTCTTCCTATTTTAAATAAATGAGGGTCTTCCCAAATATATGATTTACAATCATTTTTGAATTTATTAATATATTTTTTATTCAACCCATATGGTAAAATATTGCTAACCAAATAGTTATCTATATCTGCATACCAAGGCATTTGTAATCCTTGAATAACATATAATTGTTCATCAGGGAGTTTCTCATTTATATTTTCTTCATAAATCTTCTCTCTATTATTTTTTATTCTTGATAAATGATTAGCAATTTGGTTGTCAGTTCCTTTTCTGTCCACTATTTGAAAATCAAATTGTTGTAAAAGTAAAACACATCTGATCAATCTAGGTTTAGCTTCCTTTTTAGACATTAAATACTTAACAGCAGAATGATCAGTATGTACGATACATTTCGTCTCAAGAAGATATGGTCTAAATTTATTAAAGGCATATAATATTTCTAAAAGCTCTTTTTCAGTAGTGTAATTTATTTGAGTTTCATTTAGAGTTTTGTTAGCATAATATATAACTTTGAAAATTTTCTCATATTTTTATCCCAATACAGCTCCAATTGCATAATCACTTGCATCACACATTAATTCAAAAGGTTTACTCCAATCAGGTGCAACAATAACAGGTGCAGTGGTTAATTTTCCTTTTAAAATATTGAACGCATTCAGACAATCTTCATTAAATTCAAATTTAGCTTCTTTTTCTAATAAATGTCAAAGAGGTTTAGCAATTTTAGAAAAATCCTTTATATATCTCCTATAAAATCCAGCATAACCCAGAAAACTTCTCACATCAGTAACGGTAGTAGGTGGTTGAAATTCAACAATAATTTTCACTTTTGCCTAATCAACTTCCATACCTATTTGTGAAATTTTATGTCCAAGTACAATTCCTTCTGTGACCATAAATTGACATTTTTCCCAGTTTAGAACCAAATTTATTTCTTCACATCTTTTTAAAACTTTCATTATATTTTCCAAGCAAGACTCAAAAGAAGTTAAAAAAACTGAAAAATCATCCATAAATACTTCATTTCCTTTATCTATTAAATCACAGAATATTGACATCATACATCTTTGAAAAGTTGCAGGTGCATTACATAAACCGAACGACATTCTTCTAAAGACAAATGTTCCATAAGGACTTATAAATGTTGTTTTCTCTTGGTCATTAGGAGCAACAGACAATTGATGATAACCAGAATATCCATCCAGAAAATAGAAATATGAGTGTCCAGCTAATTTATCCAGCATATGATCCAAGAAAGGTAAAGGAAAATGATCCTTTCTAGTGGCGTTGTTTAATTTTCGATAGTCAATGCAAATTCGTCATCCAGTAATTAATTCATTTTTTTCATTAACAATGACAGTTACTCCTCCTTTCTTCGGAACACAATGAATAGGACTTACCCATTGACTATCTGAAATAGGATAAATAATTCTAGCATCAAACCATTTCAAAATCTCTTTTTTTACAACCTCTTTCATAATTGGGTTCAATCTTCTTTGAGTTTCAATAGTGGGTTTAAAATTTTCTTCCATTAAAATCCTATGCATACAGATTGAAGGGCATATTCCTTTTATATCTGCAATAGTCCAACCAAAAGCTTTCTTATAGTTTTTCAGAACTCCTATTAATTTTTCTTCTTGATCTTTGCTTAGTTCTGAAGATATAATTACAGGTAAAGTTAATGAATTTCCAAAAAATGCATACTTTAAATGTGCAGGTAACATTTTTAATTCCAGTTCAGAGGCTTTTTTAACTGAGGGTAAAAGTATATCTTTTTTACTTGTGTCTAAAATTTCCCAATTTTATGAATATAATGAGTTTCTTCAGATAAATTTTCTTCATTTACTTCTTCAATTTCTTCAGTTAATGACTCATTATATATCACAGATTCATCATTTTTTTCTTCAGAAATGACCTTACATTTTTCTTGATAATGTTTTTCAATTATATAATAAAAAATATTCATCCGATAGCATTTTTCTTGCTCAGGATACCTCATTGATTTTAGAACATTAAATGTTATCTCTTGATCATTAACTCTCATCATTAATTCTCCTTTTTGCACGTCAATCATAGCACGTCCGGTAGCTAGGAAATGTCTCTCTAAAATAATAGGTATTTCTTTATCTTCTTCCATATCTAGCATAATGAAATCCACAGGAAAGATAAATTTATCTACCTTAACAAGAACATCCTCTATAACTCATTTAGGATAAGTGATAGATCGATCAGCTAACTAAAGGGTTACAGTGGTGGGAAAAATCTCTCCTAAATCTAACCTTCGAAAGATTGAAAATGGCATGAGATTAATACTTGCTCCTAAATTACATAAGGCTTTTCCACAAAATTTTTCTCCAATAGCACATGGTATAGTGAAACTTCCATGATCTTTAAGTTTCTGAGGTAGTTTCTTCTGAATTATTGCACTACATCTTCACTTAATGCAACAGTTTCATAAGCTTCAAATTTCCTTTTCTTGCTTAAAATATCCTTCATAAATTTTGCATAGCTTAAAGCTTCAGCAAAAGGAATGTTGATGGTAAGTTTCTTAAAAATCTCAAAGAACTTAGAAAATTGATGGTCAAGCTTCAGCTGTTTTAGTCTTTGAGGAAAAGGTGGTGGTGGTCTTTCAACTTCCACTTCAATAGGAATTAAAATCTGATCTTTACTTGGAGAAAGAGTATCTTTAGGTTTTTCAATCTCTTCTACCTCTCTCTCTTTTTCAATTTCATTCTGAATTTTCTCTTTTAATCATTTCCACTTCTAAGTTGTATAGCTTTTGCTTCTTCATGATCTTTCCGATACACCTAAAATATATAATATTTTTATGCACATTTTTATACCTATTTTTAATTATATTGCACTTTAATGGAAGGTATTTTGTGTTTTTCTTGCAGGTATGATGAAAATGGATGGTCTTGATGAAAGGAGCAAAATTGGATCAAATTTGGAGCAAAAAAACATGAAACATGAAAATTTTGGCACTGGCGGCTAAGCGCCGCTGGGCCGGCACATAGCCACCACAGTTAAAAATTGAATTCTAAAGGAATTTGGCGCCAATTTCAAAGGGGATGGGATGCAACTCTTCGTGGTAACTTCCATAACTTCCTTTGGGTGGCAAGTTTGAATGAAGGGGTGCATTCTTCGGTGGATACATTGAATCTGGGAACATTTGAAGAGACACCAAGACACCTTTTGGTTTACTATTTAAAGAGAGTCTTAGAAAAGATTAAAGAGCTCTTCCTTTGCCTTTTTAAGGGCTCTTCCACTTGCATTTTGAAGAGATTTTTTATAGTATTTTACTTTTATTTTACGAAATTTTTTATTAAGAGTAGGAGTAGAGAGTAGAAAGGAGAAAAGGGTCGGAGTGAAGTCTTCTTCTTCGCACTTCTTTTCTTTCTTTTAGTTTAGTTTCTATTGAAGTCTAAAGTTTATTCTAAGTCATCGGAGTTGGGAGATCCGCTCTGAGGAGTAGTTTAGTGAAGAGTTAAAGATTCAAACGAACTTCCTGAGTCTTGTGGAGAGAATTTTCAGATAAGTGTTTACTTTTGTTCTTACATTTAGTTTTTTTAATTAATACTTATTTTTGTTTGTTGTTTTTCTTATGATTTTTAATTTCAAATCAATGTGTTTTAATATTTTCTCAATGCATTCTGAGTAGTTTACTTTATCTTTTTCTTTCTTAAATGGAGAACTAATTAATTTATGGAGAATTGTTGTGGAATGTATAAGTGTTTAAAGTTGGAAGAAGTTGTGAAGATTGATTCTGAAAAATTTGTTTACTTATTAATTTGGCCTGTTAAGTTGTATAATTTCTTGAGATTATGTAAGATCCAATGCGGTATTGTCTCATAAAAGTTAGTAAGAATCACATGCAATTATATGGGTGAGAATTGTAGTCCATATAATTGAATGTAATATTAGAAGATATTTTTATGGAATGGAGTAATATTAGAGGATTTTAGAGTGACGGGCTAAAACCCCCTAATTTGGTTTGAAGTTTTGAGTTTTTGTATGAGAAGTTAGCCCCCAGTTGGTGGGAATCGAGGGAACTCTAGAGTGAGAGACTGGTATCTTCCCTGCCTAACCATGTTCAAAATGATAAAAAATTCAAATTAACTTATGTTCTTTATAGAACCAAGTAAGGGTAAGGAACACATTTGCTTCTATCTGTCACAATAAATTTAAATACTTCTACAACAATACTTTAATAATTATTACTACTTCATAAAAGGAAAGAAAAAGATATTCTAGTTAATGGTGTTTTACATACAGTGTTATTAGTTATTATAATTTTAATTTCTTGCTTAACATTTTATTAAGGAACTTTCAAAAGACAAATCAACTTTCAAAACTATTCAAAATCAAGACATACTTTCAAAAGCCATGAAAGAAAGTGAAAAGATAATTTTCTGATTCCTTCAAAGATTTTCAAATTTTCCCTGTGGGTTCGATATCTCGGGGCTTAATCAGAAAGTCCTATATTACTTGATAAACAATACGTATACTTGCGTAGTATCCCTTATTATAAAATTATAATTTTCATATGTAAATCATCAGCACATATATATATTCGGTGTGGAGTCAAGTTTTTGGCACACATATATATTTATCCAGGATCAAGTTTTTGGCGCTGTTGCCGAGGAAAAATAATTAAATTGCATTTTAAAGATAATTAGGAAATTTTAAATTTTTACTTTTCTTTATTTTTGTTAGTGTGTTGTGTTTTGTTTTGTTTTATTATTTTATGCGTAGTTAAGGTTCTGAGGGACTTGTGCCTTACGATTCTGAATTAGAAAGAACTATCAGAAAAATTTTAAAAATTAAAAATACAGAAAATATAAAAATATTCAAGAAATGAAAAATCATCAAAATCAAAATGTAGGCATTCATCAAGAATTAAGACCTTTAAGAGATTATGTTAACACTACAGTAGATGAACTTCGTGGTATTATTCAAAACCCTGCTATAGCTGCTAATTCTTTTGAGCTTAAACCTGCTATTATCCAAATGGTGTCTAATAATCAGTTTGGGGGAGCAACAAATGAAGATCCTAATTTGCATCTTGCTAATTTTCTAGAGTTGTGTGCTACTTTTAAATATGATGGAGTTTGGATGATGATATTAGACTTAGGCTTTTTCCTTTGTCACTAAGTGATAAAGCTAAAATATGGTTACAGACGTTACCACCTGGATCAATAAGAACTTTGGGTGAACTGTCACAAAAATTCCTTGCTAAATATTTTCCACCATCTAAGACTGCTAAGTTAAGAAATGATATAACATCTTTTTGTCAGTTTGAAGGAGAATCAATATATGAAGCATGGGAAAGATTTAAAGATCTCCTCAGGAAATGTCCACATCATGCGATACCAAATTGGTTAATAATTCAAACTTTTTATAGTGGATTAGTTGGATCTCTTAGATCAATCATCGATGTTACTGCTGGTGGATCATTAATGTCTAAACCATTTTATGATGCTTATGCTTTAATTGAAGAAATGGCTACTAAGAATTTTCAATGGCCTTCTGAAAGGTTAAATCCTAAAAAGGTAGCCAGTGTTTATGAAAATGATGCTTTTACAATGTTAGCAAATCAAGTTGCTGCTGTATCAAGGAAGATAGACCAATTTGGGATGAATTTTTCTCAGCCATATCTCATGATTGAAGAAAATTCATTAGGTCAAACGGTTGATTCTTATTCTTCACCAGAAACTGTGAATGCTATAATCAAACCTAACAACCTATATTTCAATTATTATAACCCAGGTTGGATGAATCATTCAAATTTTAACTGGAATAACAATAATCAGGGTGGTGTTAATCAACATTGGTGAATTGGAACAACCAAGGAAATAATAATAATAGATTAACTTATTCTTCTAATTATAACAATGCTTTACAATATAAATAGAAGAAGTTGTCTATGGAAGAAGTAGTATCACATATGGTAAATCAATTACAAATTCAAGGAGAAACCATCAGAAATATTGAAAATCAATTTGGACAAATTGCAAATGCCTTAAGTAATAGATCCCAAGGAATGCTTCCAAGTAATACTGAAATAAATCCAAGAGAAAAGAATAAAGAACAAGTAAAAGCAATTCAACTGAGAAGTGGAAAAGAATTAGAAGGTAGAGTTCAAAAAGAAACTGAAGTAGAGAAAGAAGAGATTGAAAGACCTAAAGAGGACGCTCCAAAAGGTTTTGAAAGACCTATTTCTCCACCTAAAGTTGATTTAGAAAAACCACCAACTCCATTTCCTCATAGACTTCATCAACAAAAGTTGGATGAGCAATTTTTAAAATTCTTGGAGATATTAAAGATGCTTACCATTAATATTCCATTTGTTAAAGCCCTAGAACAAATGCCAAGCTATGTGAGATTTATGAAGGATGTTCTTAATAAAAAGAGGAAGTTTGAAGAAAATGAGACTGTTGCACTTAGTGAGGAGTGTAGTGTGATAATTTAGAAAAAGCTTCCTGAAAAACTTAAAGATCCTGGTAGTTTCACAATTCCATGTGCAATCGGAGAAAGATTATGTGGAAAAGTTTTATGCGATTTGGGTGCAAGTGTTAACCTTATGCCTCTATCAATATTCAAAAGACTGGGACTAGGAGAAAAAACCCCAACTACTGTAACTCTGCAATTAGCAGCTCGTTCGATCACATATCCTAAAGGAGTTATAGAAGATGTTTTGGTAAAAGTGGATCAATTTATTTTTCCTGTGGATTTCATTGTATTAGATATGGAGGAAGATAAAGAGATACCCAAAATTTTGGGTAGACCTTTTCTAGCTACAGGCAGAGCCATGATGGATGTGCAAAAAGGGGAATTAACGATGAGGGTTAATGATCAGACTATTACATTTAATATTTTAAAATAGATTAAATATCCTGCTATATGTAAAAAAGATGAGTGTTATAGGATGCATGTTATTGAATATATACGTGAATGTCATTTCAAATCAACTTATGAAGAGAAAGCTGAAAGAGAAGAATTGGAACATAAGCAAAAAGAGGATTTATTTGATTCTAAAGATTTTCAAGAGGAAGATTTAAAGTATTTTCATGAAAGTTTTGAATTGTTGGATATGACTGAAAAAGATGAATCTTATGGTCCATCAATTGAAAAACCTCCTGAAATTGAGCTAAAAATGCTTCCTGATCATTTGAAGTATGTTTTTCTAGGTGAATCTCAACCTTGCCTGTTATAATTTCCTCTCAATTAACTGAAAAAGAAGAAGAGATTTTGCTTGAAAATTTGAAGAAGCACAAGAAAGCCTTTGGATGGAAAATTGCTGATATTAAAGGAATCAGTCCTTTAATTTGTATGCACATAATTCTTATGGAAGATAATTGCAAACCGTGGGCTGATCCCCAAAGGAGATTAAATCCTATCATGAAAGACGTTATTAAGAAAGAAATTTTAAAATGGTTGGATGCTGGAATTATCTACCCTATTTTAGATAGTGCATGGGTTGATCCTATTCACTGTGTTCCTAAGAAAGGAGGAGTAATTGTGACTGTTAATGAAAAGAATGAAATGATACCAACAAGACAAGTTATAGGGTGGCAAATATGCATTGATTATAGAAAATTAAACCTTGCCACAAGGAAAGATCATTTTCCACTTCCTTTTTTGGATCAAATGTTGGATAGACTGGCAGGGCTTAAATAATTTTGTTTTCTGGATGGATATAATGGTTACCACCAAATTCAAATTGCTCCTGAGGATCAAGAGAAAACTACATTTACCAGTCCTTATGGTACGTTTGCTTTTATAAGAATGCCCTTTGGTTTATGTAATGCCCCTGCTACATTTCAGAGATGTATGATGGCTATTTTTTGTGATTTAATTGAAGAAAGGATTGAAGTTCTTATGGATGACTTTTCAGTGTTTGGAATTTCATTTGAATCATGTTTAGAACATCTATCTAAAGTTCTAAAACGTTGTGAAGAAACTAATTTTGTCCTTAATTGGGAAAAATGACAATTTATAGTAGTAGGAGGAATTGTTTTGGGACATCAGATTTCAGAAAAAGGTTTAGAGGTAGATCCTGCAAAAATTCAAGTTATATTTAATTTACCTTGCCCAACCAATGTAAGGGGAATTAGAAGTTTTTTAGGATATTCTGGATTCTACAGGCGTTACATCAAAGACTTTTCAAAGATTACAAAACCCTTATGTCGTTTACTGGAAAAGGATGCAATTTTTAATTTTGATGATGACTGTCGCAAAGCCTTTGAAACATTAAAAAAAAAATTAATCACTGCACCTGTAATAATTTCACCAAATTAGGAAAAACCTTTTGAATTAATGTGTGATGCTAGTGATTATGCTATTGGTGATGTTTTAGGTCAGAAATATGATAAAATTTTCAAAGTAATTTAATATGCCAGCAAAACTCTTAATGAAGCTCAAATTAATTATACCACTACTGAGAAAGAGTTATTAGCTATAGTATTTGCCTTTAATAAATTTTGATCATATTTAATTGGAACTAAATGTGTGGTGCATACTGATCATTCTGCTATTGAATACTTAATGAAGAAAAAATGATGCAAAAATGAGACTGATAAGATGGATTCTTCTTTTGCAAGAATTTGATTTTGAGATAGTAGATAGGAAGGGTTCTGATAATCAAATTGCTAATCATTTGTCCAGGCTTGAAACTGAAAAATCTCTCTGTAATATTGAAGAAATTAATGAACATTTTCCTGATAAAAATTGTTCACTATTAAAGAATGGCGTGTTCCGTGGTATGCAGACATAGTAAACTTTATTGTTAGTAATATTATACCCTATGGTTTAACATACCAAGAAAAGAATAAATTTCTGTCTGATGCTAAGACTTATTTTTGGGATGACCAATTTTTATTTAAATAAGGAAAGGTTCTTTTAATTCGAAGATGTGTACCTTTGGAAGAGACTTATGAAATTATTCAAAAATGTCATGATTCTGATTATGGGGGACATTTTGGAAGTGATAAAACTGCATATAGAATATTACAATCAAGATTTTATTGGCCTACAATTTTTAAGGATGTGAATGTTTATATTAAAAATTTTGATAGATGTCAGCGTGTAGGCAATATTTCTAAAGAAATGAGATCCCCTCAATTATATGTTGGAAGTTGAAATATTTGATGTTTGGGGACTCGATTTTATGGGACCATTTACACTATCTTTCGGAAATGTTTATATTTTGATAGCAGTATACTATGTTTCCAAATGGATTGAAGCTATTGCTTTACCTCGATGTGATGCTCATAGTGTTGCAAAGTTTTTGGAAAAGAATATATTTTGCAGATTTGGAATACTAAGAGTAATCATAACTGATGGGGGAAGTCATTTTAGAAATGCGATTATTGGGAAGTTAGCAAAGAAATATCATATTCATCGCATTGCTACTACTTATCATCCGCAGACAAGTGGTTTGGTTGAATTATCCAATGGTGAAATTAAAAGAATATTGGAAAAAACTGTTAATCCAAAGAGAAAGGATTCGTCAATCAAATTGGATTATGCTTTGTGGGCCTATAGGACTGCTTACAGAACACATATAGGAATATCCCCATATAGGCTGATTTTTGTGAAAGCTTGTCATTTACCTTTTGAACTTGAGCATAAAGCATATTGGCCTTTTAAAGAGTTCAATTATAATTTGAAAGATGCTGCTGAAAATAGATTATTGCAATTAAATGAGCTTGAAGAAATAAGGAATGAATCTTATGAAAATGCTAAGATTTATAAGGAAAAGATGAAGTTATGGCATGATCGGAAGATTCTTACTAAAAATTTTGTACCAGGACAAAAAGTTTTACTGTATAATGCTAGATTGAGAATATTATTTGGAAAACTTAAGTCCAGATGGATGGGTCCATTTATTGTGATAAAAGTTTATTCTTATGGAGCTGTAGATATTCAAGATCCTAAGAATGGAATTATATTTAAAGTTAACTGACATAGACGTAAACCATTTTTTTCAGTCAATAAATCTAAATCTGATAATAATTTGATGTTGGGTCACTCAGAATGAGTTCTGGGTATGTCAGGCTGAAGAAATTAAAACAAGCGCTTTGTGGGAGGCAAAATCGGTGTGCTTTGCTTTATGTTTGTTTTGTGTGCTTTGTTTGCTTTGTTTGTTTTATTTTTTATGTTTTTAGTGGTAGTAATTTGGAGTTTTTAAACTATAGTAGAGTTTATTTGACCTTAATTGATGATTTAGAGAAGTCAGAATGAAAATTTGGACACTTAGCAGACCTGTGCTAAATTGAGCACTGGCGGCTAAGCGCCGACTGGTTGGCGCTTAGGCGCCGGAGTTACAAAAAACGTGAAAAATGAGGTTCTAGAAGCCTAGATCGTGGGGGAGTAGTTTTGGAAGTTATTTTGGAGTTTTAAAACGACTTGAGGTTATTATAGCACTTCCCAAATCTATAAAAAGGACCTGATCTAAGAGAAACACTTGCCCCAAGTCCTATTTTCATTTCTGAGTCTTAAGAAGAGAGTTTTGAGTGCATCATGTCTTCCTGGGAGAATGAGATGAAGAAGAAGCCAGATTCTGATAAGAATAAGTTCATTAGTGATAGTGCTAAAGAGTTATCAATGGATTTCTCGCTATTATTATTCAAGGGATTGCAGAAATGATTACAAATATTGAAGCCCGAGTGACTTCAATGGAAGAAAAAATCCATGAAAGTAACTTGCAGTTGGAGCACATGGAATGGTAACTCAAGATGCAATTCAGTCATTCAAGGTACATGGAAGAAGCAGATAAGGCGATGTTTCTGAAGAACAAATGGATTGAAGAAGAAGATGTAAGAATGAACAATTATAGCCCGTTCTATCAAATTTATATTCCAGAAGGGTCAAATGAAAATAATAGTGGTCCTGGATATAATCCACCTAATGGAGAATGGAATTAAGAGTGCTTTGTTCTTATTTGTTTAGTGTTCTTAAGTGTTATGTTTAGTTTTCATATGTGTTATGTTTGGTGTGTTTAGTGTTTATATTTAAGTATTAACTATGCCTGATGATGTGATGGTTACATCCTAGAGATGTATACTTATCAGTTTGAGATTAAAGTATCTTGTATTTAGAGAATTTCATCCTTTATGTGTGAATAGAAATTCTATAATTGTATTAAGTGTTATGTTTGTTTAAAGATAAGTTTGTGTTTGTGTGAAATTTGTGTAGAATCAATGGATATTAAATTTTGATTTGGAGTATTAGAGGATTTATGTGGGGAGAAATAATTATTCTGGAGTAATTAAGGGTGATTAACATAGTGATTTAGTGCATATACCATAAATGTTAATATTTGGGTATTGGCGGCTAAGCGCCAGAGTGCCGGCGCTTAAGCGTCAGATTTCGCAGCCAAGCGCCGAGGGATCATGCTTAGGCGCTAGCTCGCTAAAATTTGTTCGCAGTAGTTAAAAACCCAAAAATTACCATTTTTAAACCACCCCATCGTCTTCAGCATTCAGTTTATCGTGAAAGAGGAGCCTAGGGCATCATATTGTGGATCATTTAAGAGTCGATCTCAACAAAAATTGTTAGATTTGGATTCCTTGAGGTAAGAGCACTACTCCTAAGTGAAATTTTTTTATTTTCACCATATATTTTTAGTAAATTTTGGAAAATCTTAAAATCACTATTCATGCTGAAAATTTGAGGAAAAACTTGAGAAATTGCTTGGATTTAGTGAAAATATCTTTTGGAAGATAATTTATCAAGTTTAGTTTGATTTTGGAATTTATGGTGAATTTTTTGTTAATTTTTAGAGATGGCTCCAAAGTTAAAGCGTGTAAGAGAAAAGGCCAGATTTGATTCTGACAAAATTTGTTAGTATGAGGGCTGAGGAACGATACGTCGATGCATTGCAGTCACGTAAGTTGATTCCTGAGCACATGTTTAGTAAACCAGGAGAGATAATTGAAGATATGATTGCTAGAAGGTACTGGGAGAATTACTGTTCCTTCTCCGCTGTTGCTGTTGTTTCTGTGGTCAGAGAATTTTATGCAAATTTGCCTGCTGCAGAAGAAAATCAAGTGATGGTTAGGAGGCATGTGGTCAACTTTTCTTCTGGGGCAATCAACACTTTTCATGGACTACCTCCTGACATGTTTTGTTTTTATTTTAACTATCATCCTACGGAAGGAGAATTAGATGAGATCATGGAATTTCTGACTGATGGAAGAGGATTATGGAAAATAACAAATGATAGAAGAGTGAACTTTCCTGCTTCCAAATTGAATGCCATTTATAAGGCGTGGCATTATTTTGTCTCATCTAAATTGTTACTTTCGAGTCATACTAGTGAAGTAACGAGAGAAAGAGCTGTGTTGAACCATTGCATTCAGCAAGGGAAGCCTATTGACATTAGAGGTATAATTTATGATTATGTTTTGAACTGTGCTAGATTAACCACTGCTGCAGGTATGGGATTTCCTTCCTTGATTCATTCATTATGTGAACGATCTGGAATGAAGTTTGAAACCTGGGAAGAGGCACTTCAGCCATTAAGACCAATTATCAGTGTCAACATTGGTGCTTACACTGTACATTCAGAGTTTGGTTGGAGAGGAGGATTTGGTAAGGCTTCTACTGCTTCTGCTTCTACTGCTTCTACTGCATCTACTTCTCGTGCTACTACTTCACGTGCTTCATCATCTACAGATTCACAGACTAGTTTCTCAAGAAAAATTTTGAAAAAAGTGAGTCTTACTCGAGAGCATCTGAAAGATATGGATGGTAAGATGGATAATGTGGAAAGATATATTGTGAAACATGATGAGTATGAGGAGAGTTATCAGCAATATGTGGATAGACTAATTAGAGGAGATCAGAGTGCTGAGATGCTCCCTCATCCATTCTACATACATTATGTGTCATCTAGGGATTATAACGAGCAGGATGATGATGATGATGAGGATGATGAGTAGATTAGTGTTATTTATTTTCTTTGTAGTGTTGTTGTTGTTGATGATGTACTGATGTGTGTTTTGTTTAGTATTTAGTTTGATCCTTGTGCTGTGATGCGAACCTTGATAGTCTGCAAACTGTAGTTTATTATTTTTTTGCTATGCATATTCAGATGTATTGTTGTTGTTGTATTAATGTTTTATATGTTGCTTGGTGATAGTGATGTGTAATAGTAAATGTATTTATGTGTATGTTATGTCAGAGTTTTTAGTAGTGTGTACTTTAATTCAAAAACTGCTAGGAGATTAAAAACCACTATTGAGAACTTCTACTTAGGAAACTACATGTTTAAAATTTTTCAAATTCCACAATCATTAATTATCTGTATCAGTGTGTTATTTAAGTTGGTGTGTATTTGCTTTGAAAACCTCCACTATTGTAGAAGTCTTTTTGAAATTTTTACTTTTCTTGTTATAAAAAGAAAATTGTTTTGAAAAACTAAATTTGATTTCATTTTACTCCTGTTATTTAAATTGTTATACTGCATATTAGGATATTAAAAAATTCCTGCAAGCATGTTATGTCAGTTTTTAATTCTCACCCATGTATCATTTCTTATGCTTAAATGTTTTATCTTAACTAAAAATTAAAGTTTTGGGGGGATTTTAAAAACAAAGATTTTCAAAAACCTAAAATTTTATTTGATTCTCAAGAATACTTAAAATAAATCTTATTTTTTGATTGAGAACAATTATGTACATGAAGTTATATTAGGGGAACAAAAATTTTTAATATAGAAATGAATAAAAGAATTTAGTTAAAATTTATAGTAATCATCAAAAACTTAAAGTTAACATTTTCTTAATGAAGAGGTGTTAAATAAAGTTAAACTATCTTTAGTAAGAAGTTTTGTATTTTTGGATAAATAGAAGATTTGACTTTTATTCTTCAAAGCTTAAATTTCTTTTATTAAAGAATAATTTTCAAATGCTATTATTATGATTTTTAAGTGAAAGATGTATATCTGACCTTTATTTAAAGGCCTATCCAGATAAAGTAATCCTTGCCTTATAAAAAAATAAAAAAATAAGAAGAAGAAGAAAAAGAGAAAAGAAAGAGTGAAAAATAATATATGAGAAGGGAGTAGAAGTTTAAGGATTTAATGGCCTAATCAAAAATTAGTTTCATACCTAAAGTTTAAGATATAAGTTCAGAGAAAATCTAAAGCTTAAGGTTATAATATAGTAAGTAAAATTATTTTTAAATACAGATTTTTTAGTGAGAAAAATAAGTGTTTGAGTCCTATATTTTGAAGAATCTACAAATATTTCTGAATTAGATAGAAACTTATATTTGTCATTTTCCTTTACTTAAGAACTTTCTAAACTTTAAATTGGTTTTAATTACTGAAATTTTTTCTAAATTGGACTATTCCATTTCTAGAACAAAATTTTGTTATTTTTCTAAGAAACTCATTACATAATTTGCATGCTAAAATGTTCTATGAGATTAACTGTCACTTGAGGACAAGTAACATTTTAAGTTTGGGGGATTTTGATACACCTAAAATATATAGTATTTCTATGCACATTTTTATACCTATTTTTAATGATATTGCACTTTAATGGAAGGTATTTTGTGTTTTTCTTGCAGGTATGATGAAAATGGATGGTCATGATGAAAGGAGCAAAATTGGATCAAATTTGGAGCAAAAAAAGATGAAAAATGAAATTTTGGGCACTGGAGGCTAAGCGCCGCTGGGCTGGCGCTTAGCCGCCACAGTTAAAAATAGAATTCTAAAGGAATTTGGCGCCAATTTCAAAGGGGATGGGATGCAACTCTTTGTGGTAACTTCCATAACTTCCTTTGGGCGGCAAGTTTGAATGAAGGGGTACATTCTTTGGTGGATACATTGAATCTAGACACATTTGAAGAGACACCAAGGCACCTTTTGGTTTACTATTTAAAGAGAGTCTTAGAAAAGATTAAGGAGCTCTTCCTTTGCCTTTTGAAGGGCTCTTCCACTTGCATTTTTAAAAGAGTTTTTATAGTATTTTACTTTTATTTTGCGAGAGTTTTTATTAAGAGTAAGAGTAGAGAGTAGAAAGGACAAAATGGTCGGAGTGAAGTCTTCTTGTTCCCACTTCTTTTATTTCTTTTAGTTTAGTTTCTATTGAAGTCTGAAATTTATTCTGAGTCATTGGAGTTGGGAGATCCGCTCTGAGGAGTAGTTTAGTGAAGAGTTGAAGTTTCAGAGGAACTTCCTGTGTCTTGTGAAGATAATTTTCAGATAAGAGTTTTTTTTTGTTCTTACATTTAGTTTTTTTAATTAATACTTGTATTTGTTTGTTGTTTTTCTTATGGTTTTTAATTTTAAATCAATGTGTTTTTATATTTCTCAATGCATCCTGAGTAGTTTACTTTATATTTTTCTTTCTTAAATGGAGAAGTAATTAATTTAAGGAGAATTGTTGTGGAAAGTATATGTGTTTAAAGTTGGAAGAAGTTGTGAAGATTGATTCTGAAAAAATTTGTTTACTTCTTAATTTGGCCTGTTAAGTTGTAGAATTTCTTGAGATTATGTTAGATCCAATGCGGTATTGTCTCATAAAAGTTAGTAAGAATCACATGCAATTATATGGGTGAGAATTGTAGTCCATATAATTGAATGTAATATTAGAAGATATTTTTTTAGAAGGGAGTAAAATTAGAGGATTTTAGAGTGACAGGATAAAACCCCCTAATTTGGTTTGAAGTTTTGGGTTTTGTTATGAGAAGTTAGCCCCCAGTTGGTGGGAATCGAGAGAACTCTAGAGTGAGAGACTGGTATCTTCCCTGCCTAACCATGTTCAAAATGATAAAAAATTCAAATTAACCTATGTTCTTTATAGAACCAAGTAAGGGTAAAGAACACATTTGCTTCTATCTGTCACAACAAATTTAAATACTTCTACAGCAATACTTTAATAATTATTACTACTTCATAAAAGGAAAGAAAAAGATATTCTAGTTAATGGTGTTTTACATACAGTGTTATTAGTTATTATAATTTTAATTTCTTTCTTAACATTTTATTAAGGAACTTTCAAAAGACAAATCAACTTTCAAAACTTTTCAAAATCAAGACATACTTTCAAAATGCATAAAAAAAGTAAAAAGATAATTTTTTGATTCCTTCAAAGATTTTCAAATTTTCCCTGTGGGTTTGATATCTCGGGGCTTAATCAGAAAGTCTTATATTACTTGATAAACGATATGTATACTTGCGTAGTATCCCATATTATAAAATTATAATTTTCATATCTAAATCATCAGCACATATATATATTTGGTGTGGAGTCAAGTTTTTGGCGCATATATATTTATCGGGGATCACTTTCCCAGTTTCTTTTGGATTAATTTTGACATTGCTAGGTAGTGTACCTTGAGATCTGTAATTAATAAAATTAGCAATTTGTCCCATCTGATTCTCAATATTACAAATAACAGTGTTTTGACTTTGTAGCTGATTACCTAGTTGCAAGGTCAATTCTTCTATAGATAAGTTTTTCTGCTGATTGTTAAAATCAGGAGGATAAGTTGGTCTAAAGTTTGAATTTCCTTGATTGTTCCAATTTTCAATTGGATTAACTTGATTATTACTCCATTTTTAATGTCCATTATTCCAATTAAAATTAGGATGATTTTTCCAACATGATTATAATAATTAGAATAAGAATTATTAGTTTTACTAGCAATAACTTGCAAAGTTTCTATTGTTTGAGAACCATCAGTATTTGTAGAATTATCATTACTTACATGAGATATGTTAATAGCAAAATTATCTAATTTATTAGATATTGTAGCCACTTGTGAAGCTAAAATAGAAAATGCTTCATTATCTTGATACTTGCCATTCTTTTAGGATTAACCCTTTCAGAAGGCCATTGAAAATTATTATTAGTCGTTTCTTCAATTAAAGTATAAGCTTCTTCAAATGTCTTAGCCATTAAAGAACCACTAGCAATAACATTTATAATAGATTTAAGTGATCCAATAAGTCCATTAAAAATTGTTTGAATAATTAACCAATCTGGTAAAGCATGATGAGCACATTTTCTTAATAGTTCTTTAAATGTTTCCCATGCTTCATAAATTGTTTCTCCCTCAAATTGCATAAATGAAGTAATATCATTTCTTAATTTAGCAGTTTTAGAAGGAGAAAAATATTTAGCAAGGAAATTTTGTGTCATATTTGCCCAAGTTTTAATAGAAAAAGTTACTAATGGGTTAAGCCATATCTTTGCTTTATCTTTTAAGGAAAAATGAAAGAGTCTAAGCCTAATAACATCATCAGAAATATTATTATATTTAATGGTAGCACAAAGTTCTAAGAAACTAACAAGTTGTAAATTTGGATCCTCATTTGGTATTCCTCTAAATTGATTATTTTGAACCATTTGAATAATAGAAGGTTTAAGCTCAAAAGAATTAGCATCTACAGCTGGCATTTGAATACTAATATGAAGTTCATCAGCTTTAGGGTTTGCATAATCCCTTAATTGTTTATAAACATTTTGTTCATTGATTTATATTGGATTTTGTTAGCCATTTCCTGATATTTTTGAATTTGTTTTCCTTTTCTTATTCTTTTAACTGTTCTTTCTAATTCAGAATCAAAAAGTAATAATCCTTCCGATCCAGAACTACACATAAAAATAAATTAAAAAACTTTTTGGTATTTTTGTTTTTATATTTTTATTATTATTATATTTTTATTTTATTATTATTTTTTTAAAGAAATAAAAGTTTATAAATTATATTTGAGAAATGTAAAAATTGTCTTTTCAACATTCTTCCTTATCTTCCCCGACAACATCGCCAAAAACTTGATGCACAACAACCAGACTTTTACTTATTTAAGAATTTATGAATTTATATTTAAATATTTATAATAATTATTGTAAAAGTCATAATTTCAAATGCAAGTATACGTACCGTTTCAAGTAATACAGGGCTCTATTGGAGTCCTGATTATCGATCCCACAAGGAAGATTATGAGAAAATTAAGAAATATTTTAGATTTTTCAAATTAAAAGTAATTATTATTTTTATTTCTTTTCAAAATTCAAATTTTAAATAAAATAAAATTATTACTAAATGTAAGTAAACGGTAATTAAATAAAGATTAATGCAAGTATAAATAAAACAACTTTCTCATTTTCAACTAATCCAAGATTTTTAGAATAATTATCATTTGTGAAGAACTTAGATTATGGTATTGTGCCAAATAGAAGTATTCATATTCTTTACCTTCGCTTGATAGTATAAAAAACATTGGCTAATCTATAGATCGGTTTAGGATGTTTTATTAGTAGAATGTGTTAATCTAGACTCACACTACTAGATGTTCAAGGGTGGCTATGGTCGGCCCTACCAGTGACACGTTCCCTTTCTATAGACAAAATTATTAGAATTTAGTCTGTCACTCTAAAAACTAATTAATTCTACGCCCGATAAAAAATATCTTCCTATTTATTTGCACTTTACCTTGAATAACCCGCATAATACCTTCGATTACCCAAGAATTCATGTGATATCTACTAGTTAAGAACTCATCTCTAGATAGGTCTCAGAATTATTCAACAGGTTTTAACAATTTAAATGGCCAGTTTAAAAAGTAAATTAAGATCAGGTATTAATATCATCACAATTTTTATAAATATTTTAAGTTAAATTCTTCATGAAAATTTAATTATCTTATTATCTTTTCATAGTTGAAAGGAGAAAGAAAACTAACTACTTAGGACACATTGAATTCACACAACAAAACATATTTATAAAACTTTGAACCAAGTTACAAATACTTATCTGGAATGTTCATTCATGTGATCTGCTGACTCCTACTGACTCCAATGCAAGGTACAAAACTTCAAGAACAATAATACTTTAAAACTAACACTTACTACTCAAGGAATTGAGTAGTAATACTCAAAATAAACTCACTAAATGCAAAAGAAAGTGGCTCCCTAACATGATTGGATGCTAGAGGGGGGTAAATGGTGATAGAATGGCTATAGGGTGCTAAAAGGGGTTGTTTAAGGCACCTCTTCAAAATTTGTTCGAATACAATGTATCTTCTATAAGGTAACTATCGCGTCTAGGCGCCGAAATCTGGTGCCTAGACGCCGGAGTCCGTGACCAGGTCTTCGCACCTCTTCACTTTGGATCGCACCTCTTCGATTTTAAAACCGTTTTCCTGTGTCCAAATGCACTGTATCACATGTCCTATATATTAGGAGTAACTTCCAGTCTTCTAGAAGTTTTGATAACGGCTTAACACCGTCAAAATAACTACCCAAAGTCGTCAAAAATATTATCTGTTTATGTATCGAACTCGCGCTTAGGCGCTGGATTCTGGCGCCTAGGCGCCAGACCTAAAATTTTGGCAACTTTGCTCCTTAAGCTCTATTTTTGCTCCTTTTTGCTCCTTTTTCCTTCTTGAACTCTTTTTTTATCACCTATATCCAAAAACATAAAAATACCTTTCATTAAAGCATAATATCCTTACTAATTGAATCATAAATAATACATAAAAATAAGTATTTTTTTAGTGGATCACATACTTATTCTTTACCCTTTGGTTCAGGTATAAAGAACATTGACTAATCCTAAGCTTGGTTACTGAATCTGCGGCTAGGCTGGGAGGATACCAGCTCTCACTTCGGAGCTCCCATGTTCCCCTCGCCTGAGGGCTAACAATCTACATCTCAGCACTCAAACGATAGAACCGAATTGAGGATTTTAGCCTGTCACTCTAAAATCTCAAATTCTACGCCCGATTAATATTATTTCCCTATTTATTTGCACTTCTCCTTTCAAGGATTTACCCGTCTACCTTTCAAAGAGAAATGTGATACATACTAGTTAAGAATCCTTAGCCCATGGTCAGATCTTAAGAATTCTTCACATATTTTAACAATACAAATGACCAATTCGTATAGTAAAGTAAGTTTACGTATAGTATCATTATAACTTATTTATAATAGGTTTGATACACTGATTCATATAATCATTTCACAAAACATCAAAACAAGAAGAAAGATAGAACAACTACTCATAATTCATAAAGAGGATGCAATAAAACTTGGATTTCATATAATAAAGTAAAGTTCTACAAACTACAGTAAATAAACACAACTTATCTCAAATTCCTCCCCAAGAAAACTCCTTGAAGTTCCTCTGGATTTCTTCCTTTCTTACAGCACACGAAATTCTCCTTCGAAACGACAATGAAGAAGAGATCTCTCACTTCCCTTCCATTCTTAAAATCCCTCGAAGAATTCCACACAAAATCTCTATTTGAACTCACTACTCACTAAATAACAACACTAATTGACACTTTGGACTTTCTAGTAAACACATAGGAGACCCTTTTTTCGACCTAAAATGATTCTTCTTAAAGTTGTAGAAGAGTCTTTAAGGGTTTTGCTGGCATCGCTTCGAAAATCGTCCACATTCAACGTATTTCTGGAAAGAACCATCGATCCTGCCGTCGGCGGCCTCGAGCCCGCCATCGGCAGCCTTCTAGAAACTGTGCTTTAAACAGGCCACGCCATCAGCGGCCTACCTTGCAATTAATTCTGAACACTCAGAAAAATAACGCTGTCGCGCCATCGACTTTGCCGTTGGCGCCCAAGGTCAATTTTTGCATAAATTAGTCCTTTTTTCCTCCAAATTCCCTCCTTTTTGCATATTTTTGCTCATTTGTCCTTAAATCTTCATTCCTGCAGAAAAACACTAAAAATACATTTCTTTTAAGTGAAATATCATCAAAATCAGTATAAAATAGGCATGAAAATCTTAACCTTTTTTCCTTGGGTCAGCCATGAAAGAAGAGAAGGATTTCCAGCTAGAAAATCATGCATATAAGCTCTCAGAACTTACACTATGGAGGAAGGCATTACACAACAAGTGGGTGTACCGGGTGAAAACTGAGCATGATGGTAGTAAGAGGTACAAACTTGTTGTAATTGGCTTTCAGCAAAAGTAGGACATTGATTACTCTGAGATCTTTTCTCATGTGGTGAAAATCGCTACCAACAGGATGATACTGTTTATGGTTGCCACCGAAGATTTATTTCATGAGCAGTTAGATGTGAAGACAGTCTTTTTCTAATGGAGACCTTAAAGAAGACATCTACACGCACCAGCCTAAGTGGTTTGTAGTACAGGGAAAAGAAGATTCAGATTGCAGACTGAAGAAGAACTTGTGTGGACTGAAACAAGCTCCTAGACAGTGGTACAAGAAATTTGATAATTTCATGCACAATGCAAGGTACATCACATGTCAGGCAGAACATTGTTGTTATATCAGGTGTTTTGGAAATTTTTATATTATTTTACTATTGTACGTGAATGACAGGCTTATTGCTGGGACCAGCATTGATGGATCAATAATCTGAAGAAACAGATGTCAAAGCACTTTTCAATGAAGAATTTGCAAGCTCTAAAGCAAATCCTTGGCATGGGGATTGTTAGAGATAGAGACAAAGGCACGTTGAGACTCTTATATGTAGAGTATGTGAGTAAGGATCCCAGCAGGTTTAATATGGAAAAGGCCAAACAAGTTGGCACATCTCTGGGAAATCACTTTAGACTTAGCAAGAATCAGTCACCTGAGTCAACGGGGAACGAGACTACATGAGTAAGCTTTCTTACGCTACAACTATTGGTTCATTTATGTATATTATGGTTTACACGAGACTGGATATTTCCCATGCAGTGGGAGTTGTGAGTAGGTACATGAGTAACCCAAGAAAGGAACATTGGGAAAGAGTGAAATGGATCTTGGGGTATCTAAAAGGCTTTTCAGACACTTGCTTGTGTTTCTTAGGAAATAGTTTAGAGGTACTAAGCTACGTTAATGTTGATCTAGCTGGAGACATTGATAGCAAAGCAAGTACTAAGGGTTATGTTTAAACTCTTGGTGGCATTGCAGTATCATTGGGTTCTAACCTACAGAAAACATTTTCTTCGTTTAATATAGAAGTTAAGTATATAGCACCATTGAAGGCTGCAATGGAAATGATATGACTACATGACATCTTTGAAGAATTGGGTATAAAGAATCAAAATGGCACTCTTTATAGAGATAGTCAGAGTGACATATTCTTTGCCAAGAATCTAGCATTTAAATCTAGAACCAAGCACATTCAGATTATGTATCACTTTATACGGCCAGTATTAAATGATGGACAATTTTTACTTGAGAAATTTTGTTGAAGCAATAACCCTGATGGCATGATAACTAAGTTTCTTACACTTGAGAAGCTAAAGTTGTGTGCAAACTCAGTTGATCTTCTAGCATGAAGATAGAGGCAATGAGTTGCAGATGTGGAGGATAACACATTTGAGGAAGAGGATGGTGCAGCTAGTGTACTGGTTAGTGGGAGATTTTTTTAGTATTGTGGAGCCCGGTCCACTTCGCCCCTATTGGCAGTTCCTGCACTAATGGAAATTATTTAATTCTTTTATTTTATTTCCTCACCCGCACCTTTCCATAACTTGCTCGTACTTTCCTACGGAGGATCCCACTCTTTTTTCTTTCCTAGATGATGTTTTCTTTTGATGGATCTTGGCATTTTTTTGTATCTTCAAGAAACAGAAAGCGCTCCGTTTCGTGGGTGTCCTCAGCAGGAATCAAATGAAAAGGCAACGCTCCCTCACGTCATCTTCGACGGCTTGCAACAAAACTTGGGACAAGCTTCGAATGGTGAACAAAGCCTTGCGAGCAACGAGTGGCTAAAAGCACGAGCGAGCGATCGAAAACCAGGAATGAGAAATGAGGCGCAGGCAATGGGAATTAGAGAGGAAGAAAGAGAAGAATGAAGTTTGATATGTGCTCTTGTAATCAAAGCATCAATTATATAATTCTTCAAACAATAACATCCTCTGCAACTTCATCAACGTAGGCATTTGTGTCTGTGTGATTCCCTCGTTTATATATTTTTCGTTTTATCGTCAATCGTTATTTACAACAGCAATCTCGTAAAAGAAGTAAAAACTCATCATATATTGCAATTATTCAAGAACCGCATTTTATATCGATTAAATGTCCCTCAACATATCATATCAGGCAACAATCCTGCATTTAGAAGCATTTGTGGAAGTAGAATGTGTTTATATATATACTTTTATGATGTTTCATTGTGACTGATCGATCAGGAACATTTAAGAGTCCCATTTATGATGTTAATGTTCACTATAAGTACATGATATTTAGATGACACTTGATCTCTTAAATAATCTTGTAAATTTTTTAATTATACAATTTAATTCTAGTTGAACTCGGATTGAGGAATTCTTAGATATCATCAGATCAATATCTTCAAGATACTTATTTTGACGATAAACTGCTAAAATTTGAGTTTAAACAATCTTTTTGATGCAGCAACAACTATTTGAAGAAGCAACAGTTGTGAAGTTGTTGTGAATGAAACTATTTTCAAAAATGAAACTTCTCTTAAAAAAATTAAGGTGAATTAAAAATTTATTTTATTTTCAAAACAGTTAGATAACAACTTATAATATTGCACGTATTTAGATAGACCATATTGCATAAAATAAGTTTTCATCATAATTTTTTGAAAAACAGATAACTTTATCAAATGCCTAAAAGTGCGGTGCAATACCTATTATCACCATGCACCGCTGCACTACCCAAACACAAATATAAATGAATTGCAAAAGATATTTTATTCGGTTAAACATTTTGTTAGAATCTTTAGTTCATTATATGAATCTATTAAGCAGTGTATCACATTTTATATTATGTAAAATTAGTATTAAGTTCAATTATTTGTATAAATTTTCAAACTGTATTTAATATAAGTTTTCAAACCATATTAATACATATTAATTATTTAGATTTCATATATTCAAAGCAAATCAAAATATATTAATTTTAATTTGACAGAAATTTGACTCCGTGGATAACATTTAATTTTAATTTGCAACTCCAGCGTCACTCCATAAACTTCTCCAACATCACTTATCGTTTCATGGATAAATAAATTTAAAAGATATATTTTTAATCAACCTCAGCGTATTAAATCCGCTGCCAGAAATGACCCAAATAAATAAATATAATTAACTTAATAAATAAAATAAACCTTCTCTCGCCGCCGCCTCGCTTCAAACTGGTTTTAATTTTTGGTTGGAAGTTTTGAGATTAAATTATTCAAGAAAAATAAAATGAATTATTTGAAGTAAAATATATTTATGTAGAATAGAAATGCGGTGAACATTTCACCTTCCCTCCGACTGCTGCTCCAAAGATGCTTCCCTCTCCTCTTCTCCTCCCGGTTCTCCTAGTCCTCTCCATCCCCATCACCTTTGCCGACTCTGATAATACCTCACCTACCATATTCCTCTCCGTCTGCAGCAAAAACCAAACCCAAAACGCTGAAGATTTCGACATCAACTTTGTGGACGCCATGGAAAAGATCTTCCAAAACATCACAACATCCGGCTTTGCCACTTCGTCCTCCGGCTCTAAACTCACTGTATTTGGTCTTGGCCAGTGCTTTTCCTACCTATCTCATATAAATTGCCAGCTCTGCTACTCCCAGAGCAGAGTCAAGCTTCCCCACTGCCTCCCCTCCACCTCTGGCCGCATCTACCTGGACGGCTGCTTCTTAGAGTACTCCGATCGCAACGTCTCTGAGGACTCTATCGATTCTGTGGATGCTTACTCTTGTAGCAACATGACAATCGACAAGACTATCCGATCGGATTTTGCAAACTTGACGACCGATCTGATGAACAATTTGACGGAGTCTGCGGATGGGGCCGTCGATTATTACGAGGTAGGAAGCGTGCAGGTGGCACCAGAGGTGAAGGCATATGGGATGGCACAGTGTTGGAGATCACTGAATGCGACGGGATGCAGGGACTGTTTGAAGAAGGGGAGGGAGAGTATTATCGGAAAGTGTTTGCCGGCTGATGATGGCAAAGCCATGAATGCTGGTTGCTTTCTCAGGTACTCCACGGAGCCGTTCTATTTGAGCGGGAATACTGGCGCCGGAGGACATTCTTCTGGTACCCTGTTTTCTTTTTGTTTGGAAAATTTACTTACATGGCAGCCAAAGTCGAACTAAAATGAATTCTTGAAAACTGATTAATTTTATATGCAAGATTTATTAAATTCAATTTTTATTCAGTTTCTTTTCAGTTGTGTGTTAAATATCAGATTTATTAAAATCTTTTTGTTGGCTGAATTTAATTTAAAGTCGTTATCATAGTGAAATAAACTTATTTCATCTGTTGGGTGTTTCGTTTCATCAATCATGTTGTGGTAAAAGAAATTCAAATCAATCTCTTTAATCGTTTTCATTTTCTTTGTCTAATACTTCAATTTTTTATTTGTCGCAGAAAAACGAACAGTAATAATTGCTGTAACTACTGTATTGGCGGCGGTATTGGTGGCCGGAATAGCTTTCGTTTGCTGGAAGAGGAGGTTGGCTTCTCGTTATGGTAATGGGAATTTGAAAAGTAGCTACCAAATGCTCTTCAATTTTTTTTTTATTTTTTTCTTTTGATAATTTTGAATGAGAATTGATAATATTTTTTTGTGGATTATGTTATTGATGTAGGTGATGCAGGCGAGTATCATGAGAGCATTAGATCCATCACACAATCACAACTAGGTTTCAAATATGATGAATTGAAGATGGCAACAGACGACTTCAGTCAAAAAAACAAGCTCGGCCAAGGAGGATTTGGCGCCGTTTATAAGGTATAAGAGAAAAAAATATATCTTATATGATCTTGCATAATCCTCTATTTTACAGCTCCGTCATATAGACCGAGACTTGGTCGTAATGCTGCATTATCTTTTAAAAATAGCAGCCGATTTTCTGCCAAATGGGAACTGTGAAATGTGAGCATTTGATGTTCTAATGGCAGGGAATTCTGCCGAATGGAAAAGAAGTAGCTGTGAAGAGGCTTTTCTTCAATACAAGGAACTGGGTCGACCAATTCTTCAATGAAGTCAGTTTAATCAACCAAGTCCAACACAAGAACCTTGTAAAGCTTCTGGGTTGCAGTGTCGAAGGACCTGAAAGTCTTCTTGTCTATGAGTTCCTTAGCAACACTAGCCTTGATCACTACTTATTTGGTAAACAGAAAACTCAAACGCTGAAACATGAACTGCACAACGGAATAATGATGATTCTAACTGAGTTTCTACTCTTTATATTTCCAGATGAATTCAAGAAGGCTGAGTTAAGTTGGGAAAGAAGATTTGATATTATTGTCGGCACCGCGGAGGGCTTATCTTATCTCCACAACGCCTCAGTGGTGAGGATCATACATAGAGATATCAAAGCCAGCAATGTGTTATTGGATGAGAAGTTTAGGGCCAAGATATCTGATTTTGGATTGGCTAGGTACTTTGCAGAGGATCAGAGCCATCTCAGCACTGGCCTCGCAGGAACTTTGTAAGCCCAACTAGCCCTTTTCTCTTTCCTCAGCTTTCTTTTACTTAATATCAAGCACTGGTGATAAAAATGTAACTATTATTTAGCAAGTCCTTCTGACTTTGCAGTTATAAATTAAACACAACAGACATTTTGCATCATTTAAGTTGATGCTAGAATTACCTGCTTATTCTCATTTGTCTTTAGAATAACTAGCTCTTCACCTTTCATTAGATGAAATGAAAAAAAGTTACTACCTCTAAACTGCCTCTGGGAGACCACAGAATGACCCGACACTTATCACTATATCACTAATGCAAATTGATTGATGCTTGCAGTGGCTACATGGCTCCTGAATACATAGTTCATGGACAGCTGACTGAGAAAGCTGATATCTACAGCTATGGAGTCCTTGTTCTCGAAATAGTCACTGGTCGTAAGAACCAAAACTCGATTTCAACATCAGCAGAAGGTTTTTCTCTAATGCAACAGGTACTGCTTTAATTCTATTTCTAATGCAAGGGATAGAACATTTATTCAATCTCTATTGGTGTTCTAAAAAGGGCCACAACTTATCATAGATATGGCAGAATTACATCTCTGAAACACTAGTGAGTCTATTGGATCGCGACCTTGAAGGCAATTGCTCGCAGGAAGAAGCTCTCAGGGTATTCAGAATAGGTCTTCTATGCGTGCAAGCATCTCCCTCGCTGAGGCCGCCTATGTGGAAAGTAGTCGAGATGCTAACGACCAAGTCAAGCCTGCCGGCCCCCACTCGGCCTCCATTCCTTGACGGTCATGGTGCACAGAGAGAATTTGCAGAAACTTCTCATTCTTTATCAACCTCCACGATGTTCCCAGATTTAGGTGATCAGGCATCAAGTAATCAAATTTCAGTGAGCATGTTTAAAGGGAGGTAAGACAATACGCTATTCAAATTCCAGGATTTAGTTTATGGTACTTAGCATGTGGCGATGCAACATACAAAGAAAGTGGATGATTCTTTTGATTGTTTGGGTTATGTTTTTTCTTCTTTTTCTTTTTCTTTGCCATTTTTACAACAACATTTATGTGTTTTCACACAAAATGCTCTCCAGATATGAGGATTAGGTACTTGAATTTTTGTACATATACATACAAAATCTGCAATGTATGTACTCTTTTTATTTATGAAAGGGTCCAAGCAATAGAATTGCAAATTATGTTTTCAATCAAAGCGGCCTTTGATAAATGAGAAGGTAGTAGTACAAGAGGAAAACGTTATGGTAGGCATTCACTGTTGGGCATTGATTTTTAAAATTTTAACAGGTAAAGACCCGAGAAAGGCCAAAAAGATGTTTAATAGCAGAAACATCCAAACCCCAAAGGACTAAGAAAAGGTTAACAACATTTCGAAACCTCACTTTCACCTTGTCAAATTATGTGATAATATCAAAGCAAAAAAAAGCTGTCGAGAAATTCATAATCAAAACTTCATTGCGGTCCCCAAAATCCTTCAAATTACATCACTGAGATTGATCTGTTTTTTTTTTTTTTTGTTTATTTAATTGTTCATTCTGCTTAAAATTTATAAGTTGTTACACGATTTTTACCACCAATACATGTAAGTTGATCTATGTCAATATATGGAAGAACTATTAAGTCTGGATAACACATGCATCTCTACATGCGAAAGCCAATCCATAAATGCCACGTGTTAATTTTTTATTATTATTTTTTTATTCTAATGAATTCATAATAAACTCCGTAATTAACGACGTGGTCTGACTCGGCACGTGGAAGAGTATCAGTGCGTCATTCTAACCTAGGAAAAGAACGCACCCAAAATTTAAAGGCGAAATCAAAAAAGATATACAACTCTTAGGGTTTATATATAAAATATTTATTCATGGAACATTAGAAAGAAACTGTTGTCGTTATTGAAACTCAAAAAGAAACCTTGAGGATAGAGAATAAGCAAAGTTAATACTTGAACAACACTGAGGTGTTATCCGCTTCTCATTTTGGGGATGATTTCATTTATATTGTTAATATCTAAGATTTATTTATTTTTATTATTTGGAGTGGTTTGATGCATGCAATATTTAATATTCCAATGAGAATATTTTGATATGATGCTTATGAAATGCACAGATAAAACTTTTTTTTGTATGTTACTACATATATTATTTAACATTTCTTCGAATAAAACTTTGTAGTGGTTTTAGTTATTTATTTAGAAGGCATAAGTTAAGTAACTAGAAATCAAAGAATATCATTTTGTAGGAATTTAGTTCATATATTATTGAATATAATTTTTTTTTGAAATTTGTTTTTTTTTTCTTTTTAAATTTAGTTTGTGTTTGAAATAAAAAAATTTAAGTACAACATGATCTGAAGATTTTCTCTCTGTAAAACCATGTATTTTTGCTTTTCCTCGAGCATATAATTGACTAATGTATTCCTTGTACAATCATGTTATATTGGTTGTACTTAGTACAACTGATACAGCATGGTTGTACTGAGATGAATGCTGCAAAGTTTAGTCTAGTTAAATATCTGAATAGAAATAAAAAATTGTATATAGAAAGAACGAATTTTTAATTTTTACTTTTTCTCGGGGTTAGAATGGACTAATTTTATCCTATACTACTATGTTGTATTGGTTTTACTGGTTTAAAATTATAAAAAATATGAATAAACAGAAGTAAAAAATTATATGTAGAAAAATGAGTTTTTAAATTTTTTTTCCTTGGGGATATGATTTGCTAAATTTATGTGTACAACTATGTTGTATTGGTTGTACTCATTTAAAATTGTAAAAAATATGAATAAACAAAAATTAAAAATTGTATGTAAAAAGAATGGGTTTTTAGATTTTGTTTTTACTCATGGGTAGTATTCGCTGATTTAGCCCTTGCAAATTCATGTTGTTATGGGTTGTACTGATTTATCTCAGCACAATCGAGGCAACAATGTTGTACTGAATAGTGGTTTTAATGTTGTATCAATTGTAAAATACCATAATATAAAAATAAAAAGATTTTATAAAGAAAAGATGATTTTTTAAATTTTTGCTTATCCTCATGGCTAGGATTGACTAATTTATCGCTTGTACAACAATGTTGTAGTGGTTGTATTTATTTATCTTAGTACAACTTATACAACACAGTACATATAACACAGTTATACTGAAGGGAAATAAGTAATGTTCTATTTGTTGTATTGATTTCTTTTTTCTTGAATTTGTAGGACCATATATCAAAACTTGTAAGTGATAATGTCAATCCTAAGAATTATGATCCAATTACTGAAAAAATTATTTAGCATGGTTGTGCACAATGAAAACGATGCCTATGACACTACTCTTATACCCATTCTTGTCGATTTTAGTGCAAGGAATGATCAATTTCTTGTTGTTGGTCAAGTACAAGGAATATTAAACGAAGGATTTTGTATGCTCAAAGGTTGATTTTAAGAAAGGTTCCAATCTAAACACCGGGGTGAAGTTCCAAAAATTTGATAATAGGACTAGTTTATATGCATTAAGTTTTTATTCTTTTCATGCTTTAATTCCAATATATTTTCTCTTCAAATACATGATTTTATGCTTTCAGAAAGTTGGAAATGCATTTTGCATGTTACACGAGTAACAACAGAAAAATTAGAGCAAAGAAAAAGGACTTTAGAAAAATCAACGCTTGCGTATGGACACGCCACTTGAGTAGTGTATTCATGTCGAAATCTGGCTTGGTCAGGCCCATTTGCCAATGGAGATGCATGCTTTAGAGCACCCAGTGTAGCCACACCAAAACCTGGCATGACCATGCTGCCCAACCCGATCATGCGACATAATTACACAATAGATGACGAGGCATATTTTTCAGTTTTGGAAACTTTTTAATGAGGGCTTCTGATGATTTTGGGAAGATTTTTGAATTCAATCTATAAAAACCTGTAATTCAAAGATTTAGGGAGCTTTTTAGAGAGAGAATTACAGAGGAGTTGTGAGAGAAATTGGAAGTTATTCTTGTAAGAGAGGAGATCAAAGGGCTATAATTACTTTTCTTTGCAGTCACGAGTAGCTAAATCGTTTTGCGTGCCTCTGATTCTTGGGATGAATTTCTTGCTTTGATTTTTATTTTGGATTTTTTGTATCGTTTTTTGTGCTTTGAATCGTTAAGAAGTTTTGATTAATCTTTTAAGCTTCGTTTACCCCTAACCTGGCCAATTAGGATGTTAAAAACCATCGTGATCTGTGACTTCGGCAGAAGCATTGTGGAACTATTAGATTAACCACGAGATTTGAATAAAATAGGAATATTTTATCTTAGAGCTTGCAACTGATTATAGATGATCAGAATTTATTGGATATGTCATAAAGATTAGTAGATGTTATCTTTATGAATTTTCAAATCTTCTTAGGACCTAGGCATATACTTAAAAAGAACTCAATATTGAAAACCACCACAAAGGAGAAATTTTTATAAAAATCACGCTAAGTGTCGCACCTAAATAACAAAGGCACGATCCTCATTAGTATTGGAAAAACACCAAAATTTGATTCATGACTTTATTGACCTCACTTTTGTTGAGGTCTAGTCTTTCTTCTTTAGGAGCCTAGGATCTAGCCAAAGAAATTTCCTGCTGACTATCCTAGAGGAGTAGTGGTGCAACCACACCCCATTAAAAATCTAAACACTTCTTTACACTTCTTGGAGTTCAACATGTGTAGTTCTGACCTCTAGCACTTAATAGGATAGAGCCAAACATGAGGGAGCTCAAGTAAGGTTTCCATAGGATTGTTTAGCCTTAGGGTTAACCCTGGGTGGTGTGGCCATGGTCAGTCTTGCACACACACACAACTCCTCACCTTCACTCACAACCTAAAACCCTAAACATATCATGCTTAACCTGGTTCCCCACTATTTTGAAGAACTCATGTGGCGGTCCCCCATACCCTTAGCCCTAGGCTAGGGTTTGGCTAGGACCAACACATGGAGGATCTAAAATGAGATCTTCCTTGGTTTCATGTCTCAAAAAGGGTAATTTTACGATTAACTTCCTCAATTGATCCCAATTTATCCAAAATCCCTAATTTTGACCTTTTATCCCAAAAATTTCCCAAAATTACAGAAATGCCCATGAAACCCTAAATTTCCCAAAATTACCCAATTCTCAAATTATCTTGAAAGGTCATTTCAATTCATTCCAAACCACTCATATTGCCCAAAATACTCCAATATTCCCAAAATACCCCAAAATTTGCCAAAATGACCAAAATACCCCTTATGCTAAAAAATTCTCACAATATCCAAATTCACTACAAATATCCCCAAAATCAAATTGGACCACCCCATACCTTCAATTTCACTCAAATCCACCAAAATTAGCAATAATTTGTCAAAATTTCCAAATTTTCCCTAAGTGCCTAAATTCTCCAAACATCTCTAATTTCCTCGAAATTGATTTCAAACTCCCTAAATTTCAAGTCTAAACTCAAATTAATCATGACTAAACCTAATTTGAACCAAATCTTAGCCCAATTCAAGTCTAAACTCAAATTAATAATGATTAAACCTAAATTTCAAGTCTAAACTCAAATTCCAATCCCAATTTAAAATCCTTAATTTGACCATATCCCTAAATCTCATCAAATTGAACTTCATAATCAATTCAATTCCCACAAATTTGGATCCTAAACTCTTTAAAACATTCCACTAGACCAATTTAAACCATCAATTGGACTAGATCCAAGCTCAAACCTAAGCTAAATCTAACCCAAATAAAAACCCCCAATTTTGCCCCAAAATTCAACATCTCCCAAATTGAACTTCATGTTGCCCCAATTCCAACTCAGTTGATACCCAAGTTCTTCTTGTCAATATTCTACACCAAATTGAACTTCCAATTGACTCAAATTTCAACCCCAACCAAACCCAAACCGAAGTTCAAGCTTATTTCGTGACCTTGAACCCAAATCCAAAATTTTCCTCAAGCCACTTGGTCTAGCCCAACCTTGGCCACCACAACCACCTCTTGGACCCTAAGATCCAACCTAGATCCACCTAGACCATCCTAGCTAAGCCATGTACCAAGGGTCTTCAAAATTGGGGGATTTCTTCTAAAAAAATGGCTAAATTAAAGGAAGATTTTCCACCAGCCTTCCTAAGTCCACAAGCCATCACCATTAAGCTTCTTTGGCTCCCCTGACCCAGCTCGCATCCAGGCCTACCTTGGCCATCGGCCTAGTCGCCAGAAACCTTCAAAACGAGAGCCTCCACCAACCTTTGGACCCAAAATTAAACCTCTCCAATGTGCCACTCCCCCCATTGGTGAATTGTGTAGCTCAGCCCTCCACCTCAGCAACCCTTTCCACCCTCTAGACTGCTCTGCTGGCCACCATGGCCATGGCTATTTAAACATCACCCCTCACAAACAATAAAGGAGATGATCTAATTCCTTTGGTAAACTCTGCCAAATCCTTCTAGAGTTTCTCTAGACCCTCCTAAGTGCAATACTACTGCTTTTCAGCCATCTCCCCCACTGCCTGAGCCCAATTTCTCAACACAAAAACAAGACACTTGTGGTCATCTCCCTAAACTCCATCGAACTCCAAATTGATTCACTCATAACCTTCCCTAAACTAAATGAAGAAATTCCTCACTGAAATCCACATCCCTAGAGCTCTCTGCACCTAACTTCTACCTAAGTCGTGCCACGTGCATGAGTTCTTACACAGCTGCAACCTCAACTCAAATTAGCACCTGAAGGAGCTTCATAATGGCCTCACCTCTTTGGCTCGGGTATACATAAAAACACCCAAATTCGAGATCAGTTGGGCCTTTGTGAAGAAGATCTTAATTTCATGCTTGATTAGCCATAAGGATGTGTTCATCTAGACTAGATGAAGGCATAGGAACAAACCCTATGTGATTTGATTGAGTATCGAGTGAGAACGTAGGTCTAGAAGATGGAAAATTTACGGGTTAGGTTAGTTGGGGATGGAGACCTAGAGCCATTGGATAACATGTTTATTGCTTGGATGGTTAGGATCGCGTCAGATAAAGGATTGGAATATACAGTGCAAGCTGATTCAGCGCTGACGTCATGGCGGCATTGAAGGAGCACAACACGCATAGATTCAGAGCCATTGTAGGTTGAGTTGGCCGCCTCCTGGATAAGTAGAAAAATAGGGCATTTCTGATTTAATTAAATACCGGAACTTTGAAAAATCATAACTTGGTTTAGAAAGCTCTTAAAATAAAATATATATACTCTAGTGCTCAATGAACAAAGGAGAAAATTATGGGCCAAAATCAAAATTTTCTTTACTGTATTTTATTTTAATGAATTAATACACCAGAGCTTATTTTAATCATAAATAATTAAATGATAATAAAAAATATAAAAATTTGAGGATTCATTGCACTTATGTTTAGGGATGTTTTCTGATCTTTTTAAAGTCACACAACATCTCTAACATAAGAAACACTAATTTTTTAGGTAAATTATCATTATTTGCTTAAAATAATTATAACAAATAAAATATAAATCAGAGAATTATAAAAATATGTTTTCTAGGTTCACTGTTGTCATAGGAACCTAGGAAAAATAAAAATTAGATTTTTAAAAGTTTAAACCTACTTTTCAATTTTAAAATTGAGAAAAATACAAAAAATTGAAAAAATAACAAAGTAATTTAAATAATCACCAAATTGGGCTAAATTGAAGCTTACCACTTCATGAGGCTCCTGTAAAAATCCTAAGGGTATTAAAATTATTTTGATATAAAAATTAATTTTTTAAGTAAATATAAATTTTAGCTTAAAATAATTATATAAATTAAAATAAAAATCAGAAAAATTATGAAAAGTGGTTTGGGGTGTTCCTTGTGATCAGGGGAACCTAAGAAAATTAAATTGGAGTCAAAATAATTATTTTATTTTTTTGCCTAATTTTCAATTTAAAAATTATTAAAAATAAAATAAAAGTGATAAAATTATAAAATAATTTCTCTAGGCTTTTTGAGATAAAAGGGATTTATGAAAAATATAAAAGAAAATTTTAATAATAAAAATACATTTTATATATATATGAGTTTATAAAATAGTCAATTAATAATTATAAAAAATTAGAATGTAAAAAAAATCAATAAAATTGTTGCTAGTTATCCTCTGGCCTAATTGAACCTCCAATAATTTTTTTAAGCATAAGAGATTTGTTTTACTTAGTCATTTTAATTATCTTCAGAAATCCCTATTTTCACGTTAAAATAATTATTAAGATTAAACAAAAACTACTTTATCCTCTAATGTTCTAATTGAATCATGAGTAGGGTAACTATATAATTTCAAAAGCACTTCACTTAAATTTAAAAAATTATGAAGTAGGAAGTTTTTAAGGGCAAAATGGTAATTATGGAATTTTAAGCTCTAATTAAAATTTAGGATTAATTAAAGGGTAAATGGGTAATGTTGACTTAGTTAACTATTTTTGACGATTAAAACATAAAGGTTTAGGTGGTAGAAACCAATCCATCACCATTTATAATAAGGGTAAAATTGTAATTTCCTGGATTATTATGACTTGAAGGTTAAGCTAATTAGATGATCCTAGAGTAGTGGGCTTATGTTAGAAAGATAATAATTCACTAGTCTGAAGTCCAAATTATTGGTCAAATAATAAAGTGCAATCTTTTGATAAGAGTTGAATCCATTTAATTCAACACTTCTAATAATTATAAACTTACACATGAAATCTTAAGGGCTTAGTAGTGAGTTAGGTTTAATCTAACTTGTTTAATGAGGTCTAAAAAATTAAACATAATTAATTTTAAGTACCCTAAAATACTACAAGCCCAACTTTAATTAAAGGAGTAAGAGTTCTTAATAATTCAAATTTCACATGAGGGGTACACCCACATAATCCTTAAATAAAATTTTAAGTGAATACCTAGTTACCCTGCTCATGAGATAATTAAAACATTAAGATTCTTTGAGCATTAGCTAAAATATTACAACTAAACGTTACCTTAATTGCGGATGAATTATTTATCAACATAATAAGTTCAGGAGAACATGAAACAATTCAAAGGATTTTAAATGTTGTTTACGGTTATGCCTCGAGCAATTTTATGGTCTTTTGGATGTTTTGAAGGACAATTGAACTTATTATGCTCTTATGATGAAAATCATCCTTAAAATCTTTTAGAGACCCACCAAGTTATGCCTTGGTTCTCGTTAATTCTCCTAAAGCAATAGAAATGCTCTAAACTACTTATCCTACATATATAACCCAATGCTCAAGGACTTGAATCTTCTTTGAGGTATTTAAGTCCTTGTGAGCAACTGGGGACATTCTTTTTTCCACATATGGATCATCGGACTGGTGTAAGTCTGAGGTCTAGTTGGCTAGGGCAATGACGAAAATGCTAATGTGTGCTAAAGTGAGGGATACGATGCGATGTGAGAATTTTAGAATAGTATCTCCTAATTCAAGGACCTTAATTAAAGGAGAGGAAAGGACCAATTATACTATTCATCGACTCTTGGTGGGATTATTGCCCCCGAAGCTCTTAGGTTGTTAGTAGTTCTAACTTGATTAAAATAACTAACGTGTGGACTACACTACTTTACAAAAAAAATAAAGTTGTTCTTGCTTGTTAAAACAAACTATGTATGAAAAATTTTAACTATAGCATTTGCATAAAAATTAAAGAAATTTAATGAAAATTTATAAAGTTCTGTGGTTAGTCATTTGGATCAAGGTTTGGACTACTCTCTATAGATTGTCGTGTTGGTAGCTCCTAACTAAGGTCGGGAAGCACATAGTTCGACTCTAAGCCCTCACCTTTATTGATGTAATATACCTAGTCTTGGTCTTCCATATGTGACTACAAGTTTTCTTTTACTTTCTCGTGTTCCTTGCAATGTGCTTTTCTACTTTTCTTCTACTGGATTTTTCTTGCTCCGCTTACTTACTCTCCTGTAATATATTTACATTTTCTGCAAATTATATTATGCCTTATTGCACTGACCATGCAGCAGTAGCAGAAGCCCATATACATTTTACAGTTTATTTATAGCATTTTACTTTATTGTACCTTACTTCCAGCACATTTTATTTGTCTGCAAATAACTTAACTATGCATGCCTGTAAGATAATACAAACAGAACAAAAATGTGTTTTCAAAAAATTAAATACACTTTTAAACTTAGCTAGCACACATAATACACTCATTTTAATTTACGAGAATCTCTCGAATGAGGTAACCTATGGTTGCTAACGAGATTTCTCTGGTCTGAGTGAGCTTAACAGCTCATTTAGGCTAAGTAAAATCGAAAGAAAATAGTGGTCCCCATATTGAGGGAACAATGAGATCTTAACCGGTGTCGCTCTAATTAAATTAAAATCCCATAAAATAAAACAATTGAATGACAACAACAACCAAAAAACCAAAACATTATAACATACATGGTAAAAACTTTGAACCTTAGACTTTAAGACTTTTACTTCAACAAGGAACCTGGAGCATACACCGTGGGCAGCATGACGAAGACCTACAGAAGGATAACTTTGAGAGAACAAACTAGTCTACAACAGAAATCCCTTTACTTAAAATTAAACAACAAGCCATAGGACTTCAAGGTTGTCTTTCTGATGCATCATGAGTACTCAACTTTTCTTTAGGCTACTGTACAATCATGTTGAGTAGTAAAAGTCCTAACTCGTCTTAGGATTCCAAGGTCGCCGCTTTGTACGATGTAAATCATCCTATCTTCAAGGCTATTTATATGATTGGTGTCATGCAAATGTCAGCCCAATATAATAAAATTAGCAGGAAAAAACGTTAAATAATAATTTCATCAAAATTAAAGCCAAATCACAGGATAATTTGGGAAGTCACCGAGGTTCTCCTCATGATCTGTAACATCCCCTACCTTTCATTGTTTTAGACTCAATAATAATTGTTCCCATTTGATCCTTTTTTATTTTAGTTTCCTATGTCTGACCTTGAAAATACCTAAACTTTGAATTCAATGAAGACAATATCTCTGATCTAAATTGAGAGTTTTCTTAGGTGACTTCGGTTGTTGAAGATGTAATCAACTATAGAGGCTTGCCCTCTAGGAAACTATATGAACGTAGCGTAATATAAACCCTATCTAATCTTCCATCATATATTGGGGAACTTGTTAGTCAACATAAAGGTTTTGTAGATCAAAAATGATGTCTTAATTTCTTTAGTCTATTTAATCGAGTCTCATTATCAAGCAATGTGTTTACTTTTCGGTGTAGATGCATGGCTTGCGATGTAGTGCTCGTTTATTTAAACTATCGAACATATAGGATCGATCGATCTCATATTTTTTAAAATTAAAATATTATTTTCCAAAATTATACATATATATTAAATTAAATCTATTTTAAACTGGGCGACAGGATTCCCACTCCGGCGACTAACAAATTCCAATTTTATGACCGAAAACTTCTATCGACTCCACTGGGACTAGTTTTTCTCTCCATTATGATCGAAAGGTCTTGTCTTCATACATCAGTAATGTGTCTATGTCCCTCATGGTCCAAATTACACATCTTTCATTGACATGATTTGCGCATTTCTTTACTGGGTAAGTACGATCGGCTCTTTTCGATTTTAGGACCATCAAATGGGAAGACGCCGCATAGCCTTTTGGTGACGCTGCGTGTTTGCCTCGCACTGAGGCGGATAAGTAAGAAAATAGGATTTATTTTTATTTAATTAATTCAACCATCTTTAAAAATCCATAACATGGTGTAGAAAAATCAGAACTATAAAAGAAAAATACACTCTAGCTAAAGATCCCTAATTTTCAAGTTAATCCCCTCTATTTTAGTTTAAAATTTATAATAATTAAAAAATAAATAAAAAATGAAAAATTTGTTCTGGTAGGGTCACTGTGGTTAGAGGACCCTCAGAAAAATATCAGATGAATTTAAATAATTTAAAATGACATTGATGGTAGTTAAATCATTAAAATCCTTAAATACTTAAATAATTAAAATTTATTGAAAAAATCATAAAAAATCATTCCACCTTGTGAATAATGAACAAAGAAGCAAACCATAAAAAATTGAAGTCAATTGGAATTCATTTACCTACTAAAATTGATTTTTCAAGTAAATGGAATTTTTTGACTTAAAATAATTATAATAATTAAAATATAATTAAGAAAATTATAAAAATAGATTTAGAAGCTCCTAGTGATAAGAGGAACTTAAGAAAAATAAAATTGGAATTAAAATAAACCTGTCACTTTTAAGCTTATTTTTAATATTTAAATAATTAAAAAAATTAAAACCATTAAAAAACATAAAAATCACTAAAATATAAAAATCCATCAAATTGTCACATTTGGTCTCCTGACCACTTGAGAGAAATTAAAATAATTTTCTTAATTTTCTAAGTAAAGAAATTAATTTTTTTGAAGGCTTAAATTAAATTTTCCTTAATTTTAAACTAAAATAATTCTAATAATTAAAATATAATTCAAAAAATATAAAATTGATTTTTCTGGGTTCCTTAACTTTAGAGAGATTTAAGAAAAATATAAAACTCAATTTTCAACTTAAATATTATTTTATACTTAATTAATAATCAAAATCAACAAATAATTATAATAATTATAATAAAACTCAAAAAATCATGAAATTTTGCCTAAGTGGTACCTCCAATTATTTTCTTAAGGACATATGATTTGTTTTAGTAAAGTTATTAAAAATTAACTTTAAAAATCCCTATTTTTTGCATTTAAATAATTATAAAATTTTGTAAATTCAGAAAAATCACATTTTCTTCTCTGATATTTAATTGACCCATAAGTGGAGTAATATAAAATTTTGAAAGTCATTTGAGTTAAATTTAATGAATTATGAAGTGATAAGTCCTTTAGGGGCAAAATTGTAATTATAGAATTTAATCCTTAATTAATATTTAGGTTTATTCAAGGGTAAATGGGCAATTAATGATCTTAATCAACTCTTCTAGATGATTGAAACATAAGGGTTAAATGGTAACAACCAGCTTCGCACCTTTTCACATTAAGAGCCTAATTGTAATCTCATAAATAATTAAAGAAATTTGGAAGATAATTAAATTAAAAGATGCTAAGTTGAGGGGTTTAATTTCAAAAGATAATAATTTACTAATTTAGAACCCCTAATTAATAGTTTAATGACAATTCAATGCCTTGATAAGGATTAAGATCACATAACTCAATGTTTCTAAATTATAAATCTACCCATCAAGTCTTAAGGGCTTAGTAGTGAACTAGGCTTAATCCAGATTGGACTAATGAGGTTTAGAAAAGAGAAATATAATCAACTTCAAACATTTGTTTTTAATACTACAAGCCTGACTCTAAGCTAATTGGCTAAAATTCTTAATAAATCAATTTGCCCTCAAGGGCTTTCACCCACATAATTCTTAAGTAAGATGTCAAATGATGACTAACCCACTTAAAGAGATAATTAAAGCATCAAGGTTCACTAAACATACCGGTACAATGTGGATGAATTATTTGGCAATATAATAAGTTCAAATGAACTCGAGATGATTTAAAAGGGTTATGAAATGTCTAATGTGTTTCCCTTGGTCTTTGCACAGGTCTTTTATATATCTCAAAGGGCTACTGAACTTAATATGCATTGCTAAAGAAAGGCATCTTCTACGTAAACAAATAAGGATCCGCCAAGTAATGACATAGGGCTTGGTAGGCACACCTTACACCTGCATTTCTGCTTTTATTTCATGCATTTTTTCATTTTCTGCAAATTATATATACAGGTTAAAAATACTAAACTTTCAACTGGAGTGTGAGAAGAGGATTGGTACGCATTTACATTTTATGTACTGTAATTTCCATTGTTCACTTGGTTGCACTTTACTTTCAGTACTTTCACAAAACAAAACTTGCATGCCAATACTAAAGCCCAAAACCAGAAATCTATTCACAATAAGCAAAAAAAAGAAAATTAAGACAACTGAAAATTTAATCACAAACAAAATAAAATACAACAATTGCAAATAAACTAGAACGTCTCTTTGGATGATTGGGAATCCCTTGGATGAGGCAACCTACGGTTTCTAACGAGTTTTCCCATGGCCTGGATGAAAGTATTGAATTCATTTATTTGAATTTAGTAAATTCATCTGAACTAAGTGAGTCCGAAGAACATAGTGGTGCCGGAATGAGGAAACTGTGGGATCCTAACCGATGTCATTATAATTAACATAAATTCCCCCTTAATAAGACATTTAACATTAAACTTGACACATTAGACAACATGAAATTTAAACCATGATACTTCTCTCAACCTCCCACATTTGACACTTCTAAATTTAAACTTGCTGCAATGAGGAGCTTGGAACAAACTCCGTGGGCAGCATGACGAGGAAGCTAAAGGGTCTACAAAAGCAAATCTTCTTTAGAAATAAATAGAAAGCCATAGAACTTTGAGGTTGTCTGCCTAATGCGACATAAATCCACAACTTATCTTTAGGCCTTTGCACCCCGTGCAATATAAGCCCTAACTCGTCTTAGGTTTTTGAGGTTGTCATCCGATATGACATAAATCCTCCTATCTTCCAGGCCATTTACATGATTAGTATTATGCAGATGTAAGCCCTAATTAATAAAATTAGCAAAATGAAACATCAAACAATCTCTTTTAAATAAAAGCCAAACCATAGGATAAGTTGGAAAGTTTCCAAGGTTCACCTTATGACCTATGACTCCCCCTAGTTTTATTCTTTTGGATTTCGATAATAAAATGTTCCACATTAGCACCTTTCCCTATTGTCTTTCCCCCACACATTAATTTAAGGATCTTATATTTTAGAAGTCATGAAAACAATATTTCTTGATCTAAATCGAGAGTTTTCTTAAGTGAATTTGGTCATTTAAGATGTAATTAACTATAGGGATTTGCCCTTATATGAAACTTTAAGAATCCAAGTAATATAAACCCTATCTAGTTGCTTCATATTAGATAGAGGAACAACATAAATGGTTTCACAGACTAAACAGATGTCATGAATCCTTTAGTTTATTTGATCAAGCCTCACCATCAAGCAACGTATCGGTTCTTCAGGATTGATACATGACTTGCGGTGCAGCACTCTATTATTTAAACTATTGGTTGTATGGGATCAGTTTGATTTCATATTTTCAAATTAAAATGATATTTTTCAATCTATATATATATATATATATTCAAATTAAAATGATATTTTTTAATATATATATATATATATATATATATATATATATATATATATATATATATATATATATAAATTAAACTAAACACATCTTAACGAGCTGACAAACTCTTGCACACTTTGACCTAGAAACTTCTTATTGATGTCCTCATCCTTCTTCAATTCATTCTTCCAAGAAGACATTTTTACTAACATAAAAACTTCTTTTCAACTCAAATATCTCTTCACTAAGTCTTTAGGATGAAAATTTGGAGAGGGGCAAAAATCTCTTCATTTTCATGCTATTTATAGACTTTAGAGAAACCTATACCCACTTCACACGTTTAAAAACCATCAAAGAATGTTCATGCTACTTTCTCACGTTTAATTCTTTTAGAACATTATTTTGGCACATTTTTTTAACTTTTGCGCTTAAGCGCCAAATATGGGTGCTTTAGCACCAAATATGGGTGCTTAAGTGCCAAATATGGGCGCTTAAGCGCCAATTCTCATTTAAGCATGTGTCTGCTTAACGTCCAATTACTCAATCTAACATGTCTAAGACATCAATTAATGTCATAAAATTATCACAATATATTCAAATTACTACCACAATTTTCTAAAACAAACACAAAAATATAACATTAAAATCAAAAGCACACTGATAACTATAGGTGCAAAAGATGGCTTAGGAGTAGTTTTAATTTATCTAAATATATATTTCAGGAAAATATCATTTTAATTTTAAAATATAAAATAAAACTAATTTCATATATGTAATAATTTAAATAATCAAGCACTTCACCGCAAGCCATGTATCTATCCCGAAGAATTGATACATTGCTTGGTGGTGAGGCTTGATCAAATAAACTAAAGAGTTCATGACATCTGTTTGGTCTGCGAACCATTTATGTTGACTGATAAATTCCCCTATCTAATATGAAATAATTAGATAAAGTTTATGTTAAAGTGGGGCCTTTACATTTCCTATATAGGCAAGCCCCTATAGTTAATTACATCTTAGACAACCAAAGTCACCTAAGAAAACTCTTGATATAGATCATGAAATAATGTATTCATGACTTCCAAATGATAGGATTCTTCAAGAAAATGTGATAATGGGAAATCCAATAGGTGAGTGGCTCAAGTTTCAGAACAGTTATTGTAGGAATCCAAGGGAGGAGAAAGCTAGGGGAAAGACATAGATCCTAGAAGAATCTTAGTGTTCTTTCTCAAACTATCCTATGGTTTGGCTTCAATTTGATAACCTATAAATCCTAAGACGAGTTAGGGCTTATATTGCACAAAGTAGTCATGTAAAGGCCTAAAGAGATAAAGTGAGGGTTTATGTAGCACTAGCCTAGCTACCTCAAATTCATATGGCTTGTTGTTTATTTATAACGAGTTTTGTTGTTAAAGATGACTGTGCTACTCACTATGCATGTTCCAAGCTCCTCGTCGTAGCAGGTGTAGTTGTAGAAGTGTTAAATTGAATAGTTGAGAAAAGTTTCATGTTTCAAAAATAGTTTAAATTGAGGTGTCTTAATGTCTTATTTGGGGAATATTTAAGTTGATTATACCAACACCGGTTAGGATCCTACGATTCCCTCATTCCCACACTACTATTTTCTTCGGATTCACTTAGTCCAAATGAATTTACTAAACTCAACTAAATGAGTTCCATACTTTCATTTAAACCATAGGAAATCTCGTTAGTAGCCATAGGTTGCATCCTTCGAGGTATTCACGATCATATGATATAAACGTTTTAATTTAGTTTCACTTGTGATTTTTTTTGTTTTGTTTTGTGATTAAATTTTTGAGTTGTCTTATATTTTGATTTTTGTGGTGGTGAATTTTATCTTGTTTTGTTTTAAATTTTTTATTTTTTATTTCAGTTTTGTGGATATCCTAAAAGTTTTAGTTTTCATGCAGGGTGACATTGTTGTTTAGCATGCAAGCTTATAAGCAAGAAAAGTAAAGTAAAGGAGGTACATAAAAGAATGTACTATAAAATTGTAAAAAGCACCTAGCGAGTCTTCTCGTTCTCCCACCTGAAACTTTAGTATCTTTTACAGTAGAAATTTATAATTTGCAGGAAAATAAAGCATATAGATAGGTTTGTCACAACCCTACCAAATCCTATGTCATAACTTGGTGGGTCCTATTTATTCATTTGAGAGATGCCTTTTTAATAAATATGATGGGTTTAGTTGCCCTGCAAGGTGTCCAGAAGACTTGTAAGAAGGTCTAGGGAATCCCTAGATATTTCGCAATCCTTTTGAACTTTCTTGAGTTCATTTGAACTTATCATATTTATTAAATGATTCATCCCTTTCATATCTTTATGCTTAATGAGCTGATGTTTTAATTATCCCAAGAGGTGGGATAAATATCACTTGGTATTTCATTTATGAATTATGTAAGTGGAGCCTTTAGAAACAATTTAATTTATAAAAGAATTTAACCAATTTTGATGGGCTTGTAGCATTTCAAATGTGAATAACATTAATTGTGTTTTCTTTTCTAAGCTTCGTTAGTCAAATTTCAATTAAGTCTAGTCTCACTTCTAAGCCTTTAAGACTTAAATGGATATATTTATAAATTTTTAAAAAAGTTAAGTTAAATGAATATGATTATTATTAATGTGTTGTATCATTATTTTATCATCGACTAGGGGTGTTGAATTAGTGAGTTGTCAACTTCCAAAGTCAACCCGTAACCTTAAGGATCATTTAATTCATTTTTTTTTTCAAATCAAAAAAATTAAGGAAATTACAAATTTATCCTTACATGTGACAAAATGGGGTGGGTTCTACAATTTACCCCTTTGTGTCTCAATCATCCAAACATCTTAGTTAAGATTATTAGTTGCCCTTTTATCCCTTTAAATCAAGCCTAAATGTTAGTTAAGGCTAAATCTTCAAAATTGCAAATTTGCCCCTAAAGACTTTATCACCTTATATTCATTAAATTTAATTCAAATGACTTTTAAAAATTTTATATTATCCCACTAATGGGTCAATTAAAACATTAGAGGAGAAAATGTGATTTTTCCAATTTTAATTTAATTTATATAATTATTTTAATCAAAAAATAGGGAATTTCAATGATAATTTTATAAATTAATCAAAACACAATATTTATTTTTAAGAAACTTACTGGAGCTTCACCTGGACTAGTGGACCACTTGGACCAAATTTCGTGATTTTTTGAATTTTATTTTAATTATTATAATTAGTTTAAGTTTTGGAGTATTAATTAAATATACAATATTATTTACTTTGAAAATTAAGTTTTATACTTTTCAAAAATCTCTCTGAAGTCAGGGAACCTAAATAAGTAAGTTTCATATTTTTGTGATTTATATTTTAATTGTTAGAATTATTTTACTAAGAAATTAAGAAAAATCTATTTTAAGCTATATAAATTATTTTTAACCCTTTGAAATTTAATATCATTACTTAGAGGGGTAGGAAAATTATTCCAATTATTTTTAAGTGATTAGGAGGCAATTTATAACATTTCTATCAATTTTATTAATTTTGTGATTTTACGAATTTTTAATTATTTAAATATTTAAAATAGCTTTAAAAATGAAAATTTTATTTTAACCCCAATTTTATTTTTCTTATGTTGCTCTAATCATAAGGAACTCCCGAAACCAATTGGGTAATTTTTTTAGTTGTATTTTAATTGCTAGATTTATTTCAATGCAAAAGTTGATATTTATTTTAGAAAATTCATTTAAGTGGATAAACCAACTCCAATTGATTTCAAATTTTTATGGGGAGTTCCTTTGACTTTAAATTAGAGTGAAGAACAATTTTTATATTATTTATATTTGTCTTTAATCCATTTTATTTTTATTTAGGTTTAATGAGTTGATTAAAATTAGAGTGAGTTTTAATGAGTTAAATCAAATTTACATTTTTCCCATGGTTCTTTGGTCATAAGTAACCTACTAAAATAATTTTATATTTTTCTGATGAGTATTTTAATTTTAATAATTTTTAAACCAAAATAGAGACAATAACTTTGAAAAATAAGATCTCCTCATAAAGATCTTCTCTAGTTTTGAAAAAATCAGGGAAGATACCTCATGACAGAGGGAACAAAAGCCCCAAATTTCAAGCCATGGTAAAATGTGTATGCAAATGGAGAATTAAAATACTAAATATTGTATTTAATTAATTAAAAATAAAATATACATCAAATAAATTTGAAATAATTTCTACATTGTTCTCCTCTGTTCACTGAGCTAGTGGGTTATTTTATTTTATTTTTCTAATTTTTCTACACCAAGTTATGAATTTTTAAAGTTCACTGATTTAAATAGATCCAAAAAATCCAGAATTTTCTACTTACGCGTAGAAGCCACACGCGGCGTCTCCCCATTCGGTGTCGCAGCTGACTCGTCCATGCGCTTTTTGCACTATGGTTTGTCTGACTTCATCCTGGCCATCCAAGCAAAACACGCGTGATCCAACGGCCGTGGGTCATCATCCTCAACTGACCTAACCCGAGAACCGTTAACCTTCAAACCTTAATATCTTGCTTGATACTCAACCAAATCACTTCAGGTTTGTTTCCATGGACTCATCAAACTAGATAAATCTATCTATACAACTAACCTAGCCCTAAATCAAGACAACTTGGATGAAGAATTGAAATAAGCTCGAGAGGTAGGCGAGGTTCAATACCTTTGTCTGAGAGGGGAGGCCTCGGTCAGATGGTTTTGGAAGCTTCATATGAGTCCAACGAGCCTCCGGATGAAGCCTCTTGCCGCGGTGAATTGTCTAGGTATGATTTCAATGAAACCCGATTTAAGGTGTTGGTCTTGAGCTAGGTTAGAGTGGTTCTGTGATGGGGCTTTATTGACCTCACTTTTGGTTGAGGTCTAGTCTTTCTTTAGAATAGCCTAGGTTCTAGCCATAGAACACTCCTGGTGACTTTCTTAGAGGACTAGTCATGGAACCCTTCCCATAGAAATTCAAAACTCTTCTTGCTTCACTAGGGGGTTTTCATATGCTTAAGGCCTAACCTCCACCTTTTGGTAGGAAAAAGGCAAGCATGAGGAATCTTAGGGGAAGTCTCCTATAGGTGGTCAGACCTTAGGATTTGCTCTAAAGGAGGTCTGGAGATCACCACTCATACACTTCACATTCACAACATACACATACTGCACATCCTAATTTCAACCCTGAACTCTTTGGAAACTCATGTGGATAGCCCAACCCTAAGTCTATGACTAAGTGGTGGGGACCAAAACATAGAATACCAAATGAGGGTGACCCTCGATCTATAACTAAATTTAAACCATTACATCATGCTCACTTTGAAGCCACCTTCAAATCTCCAAAGTTTCAATTTTTGGCCCCCGGCCTCCCAAAATTCCCTAAATAACCCAAAATTACCTAAATTCACCAAAATTCCCAAAAAAATCATTCCAAGATATTCCTTGCCACTCAAATTGACCATTCATGACAAACAATTTCAAAATTTCGAAAAATACCCCCCAATACCCTCAAAATACCCAAAATACCCTTTTTGCCCAAAAATCCAAAAATTCCAAACAATTCTCAAAAAATTCCAGAAAATCCTAAAAATTCCCAATTTCATTTTGTTCAACTACACTATGGGTCAATTTTTCCAAATTAATAGACTTTTAATCCAAAATCCCAACTTGGCCCATTTAACCTAAATGTGCCTAAACGAAACCCAATCTTGACCCAATTGACCCCAATTTTCATCAAATGTAATTCTAAACCAAAATTCAACATCCCCAATATCAAATTAGACTAAATTCAAGTCCAATGTGACCCACATTTGAATCCAATTCCACTTGAAATCCAAAATCCCCAATTCTACCTAAATAACCCAAAACTATTAAAGTGACCCAATGTCAATCAATTCCTCCAAAATTTCAATTCCAAACTCTTTATAACACCTCCTTCAACTGAATTGGATCATAAATTGCCCATAATTTGAGCTCAGGTCTTACCCAAATCCATTTTGGACCAAAGAAACCCCAATTTTGACCCAAGGTGAACACATGTTTTAAATCTACCAAATTGACCCTCTAAACCTTGTCAAAACCATTTTATGTCTTCATGTAAATTCTTCTAGACAACCATATCTACATTATTGTTGAAGACATATGAACCCCATTCCCACTCAAACTCAAGATAACTTGGCCCGAACCCAACATGGTCCAAAATAATCGAAAATCCAATCCATGCCAAAATTAAACCTCCAAATGAGCTCAAAACCACTTTGTGTCTTCATGAAAGATCTTCGTTACAACCATGTGGACAATATTGATCAAGGAACTTGGGCTTCATTCAAGCTATAGCCCAATCTAAACTCAAATTAGCCTAATGTTCTAAAAATGGACCCAAAATCCAAAACTCACCAAATTAAAATACACCCACTCACACACACCCACATACTTCCCTTTTTTTTTACACCTTACGGCAGCCCTAAAAAAAAATACACTTTTCAAAAAAGAAAAAAAAATATTTTTTTTAAAAAAAAAAAAGAAAAAGAAAAAATATCTCTCCCTCACCCTACCCGCCACCTCACCCTACCCTCCTTACCTTCACCATGCCTCCACCATATTTCTCCCTCACCTCATCCTCACTCCCTCCTTAATTCTTAGCCGTGAGCCTTCCCATTAAACCCCCCCCCCCCCCCAACCATAATCCCACTTACACACTCCCTTACACACTTCACATTACCATCCCGCTCGCTCACTTCCTCTCCAAAATCGTGAGCCTCCCTCTCCTCTTCTTCTCCTCCTTCCAAGCTAGCCACACTCACTCACTTCATCTCCAACAAGGGACTCTTCAAGGTCTCCAACAAGTGCTTCTCCAAGCTAAGGTAATCTCCTCCCCCCTCCCTTTACTTTAGTTTTTGTTTCAAAATTTATTTAAAAAAAAAAAAGAAAACAAAAGTGTCATTATCTTGTTTATGTTTAGCACATACATGTATTTTCTTTAAAAAATTCTTCTTCCTCTACATAGGTTTTTTAAAAAAAAAAAAAATTATTATGTGTTAATTATTACAAATCTTCACACCATGCATGCTTTCCCATGTTTAGCCTTAGGGATTTATTTTCTTTTTCATGCAAGCTATCTCCATGTATATCTTCATGTGTACGTTATCTTCATGCTATTTAAGTTTTATTCATGCATAGGCTTAGGAATTCTTTTTTTTATGCAAAGTTATATAGCTAGTTTTAAATATTTACAAATCTACCACCTATTTCTACTAATTGAAAAATAAGATTTAAAATCTAAAAGAAATAATTTAACATAAAGGAAAGAAAAAATAAAAGAAAGGAAAATAAACATAAAGAGAAAAGAAAATAAAAATAGGAATAATATAAAATGAAAGGGAATGAAATAAATTTTTTTATATCATATAATAAGAAAATAACATATAAATAAAATAACTACATAAATTATACATATGTAAATTGATAATATAAATGTAAATATATGTGTAAATAATAAATTTAATAGATTATAACTTAATAAAAACGATAATAATTTAAAATAAATGAAAGGATAGTTTAAGAGAGAGAATATTAAAAAAGCTTTATAAATAGATAAATAATAAAAATAATCAAATAAAAATGTCATGCCTCTTTAAAATAATCTAAATGTAAATATATGTGTAAATAATAATTTTTAATAAATAATAACTTAATATAAATGATCATAACTTTAAATAAAGAAAAGGATAATTGAGGAGAGGGAAAATGAAAAGCATTATAAGTAAATAAATAATAATATAAATGATAAACTTAAATATGCATATAATTAATAACAATAATAAATTAAAATAAAAATGACTTGTCATATATATATATATATATTAAAAGATAAGAATATAAAGAATAATAAAATAAATAATACATATATATATATATATATATATATAAATTAAAAATAATATAAATAATATAAATGGATAATAAACTAAAATAAATGATAATGAAAATAATAATTTAAATTAAATTAAACAAATTGAATTAAATTAAATTAAATAAATCAAAATCAAATATGATAATGTATATAAAAAATAAATTAAATTCAATTCAATTAAATTAAAAAAATTAAATAAATAAAATAAAATTAAATAATAATGTAAATAAATAATAATTTAAATTAAATTAAATAAATTAAATTAAGTTAAATAAATTAATGAAAACCGAATATTAAATTAAAATTAGATGATAATGTAAATAATAAATTAAATTAAATTAATTAAATTAAATAAATCAAATCATATTAAATTAAATTCAATAATAATATAAATAAAAATTAAATTAAATTAATTAAATAAACAAATTAAATAAATTAAATTGATAATGTAAATAAATAATAAATTAAATTAAACTAAATAAATTAATTAAATTAAATTAAATTAAATTAAATAATAATGTAAATAAATAGTAATTTAAATTAAATTAAATTAAATTAAACAAATTAAATTAAATTTTATTAAATTAAACAATAATACTTTACATTAAAATAAATAAATAAATTAAATTAAATTATTAATAATCATAAATAAAAAATAAATTAAATTAAATTAAATAACAAAATAAAATAAATTAAAACTAAAATAATAATTTAAATAAAGAAATATCAAGTTAAAGTAAAATAAAATAAATAAATAACAATTAATTAAATAAATAAATAATGATAAAGTAAATAAATCACATAAGATAATAAATAATAAATTAAATAAACCATAAAGATAATAATAATTTTAATTACACATAAAAGATAATAATTTTTAAATAACATAACAACACATAAATAATAAACAATAACAAAGAATAATAACACATAACAACATAAACAATAACAATATAATACGATAATAACATATAAATAACAATCACATATAATCATAACTACAGTCCCTACACAAACAATAATCACCACACACAACAACAGTTCTGATCATAATACGATACCAACACGATAACAATCAAACCTAAGATAGGCCTCCTGAGGCATGACCTATTTTCCCCTTTATAAAGTCCCCTAGGAAATCACAACTTCGTGTAGAAAACATAATAAGAATACCCTTACGCTTAGTGAATGCATGGAGTAACCCAAATTTTTACCCGATGTCCACATAACCTTCCCAATTCATATTCCAAACTCAAAATCCCTAGTTTCAAATCCCAGTACAAACCAAAACCAAAATAAAACTCAAATCAAACCAAAATCAAACTCAAACCAAACCAAAACCAAAACTCAAACCCAAATCAAATACAAACCAAACCAAATTTAAATCCTCCAATCCTCAAACTAAAATCAAACTCAATTAAAAAAAAACACAAACTCTTCATAGCACTCCCATAAGTCCAAATCAAACTACCAGTTACCACCAAATACAAACCCAAACCACACCTAAACCCATCTGCCCTAACCTACCCCGAACAACTGTGTTCATTAAGCATAAGGGTATAGGTATGGTGAATTGTTAAGCAACATAATAAGTCTAAATGAGCCCGAGAATTTTCATCACGATATGAGAGGGAAGCATGGACCTGCATCCTTCTTTGACTGCTTGGATACCTCTGAGGTCTATTAAACTTAATATGTCTGCTTAACGAAACCATCCTTAATTAAATTAACAGAGTTCATTGAAACACAACATAGAAATTCACATAGATATCATAGGACTTGGTAGACAACCATGATCTTAACATAGACATCATAGGATTGAGTAGCTACTGCTTGTTAGACCTACTTCTTCCTGTTTTCTGGCATACTTTAATTTCTGCAAAACTATAAACACCTATATGCAATGCAATACTAAAGTTTCAGCTTGGAATGACGAGAAGACCCTCCAGGTACGCTTTTACTTTATTACAATTTACCTTATTGCAATTTATTTACCTACACTGCGCTTTACTTTTTTTGCATGATAAATAAGATTGTTGCATGAAAACTGAAACCTTTAGGATAGCCACAAAACTAAAAGCCAAAACTAAATTAAAAGTCACAGCAAAATAAAATTCACCGCCACAACATTCAAAATATAAGATAACTCAAATTTTAATCGCAAACAGAACAACAAAAACTACAACTTTAACTAAATTAAAATGTCTTGTTGGATGATCGGGAATACCTCGGATGATGTAACCTACGTGTTGCTAACGGGATTTCCCACGGTCTAAATGAAAGTGTGGAACTCATTCAGTTGAGTTTAGCAAATTCATCTGGACTAAGTGAATTCGATAAAAATAACGATACCCGAAGGATGGAATCGTGGGATCTTAACCGGTGTTGTTATAATCAACTTTAAGATTTTTTTAATTAAAACATTAAAAAACACTTGGATTTTAAGATTTCTCTAAACCAAAACACTTCTCTCATCTCCTGATTTTCCACCTTCTAAAACTAAACCTCTGCAACAATAAGGAGCTTGGAGCATAGTGGGCAGCACGGTCATCTTCGTCAACAAAACTCAGATCTACATCAGCTAAACCTTTCTTAGAAATTAAATAACAAAGCCTTAGGACTTCGAGGTGGTTTGCCTAGTGCAACATAAATCCTCAACCTTTTTGTTAGGCATTTGCATAATTGTCTTATGTAAATTAAGCCCTAACCGGTCTTAGGACTCCGAGGTAGTCGTTTGGTACGACATAAGCCCTAACATCTTCAAGGTTGTTTGTATGATTGTGTCATACAAATATAAGTCCTAATTAATTAAAACAGGCAAGATGAAACATTAAATGAACTCCCAAATTGATGCCAAACAATAGGATAGTTTGGGAAGTTGCCAAGATTCTTCTTGGATCTTCAGCTTCTCCTACTTCTCTTCTTATTGGACTCTTAAAATAAACTATTCCAAACTCGATCCATTCCCTATTGAAATTCCAAAATTCAATCCTTTGAAAACCTTAAACTTTGAAATTCTTGAGAGCAAAACCACTGATCATTATCGAGAGTTTTCTTAAACGATTCCCGTCATTTAGGATGTAATTAACTATAGGGGCTTACCCTTATAGGGAACTTTAAGAACCCAGGTAATATAAACCCCTGCTTAATTCCTTTATATTAAGCAGGAGAACCTGTCGGCTTATAAAATTAGTTCGCAGACCAAACGGATGTCACAAATCTTTTAGTTTATTTAATCAAGCCCCATCGTCAAGCAGTGTGACTATTCCTTGGGATAGATACACAGTTTGTGGTGCGGTGCTCGTTTATATAAACTATTTGGGATGTGAGATCAGTTTGATTTCATGTCAAATTTTCAAACTTAAAATTATTTTCAAAAATTAAATTCTACTTTCCAAATTATATATATACTTAAATTAAATTTAAAAATCTAAAAATACGCCGACAGCTTCGACTACTCCGCTGGGGATTGGTTCCTCTCACCATCATGATCATATGGTTTTGCTTTCATAAATAAGTAGTAAATCCATGCCCCTAGTGGATCAAACTACCATTCTTCCGTTGACATACTTTACCCATTTCTTTCTTGGGAAAGTATGATCAACTCTCCTGGGTTTCAAGACCATCTGTTTAGCCACACTTAAACAGAGAGGTTTAGGGATCCTTAGGATTTTTCTTTTGATCTTGTGGGGTCGGACCCCCAATAGGTGTGTTGGTGGATTAATTCCACTTTGGCAATGTGCGTTGTGGAAAAGGATCTTCAACAGAGTCCTTTGCTTCACCTTCTTCTTTTGCCTCTTGGATTTAATTTTCTACCTTCAGAAAGTTAATCCACCATTAAAATTTTAAATATCATTTAAAACAAACACATGAAAATCTAAGAGAAAATAAAAGAAAAAGAGGAACAAAATATGATAAAAGAAAATAATAATATATTAAATGAAATCATAAATTTTACCCAGTTCATAGAATGATCTTTTTCATTGTGTTCATACTATGATGACAAGGTCTTTGGCCCTTCCTAAATTTTAGAACGTTTCTTTTGACAGTCGAAATGTCAACACCTTCGCTGACTTTCTCCTGTGACCTGCCCTCTTCCCGTGAGGCTAGTCTCGCAACACTGTTAATTTTGTTTGGAGCCAGCTTCAGTGAGTTTGAAGTCGTGCTTAGAAAGCCTCGTTCGTGGTCCTGAAAATTGCCGCCCCCGAAGTACAAGAACCATCTGCCGAGTTCAACCTGAACTCCCATGAAGACTTCCCTTCTGCTAAGAAGGTGAAGATGACTACTATCCCCGTCAAACCAGTTGACTCCGTGATAAGGAGAGTCGTCACCTCTACTGCTTCTGGCTTCGCCGTTACAGTACCTACTTCCCCGTCTGCCAAAGGGAAAGAAATTCTGCACAAGGAGGAGTCTGACAAAGCATTCCCTGCTCTGCTGTCTGTCTTTGAGATTGGTTCCAGTTCCAGGGTTCCCCCACTGACAAAATCCCAAAAGAGGAACCGCAACTGGAAGCTTCGTAAGGCCGCCAATGCACAAGCTGCAAGTTTGCCAGTGATTGATGAAATTCCTCAGCAGGAGGAACTCGATTTACCGAATACCTCTCCTCTCCTCCGAGGTAGTAGGTTCCACGCATTAGCTGGTAGTACTGGAAATGAAAGTCTCCATAGGATTGTCGTTGCGCTTCCAGCACCGCACAGTCGTGATGAGGAGGGGAAGAAGTCCACGTCCATCACTCGAGCTTATACTCTTCTACGGAGATTAGCTGAATTAGAAAGGTGTTCTGTTGCCAAGCTTCTTAAAAGGATGGAATGTGCAATATCCTCAAAAGTGAAAGAGGAAATTTTGAAAATGGAAAAGCCTAGCAGGGTTTCTGTCAAGCACTGTTTGGGAAAGCGTGTTGAGACAACTACCATCGATTCGACACCCGCGATACGAAGACCAGTCAAGTCTCGGCTAGGTCTAAGAATGCCACCCAAGGAACTCTCGAGGAGGAAGAGAGGGTTACTTTCCTCTATACATGGTCTGCACTCTAGGGAGCAAACTTTTTCTCTTGGTTCTGATGTCCCCACTGAGACATTCCATCCTGAGGCATCAATTCTCGAGAGGAGAGTGTGGTTACTGAAAGTCGCTGCACCTGTCCACTTCGATAAGTCTACAAATTATCAAATGGATTATAAGTCTGGCACTCTTATCGTCACCACTCCTGTTGCTTCAGAGTCAGTGAATGAAGAAGGGTTGATGGAGGATAAAATTCAGAACTCCGTGAAGAGATTTCAGAGTTAACTAAGGAGCAAGGATTAGAAATCGATAACGAAGATTTACACCTGTCAGATTACTTGGATGATGAATTCATGCAAATCAACATGGTCGATACCAGGGCCACGGCGTCTGCGCGTGAAGCTCCTCGTGAGGAGCACGCAATAGAAAAGCTTCAAAGAACCGTGTCCGCTAGAGACGAAATGATCAGCCAATTCAAAAAGAGAATGGAGGAGATGACTCCCGCTATGACTATCATGGCCACATTAGATGGACAATCTCAGTCACGTCCGACAGTTACTCCAGAAATCAATCAGCCTCAGATAATACACATCGCCGATGAAAGAAGAGAGGTCACCTCTGCCAACGAGAATGAGCTTCCAAAGAAGGATTCAACCCCGAATCTACCAGAAAAGGAGCTTAAGCAAATTATCGAACAAGTTCGGGAGGCCTTGGCCCAGTCCAAAGGCGGAGCATCAGTTTCAAAGGGTAGACCCTACCCGGAGGAATTTGATGTTGTACCTTACCCCAAAGGCTTCGTGCCACCGACCTTCAAAACGTTCGACGGAACAGGAAACCCTCGGCAGCATATAGCGCACTTCAGAGCCAGCTGTTGCAATACAGGTGGAAGTGAAGCGATATTGTTCCGTCAGTTTGTCAGCAGCCTGTCGGGAATAGCTTTCGATTGGTATGCTAAAATTCCTAATGGATCAGTAAAGACTTTCGCAGAAATGAAAAGCATGTTCGTAAAGAGATTCGCCGGTGCTCAGCGTCATGTCACCATAGGAGATCTCGTGGTAGAACGTCAGAAGCCCGACGAGACTTTGGTTGACTACATCTTGAGGTGGAGAAACTTAAGAATGAAATGCGAACCTCAGCTACAAGAGCAGCATGTGATTGATATACTACTCAATAGTATTCACGGTCCGGTAGCTTTCATGCTTAAGGGTCTCACGATCAAGTCCTTAGAGAAAGTACTGAGCAAGGTCAGCAGTCTGCAAGAAGAGATCAAGCATGCAGAGCCGCAAGAGGAAATTGAAAAGCCCAGACCAGTGACAGCTTTTGAGAAAAGATCCGGAGTAGTGGCAACGATCGACAAAGGAAAGCAGCCGATACAGACCGAGCAGTTACCTCAATACAGTCAGCAGCACCAGCTGCCCCAGTACGGTCCGTTTTCACAGCAGTACAGTCAGTCGCTTCCTCAGTTTAGTCAGCTGCCTCAGTGGTATGTTCCACACCCACAACAGTACTTTCAGCTACAAAATCAGTAAGTTCAACAACCACCGCAGTATATTCAGCATGTCCAACAATACGGTCAGCGGTACAATCAGCCTAGTCAGTAGTCGTCTCAGCAGAGGTTGTACAAAGTGGATGGAAGACAGGTTCCAGCAATGTCAAATCGGTTACACAGAAACTATTCCTTCAAGGATGATGTCGTGGAGAAGATCTTCAAGAATCTGATCAAGAAACTAGAGTTCAGGTTGCCTGAGCCGAAGAAACTGGAGGAGATGAACTAGAAGGACCACCCTAATTTTTGCCCATACCACAGGTTCGTTGGACATACCATAAATGAGTGCTTTAGCTTTAAAGACTGGCTTGAGGAGAATTTCAAGAATGGAAGCGTAACAATCCCCGATGAATATTTGAAAAGAACTTGAAGAGGTTCTATCAATATGATTTCGATGATTTGTTTGCTTCAATTGAATTCTATGTAATTGACAACGGATTGGACACTTCTTGATTACTATTGTACTACTTTTGTTGCTCGACATGATCAATATTAAGTCGTACCATCCCTCCTACTGCAATGAATGAAAGAAAAGGAGTTTGTTTTTGTCCAGAATTGCTCAATATTTGGAAAGCTCAAAATTGAATATTTTGCTAAGAATTTGACTTCAAGAAAGAATGAAATTAATGCCCTAATGACTGGGTCCTTTACTTTAAGGAATTTGGACTGGGTCCTAAGTTGATTTCAAAATGAAGTAGTGTGGTTGAAATATGAGTAATCGATTCGGGATATCAAGGGACTTTTAATTTCCTACCATGTGACTGGGTGCGGACTTTCGGAAAAGTTATAATATCCCAGGATTCATGTTAAGAAAAATTTCGGAATTATTAATTAGGGGAGTTTCGACATTCAAAATATTTAACAGAAATATGCACTGCCAGATATAGTAATTCTCAGAAAACAAAAGGAGCAATAAAAAAAAAAGGAAAAAGAAAAAAAAAAGAAGTGTTCCTGAGGAGAAGCTTGAGGTGGGCGCAAAATAAAAAATTGGTGCCCCAATTCAGGCTTTCAAAATCTTTAACATGTGCTCCACCAGATATAGTAATCCTCAATAAAAAAATGGATAGGAAAGGAAAAAAAAAATAGGAAATAAAAGAAAAAGACTTTCTGAGAAGAAGCTTGAGGCAAGCATATAATCAAAAATTGGTGTCTTAATCCTCCCCTGATTAATAAAACTAGAATGACAACCTTAAAAAGTTTCCTCCGATATTATGCTTTGAAAAGAGTTAAGTGATTTCATGCCTTTTGGTCAGTTATTAATTGGCTCAGAAATATCTTGGGCAATGAAAAATATTTTACTCACATGAACAGAAATTTTGAAATCTGCTTAGGCCTGGGAAGGAAGAATTAAAGAAAGGGTAACGTTGTTGGCAATTAATGGAAATTCAACCCTGAAGTCATATCCTTCAGCGCCCAACAAATACGACTCCAACATCAGTTCAGAGAACGTCAGAATAATTTCTCAAAGACAGTGTGGACAACCTCTACCGAATCAGTGACAAATCAAACGACAACTGCTACAAACGAAGGTATGAAATTCCGTCATCTTCAGCGACGACGTCATTAGAAATAATACATTTTTATAGGTGCTTGAAAGAAAATAATTCTGATAGCACTTTAAAGAGTGGGTTATTTTCTACAGTTTCCTAGAGTCAATGGTCGATACCTCAAGAAGTACTGTGCGTCACAACGTTTCAAAGACAGCCTTATTCTACGAAGCACTGATGTCGCCCTTGTCTGTGACTGGGTCCAAATCTTAAAACAAATACAAATCCAATAATAAAAAAAACTCTGCATCAAACAAAATAATAGAAAAGAAACTAAAAAAAAGAGAGAGAAGGAAAGAAAGCATTTCCTTCTCAATCCCGAGTACCACACTCTCTTTTACATTACTTTCTGTTACTTTAGGGGCTGTCCCCCTTTTGCATTATCCTTCGTCGCTTTAGGGGCTGCCCCCTATTGCATTCCTTTTTGTTGCTTTAGGGGCCGCCCCCTATTACGTCCTTTTTTCGTTGCTTTAGGATCTCCTCCTATCACAACCTTTCAAGTATTAAATTCTGGAGATTGAGGATTCCACATCCGACTCCGTAGTGCTTTAGGGGCCGCCCCCTATCGCATTCTTTGTTCGTTGCTTTAGGATCTTCTCCTATCGCAATCATTCAAGTATTAAATTCTGGAAGTTGAGGATTCCACATCCAGTTCCATGCCACTTTAGGGGCCGTCCCCCTCTTACATACTTTTCTGGTGCTTTAGAGGCCCCCCTCTACTGCACTCTTGTCGTCACTTTAGGGGCTGTCCCCCTCTTACATACCTTTCTGGAGATTTAGAGGCTACCCTCTACTGCACTCTTGTCGTCACTTTAAGGGTCGTCCCCCTCTTACATACCTTTCTGGTGCCTTAGAGGCCGCCCTCTACTGCACTCTTGTCGTCACTTTAAGGGTCGTCCCCCTCTTACATACCTTTCTGGTGCTTTAGAGGCTGCCCTCTACTACACTCTTGTCGTCACTTTAGGGGCCGTCCCCCTCTTACATACCTTTTCGGTGCTTTAGAGGCCGCCCTCTACTGCACTCTTTGTCGTCGCTTTAGGGGCCGCCCCCTATTGCGTTCATTGTCCGTTGCTTTAGCGGTCGCCCCCTATTGCACTCTTTGTCGTCGCTTTAGGGGCCGCCCCCTATTGCGCTCTTTACCGTTGCTTTAGGGGCCTCCCCCTATTGCGTTCATTGTCCATCGATTTAGGGGCTGCCCCCTATTGCGCTCTTTGTCATCGCTTTAGGGGCCGCCCCCTATTGTGCTCTTTGTCATCGCTTTAGGGGCCGCCCCCTATTGTGCTCTTTGCCGTTGCTTTAGGGGCCGCCCCCTATTGTGTTCATTGTCTGTCGCTTTAGGGGCCGCCCCCTATGGCGCTCTTTGTCGTCACTTTAGGGGCCGCCCCCTATTGCACTCTTTGATGTAGCTTTAGGGCCGCCCCCTATTGCGTTCATTGCCCGTCGCTTTAGGGGCCACCCCCTATTGCGCTCTTTGTCGTTGCTTTAGGGGCCGCCCCCTATTGCGCTCTTTGCCGTCGCTTTAGGGGCCGCCCCCTATTGCGTTCATTGTCCGTCACTTTAGGGGCCGCCCCCTATTGCGTTCTTTTCCGCAACCTCTTGGGTTGGATGTGAGTCCTTGCACATTCCTTCCCAATGCTTTAAATTTTCTTGATCAGTTTTTGAGTTGGATGTGAGTCTTTGAGCTTTCCATCTCAACTGGTCTTTTCATTTTTCTAAATTTGAAACTTTTACCAAATCAAAGACCAAAATTGAAATTGAAATTGAAATTAAAACCGAAGTTAAAATCAAATTGAAATTAAAGTCGAAAGAAAAGCAAAGTAAATCAAATCCAAATTTGAAATTTGAAATTTGAAAATTAAAGTTGCAACTCTTAAATTGAAAATTCCTCCTCTTCTTTCCCCAGCGGAAACAACTCTCTCTTAATTCTACGTTCTGCCCTAAGTATTTTACTTAGGCGACTTTGTGTTAGTTTGTTCATCTTCTTCGGTCAACACCAATACGCGCGGCGTGCCTGTCCAGCACACCACACCTATTGGGGGTCCATTTGTTGACCTCACTTTTGGTTTATGTCTAGTCTCTCTTTAAAATAGCCTAGGGTCTAGCCATAGGACTCTCCTGGTGACTTTCTTAGAGGACTAGTCATGGAACCCTTCCCAAAGAAATTCAAAACTCTTCTTGCTTCAGTAGGGGGTTTTCGTATGCTTAAGGCTTAACCTTCACCTTTTGGTAGGAAAAAGGCAAGCATGAGGAATCTTAGGGGAAGTCTCCTATAGGTGGTTAGACCTTAGGATTTGCCCTGAAGGAGGTATAAAGATCACCACTCATACACTTCACATTCACAACATACACATACTGCAAATCCTAATTTCAACCCTGAACTCTTTGGAAACTCATGTGGATAGCCTAGCCCTCAGTCTATGACTAAGTGGTGGGGACCAACACATAGAGGACCAAATGAGGTTGATCCTCGTTCTATAACTCAATTTAAACCATTACATCATGCTCACTTTGAAGCCACCTTCAAATCTCCAAAGTTTCAATTTTTGGCCCCCGGCCTCCCAAAATTCCCTAAATAACCCAAAACTACCCAAATTCACCAAAATTCTCCAAAACTCATTCCAAGATATTCCTTGCCACTCAAATTGACCATTCATGACCAAAAATTTCAAAATTTCGAAAAATACCCCCCAATACCCTCAAAATACCAAAAATACCCTTTTTGCCCAAAAATCCAAAAATTACAAAAAATTCTCAAAAAATTCTATAAGATCATAAAAATTCCCAATTTCATTTTGTTCAACTACACTATGGGTTAATTTTGCCAAATTAATACACTTTCAATCCAAAATCCCAACTTGGCCCATTTAACCTAAAGGTGCCTAAACCAAACCCAATCTTGACCCAATTGACCCCAATTTTCATCAAATTTAAATCTAAACCAAAATTCAACATCCCCAATATTAACTTAGACTAAATTCAAGTCCAATGTGACCCACATTTGAATCCAATTCCACTTGAAATCCAAAATCCTCAATTCGGCCTAAATAACCCAAAACTCCTAAAGTGACCAAATGTCAATCAATTCCTCCCAAATTTCAATTCCAAACTCTTTATAACACCTCCTTAAACTGAATTGGATCATAAATTGCCCATAATTTGAGCTCAGTTCTTACCCAAATCCATATTGGACCAAAGAAACCCCAATTTTGACCCAAGCTGAACACATGTTTTAAATCCACCAAATTGACCCTCTAAACCTTGTCAAAACCATTTTATGTCTTCATGTAAATTCTTCTAGACAACCATATCTACATTATTGTTGAAGACCTTTGAACTCCATTCTCACTCAAACTCAAGATAACTTGACCCGAACCCAACATGGTCCAAAATAATCAAAAATCCAATCTATGCCAAAATTGAGCCTCCAAATGAGATCAAAACCACTTTGTGTCTTCATAAAAGATCTTCATTACAATCATGTGGACAATATTTATCAAGGAACATGAGCTTCATTCAAGCTCTAGCCCAATCTAAACTCAAATTAGCCTAATGTTCTTAAAATGGACCCAAAATCCAAAACTCACCAAATTAAAATACACCCACTCACACACACCCACATACTTCGCTTCTTTTTTACACCTCACGGCAGCCCTAAAAAAAAAACAATTGTTTTTTTTTTTTTAAAAAGAAAAAATATCTCTCCCTCACCTCTCCCTCACCTCTCCCTCTCCCTACCCCGCCACCTCACCCTACCCTCCTTACCTTCACCATGCCTCCACCATATTTCTCCCTCACCTCATTCTCACTCCCTCCTTAATTCTTAGTCGTGAGCCTCCCCATTAACCACCCCACATAATCCCACTTACACACCCTTACACACTCCCTTACACACTCCACTTTACCAACCCGCTCACTCACTTCCTCTCCAAAACCGTGAGCCTCCCTCTCCTCTTCTTCTCCTCCTTCCAAGCTAGCCACACTCACTCACTTCATCTCCAACAAGGGACTCTTCAAGGTCTCCAACAAGTGCTTCTCCAAGCTAAGGTAATCTCCTCCCCCCTCCCTTTACTTTTGTTTTTGTTTCAAAATTTATTTAAAAAAAAAAAGAAAAACAAAAGTGTCATTATCTTGTTTATGTTTAGCACATACATGTATTTTCTTTAAAAAAATTCTTCTTCCTCTACATTGGTTTTTTTTTTTTAAAAAAAAATTATTATGTGTTAATTATTACAAATCTTCACACCATCCATGCTTTCCCATGTTTAGCCTTAGGGATTTATTTTCTTTTTCATGCAAGCTATCTCCATGTATATCTTCATGTGTAGGTTATCTTCATGCTATTTAAATTTTATTCATGCATAGGCTTAGGAATTCTTTTTTTTATGCAAAATTATATAGCTAGTTTTAAATATTTACAAATCTACCACCTATTTCTACTAAATTGAAAAATAAGATTTAAAATCTAAAAAAAATAATTTAACATAAAGGAAAGAAAAAATAAAAGAAAGGAAAATAAACATAAAGAGAAAAGAAAATAAAAATAGGAATAAAATAAAATGAAAGGGAATGAAATAAATTTTTTTTATAACATATAATAATAAAATAACATATAAATAAAATAGCTACATAAATTATACATATGTAAATTGATAATATAAATGTAAATATATGTGTAAATAATAAATTTAATAGATTATAACTTAGTAAAAACGATAATAATTTAAAATAAATGAAAGGATAATTTAAGAGAGAGAATATAAAAAAGCTTTATAAATAGATAAATAATAAAAATAATCAAATAAAAATGTCATGCCTCTTTAAAATAATCTAAATGTAAATATATGTGTAAATAATAATTTTTAATAAATAATAACTTAATATAAATGATCATAACTTTAAATAAAGAAAAGGATAATTGAGGAGAGAGAAAATGAAAAACTTTACAATTAAATAAATAATAATATAAATGATAAATAAATAATATAAATGATAAACTTAAATATGCATATAATTAATAACGATAATAAATTAAAATAAAAATGACTTATATATATATATATATATATTAAAAGATAAGAATATAAAGAATAATAAAATAAATAATACATATATATAAATTAAAAATAATTTAAATAATATAAATGGATAATAAACTAAATTAAAATAAATGATAATGTATATAAATAATAAATTAAATTAAATCCAATTAAATTAAACAAATTAAATAAATCAAATTAAATTAAAAAATAATCTAAATAAATAATAATTTAAATTAAATTAAATAAATTAAATTAATTAAATTAATTAAATTAAGTTAAATAAATTAATGAAAACCGAATATTAAATTAAAATTAGATGATAATGTAAATAATAAATTAAATTAAATAAATCAAATCATATTAAATTAAATTCACTAATAATATAAATAAAAATTAAATTAAATAAATTAAATAAACAAATTAAATAAATTAAATTGATAATGTAAATAAATAATAAATTAAATTAAACTAAATAAATTAAATAAAATAAAATAAATTAAATTAAATAATAATGTAAATAAATAGTAATTTAAATTAAATTAAATAAAATAAAACAAATTAAATTAAATTTTGTTAAATTAAACAATAATACTTTACATTAAATTAAATAAATAAATTAAATTAAATTAATAATAATCATAAATAATAAAATAAATTAAATTAAATTAAATGAAATAAAATAACAAAATAAAAAAAATTAAAACTAAAATAATAATTTAAATAAATAAATATCAACTTAAAGTAAAATAAAATAAATAAATAACAATTAAATAAATAAATAAATAGTGATAAAGTAAATAAATCACATAAGATAATAAATAATAAATTAAATAAACCATAAAGATAATAATAATTTTAATTACACATAAAAGATAATAATTTCTAAATAACATAACAACACATAAATAATAAACAATAACAAAGAATAATAACACATAACAACATAAACAATAACAATATAATACGATAATAACATATAAATAACAATCACATATAATCATAACTACAATTCCTACACAAATAATAATCACCACACACAACAACAGTTCTGATCATAATACGATACCAACACGATAACAATCAAACCTAAGATAGGCCTCCTGAGGCATGACCTATTTTCCCCTTTATAAAGTCCCCTAGGAAATCACAACTTGGTGTAGAAAACATAATAAGAATACCCTTATGCATAGTGAATGCATGGAGTAACCCAAATTTTTACCCGATGTCCACATAACCTTCCCAATTCATATTCCAAACTCAAAATCCCTAGTTTCAAATCCCAGCACAAACCAAAACCAAAATAAAACTCAAACCAAACCAAAATCAAACTCAAACCAAACCAAAACCTAAACTCAAACCGAAACTAAATACAAACCAAACCAAATTTAAATCCTCCAATCCTCAAACTAAAATCAAACTCAATTAAAAAAAAACACAAACTCTTCATAGCACTCCCATAAGTCCAAATCAAACTACCAGTTACCACTAAATACAAACCCAAACCACACCTAAACCCATCTGCCCCAACCTACCCCGAACAATTGTGTTCATTAAGCATAAGGGTACAAGTAGGGTGAATTGTTAAGCAACATAATAAGTCTAAATGAGCCCAAGAATTTTCATCAGGATATGAGAGGGAAGCATGGACCTGCATCCTTATTTGACTGTTTGGATACCTCTAAGGTCTATTAAACTTAATATGTCTGCTTAACGAAACCATCCTTAACTAAATTGACAAAGTTCATTGAAACATAACATAGAAATTCACATTGACATCATAGGACTTGGTAGACAACCAGGATCTTAACATAGACATCATAGGATTGAGTAGCTACTGCTTGTTAGTCCTACTTCTTCCTGTTTTCTGGCATACTTTAATTTCTACAAAATTATAAACACCTATATGCAATGCAATACTAAAGTTTCAGCTGGGAATGACGAGAAGACACTCCATGTACGTTTTTACTTTATTACAATTTACCTTATTGCAATTTATTTACCTGCACTGCGCTTTACTTTTTTTGCATGATAAATAAGATCGTTGCCTGAAAACTGAAACCTTTAGGATAGCAACAAAACTGAAACCCAAAACTAAATTAAAAGTCACAGCAAGAAAAAATTCACCACCACAACATTCAAAATATAAGACAACTCAAAATTTAATCACAAACAGAACAACAAAAACTACAACTTTAACTAAATTAAAATGTCTTGTTGGATGATCGAGAATACCTCGGATGATGTAACCTACATGTTGCTAACGGGATTTCCCACGGTCTAAATGAAAGTGTGGAACTCATTCAGTTGAGTTTAGCAAATTCATCTGGACTAAGTGAATCCGATAAAAATAACGATGCCGGAAGGATGGAACCGTGGGTGTTGTTATAATCAACTTTAAGATTTGTTTTTATTAAAACATTAAAAAACACTTGGATTTTAAGATTTCTCTAAACCAAAACACTTCTCTCATCTCCTTATTTTCCACCTTCTAAAACTAAACCTCTGCAACAATAAGGAGCTTAAAGCATAGTGGGCAGCACGGCCATCATCGTCAGCAAAACTCGGATCTACATCAGCTAAACCTTTCTTAGAAATTAAATAACAAAGCCTTAGGACTTCGAGGTGGTTTTCCTAGTGCAACAAAAATCCTCAACCTTTTTGTTAGGCATTTGCATAATTGTCTTATGCAAATTAAGCCCTAACCGGTCTTAGGACTCCGAGGTAGTCGTTTGGTACGACATAAGCCCTTACATCTTCAAGGCTGTTTGTAAGATTGTGTCATACGAATATAAATCCTAATTAATTAAAACAGGCAAGATGAAACATTAAATGAACTCCTAAATTGAAGCCAAACAATAGGATAGTTTGGGAAGTTGCCAAGATTCTTCTTGGATCTTCAGCTTCTCCTACTTCTCTTCTATTGGACTCTTAAAATAAACTGTTCCAAACTCGATCCATTCCCTATTGAAATTCCAAAATTCAATCCTTTGAAAACCTTAAACTTTGAAATTCTTGAGAGCAAAACCACTGATCATTATCGAGAGTTTTCTTAAATGATTCCCGTCATTTAGGATGTAATTAACTATAGGGGCTTGCCCTTATAGGGAACTTTAAGAACCCAGGTAATATAAACCCCTGCTTAATTCCTTTATATTAAGCAGGGGAACCTGTCGGCTTATAAAATTGGTTTGCAGGTCAAAAAGATGTCACAAATCTTTTAGTTTATTTAATCGAGCCCCATCGTCAAGCAGTGTGACTATTCCTCAGGATAGATGCACAGTTTGTGGTGAGGTACTCGTTTATATAAACTATTTGGGATGTGAGATCAGTTTGATTTCATATCTTAAAATTTTCAAACTTAAAATTATTTTTAAAAATCAAATGCTACTTTCCAAATTATATATATATACTTAAATTAAATTTAAAAATCTAAAAATACACCGACAAGCTTCTGTGGGAAATCTTCTTCTCTCATTATGGGGATGGTGTGGGCACAATTAATTTGATTTTAGTTGAGTATATGGCTGTGGTGAAATGTGTCTTGGTTTCAGCTTGTTTGTTAGCCCAAAAATTAAGCTCAGGAGGTGAGGGAGATGGCTGGGAAATGGTTGAGTTGGCCTTAGGGGATCTTAGGGAAGCTCTGGAAGCAATTTGAGGGAGTTTCCTTAAGAAATTTTCAGCACCCTACTTTGGCTGTGAAGAATGGATTTTATAGCCATGCCCATTAAGCTGAGCTCAGGGGGTCAATGTGGGTGCTTTGGGCTGCTTATGTGGAGAGATGAGCGGCGAAAGGGGCCAATGGAAATGGAACAGCTAGGCTGGGTAAAATTAGGTTTGATTTCTTGTGGGGTGGCTCTCGGTTTGGACTCCTCCAGCGATTAGGTCAGCCGAGCAGGCCTGAGCTGGTGGTCAAGTGAGCCAGTGAGGAGTCCATCAAGGCATTGAATTGGCTGTGTGATGGGCTTTGGTGAAAATCCTCCTTTTTTTAGCCATAAATGGGGTGAAATCCCGTAAATTAGGGGACCTGTGGTCCATGGATCATGTAGGTTGGGCTAGGTGGACCTAGGATGGATCCTAAGGTCCAAAGGCTGGCTATGGTAGACTTGGGTTGGTCACATTTGGCTAGGTTTAGTCAATTTGGCTCATAGGTTCAATTTTGGGTCAAGTTGGGCTAGGTTGGGTTCAAGCTTGGTTTAGGTCAAATTAATTATTCAATAATGTGTGTATGATTGCCATAAAGTGTTTGGAAGGGGATTGGAGTGGTTTTGAATTGGTTCGTCGGGGGGGTGTTAATTTGGCTTGATTTAGGTATTTGGTCAATGTTGGGTATGTTGAGTAAGCTTGTGTTTGGGTTAGGCTAGAGTTGGGTCATGGCTCAATTGATGGTTCCAAATGGTCTATGGGGATGTCATAAAGAGTTTTCAATATTATTTGGGTGTCAATTTTGAGGTGAGGGCATTCAATTTGATGAATTTTCAATATGTGACCAATTTGTAGCAAAATTGGGATTTTCTGGATTTGGTTGGACTCAGGTGAGGTTTGGGCTCAAATTAGAGGTATTTGATGGTTCAATTCTGTTTAGGGGAATTTCATTAAGGGTTTAAAATCAAATTTGGGGGGAAATGATTGAAATTGAGTTTAATTTGGGGGTATTGGGTCAAATGATCAAAATTGGGCCTTTTTGGTTTGGGTTGAAATTAAGTTCAAATAAGGGTCAAATTGGGCTTAGTTTTGGTTTGGGTTAGCATTAGGGATGTTTAATTAAAGTTGTAAATATAATTGGGGAGAATTGAAGTCAATTTGGCAGACATTGGGGGTAATTTGGGCATTTGGTGAAGTTTATAGGCAATTTGGGGCTTTTGGTCAAATTGGGTCAAATAAAGTAGTTTAAATTGAAAATAGGAATATTTGGAGGGTTTTGGGAATTTTTGGGAATTTTTGGAATTTTTGGGCTATTAGGGAGTCTACCAATATTGACTTCCTAAATCTTAATGATGGTCACTAAACCCTAATATCTAGGGTAAAACCCTAATGAAGCATTTTTAACCCAAATCTTAATGACATTCTTAAATAATCAAATCAGCAATGACCCTGATTTGATCAACTTTTGACCTAAAAAGTAAACTTTGGTCAAAATGGTCAATTCTTGACCCAATAACTACCACATTGACCAAATTGGTAAACCATTGACCCAAAAAGTCAACTTTGGTCAAATTGATCAATTCTTAACCCAATAACAACCCATTTGACTCAAATGGTCAACTTTTGACACAAAAGGTCACATCAATCCATTGTCCCAAAGACCGCCTAGACAATTCAGACATTAATTTGATTAAATATGACTCACTTGATCAATTGACAATATCAAACTGACCAAACATTACCAACCCTAGTTAAACCTAGGTTTGGTCACCAGAATTAATGACCTTATGATTAAGTTAACCATGACAAGGTTAAATGAATCATCTGGGTCAACCCTGGATCTAGACTAGTCAATCATGATCAACTTTTGACTTAAACAAGACAAATTTGGTCAAAATAGTCAAACCCTGACAAAAAGACCATCACATTGACCTCATTGACCACACCATATCCTATAAAGGACAAATTAGGTTAAAAATGGCCAAACCATGACCTAAACACCATTGCATTAACCTCATTGGTCAATCTTTGACTTAAATGATTAAAAATTAATCCAAATAATCCATCCATAAACTAAAGACAATCATACTAACCTCATGGGTCAATTTTTGACTTAAAAGGTAAAAATTCATAAAAAATGATCAACCCTTAACCTCATGACCACAAAAATTGATTTCAAGGTCAGATGTTGATCTAATCAACTTGACATTAGTCAAAATGACCAAAAATTAATCCAAAAGTCACCACATTGACCCTTGGAATGACTTGAACCTTAAAATTTATTAACATGACCAAATTAAACCCTTAATGGCAAAACCCATGGAATTTATGACCAAACAAACCATGATAAGGTTGTGGGGGTCACATTGGACATCCTTAGACTAGAATTGGTCAACTTGGGTCAACATTGGTCAACCCTAGTCAACACTTATCAAATTTGGTCAAAATAATCAATTTTGAACCAAAAAAGATGAAATTAATGAAATAATTAAATTTAAAATTATTTTCATTAATTTATTGACTAAAAATATAATTTTTAATATTTTTTATTAATTACATAAGTAATTTAAAATGGAACTACAATTAAAAAGCCATAAAATGCAATTTTGACACATGACATCATACGTGACATAAAAATCCCATAATTTATTTTAAAATTAAAATTAAATTATGGGAGATCACTAATGGGTCACCCATGACTCATTAAACCCATCATGACATGAATATACACATAAAAAACCCATTAAACAACATGGTTAACCATGGGTTAAGAGTAATCATAACACATTTTTGAGGTGGCATGATCTCCCCACTTCAAAGCATGACTCACCTTCTCCCTTGAGATGAAGTGGTCGGCTACTTCAAGTGTGCCATGGACTCACCAATAGGAGTGAAACACCACTTAACGTCCCTTTGGTACAACATTTAACTCAAGTTATATCTCATCATGACGAAATTATAAAAATTGAGAAATGAGAGGTATATGTGTCATGCTCTCATCAAAATTTAAATGACATGGTAAAAAGAGGTTGGCTTGCCTTTCTTGACTCACCATACACCTCCGTTTCATCCAATAAAAGGGAAACATAACTTGAGCTAATCATTTACCATGGTTAAATCAAATAATGAAAATGGATGATTCAGAGGTCTATGTGTCACCCTCTCCTCATAAACATTGAATGATCAATAAGAACTCATGTGTGGAAGGCTGATTCATGGTATTTAAGCCAATCCATACACCTCCCTAGCCACCAAATGGAAGGAGACCAAAGTGAAATGCTAAGGCTTCACCATGGCTAAGATTACGATGGGGAACATTGGAAATTACAATTCCCTTATCCCCTCAGCTGAATTCTATCTTCAAGACATTAAATGGAAGGTTGGAAACTCCCCCATATCAACCCAGTTCAGCCCAAGCTCATCTAAAACCAACCATGGCTAGAAAAGAGGAAAACTCATGAAAGCTAGAGGAGGAGAGGAAAATTATAGACAGCCAAACTCCACTTAAATCCTATGAAACCAAACACCAAAAATCTTCCCTAGGGTCTAAGCAATTGATCCCACATGAAATTAAGCCATAAAGCCCAATGAATTCCCTCAATTTGATCAACCCAAGAGGACCCAAAACAGGACATTTTTGAAGTGTGAAACCAAACCACTCAAAACCTCAAATTGACTGACCTAAATCCATCTAGGGACTGAGTGAGGATGAGCCCAATCGAAATTGAGCTTCCCAATAGCCTCTAACCTACTGTTTGACATCACACACCCAAGCCATGCTACCTCTTGATCAAATTCATACAAGGGCTCAATTTGACCCCAAATTGAGTTGGAGGAAAGTCTTCTTAGGACCACAAAAAGCTTCCAAGCCAATCAAATTAAGTTCAAATCGACTGTGGCCAAGGTATGGTTGAGCTAGCCCTAATGGCATTTGGGTTTAATACTTTGTGAAATGAACAAATTCAAAATCCTAAAAATCCATATGGATGTCTTCATCTCTTCAAGATGAAGCTTTAGAGATAAAAAAACACTTAATTCTATCAAGTATTGAGTGAGATCTTGCCTCTAAACCATGGACAGTCCATGGGTTATGATAAATCAAAGGTGATGAATGGATGTCATCTGTTTCCGTGTTTTAGAAACGGCTCCGATTAAATTATGGATGCTCCGCTTTTTGGATCTTTGCAGCAGATCAGATGCATCTTTGACGTGTCTGACCCACTTTTTAATATGTTTGCAATTTATGTTTATAGCAACGACACTAAAAACTTGATTCCGCTTTAATATATATATATATATATATATATATATATATATAATTATATGATTGAATGTTTAATGTGGATTCTACGCAAGTATACGTATCGTATCAAGTAATACAGGGCTCTAGTGGAGTCCTGGTTATCGATCCCGTAGGGAAGTTTTTAACAGATTTGTTATCAGCTAAATTTAAAGGAATTACTTACTAATATAGTAAATGGAAATTTAAAGTAACTAAAGTAAACTAATGCTTGAAATAAAGTTGATTTAAATAATTCAGAAAAAGTATCCTTCTCCTTGCTTTAGAAAATTAAGTGAATGATGATTATAAATAGAATTCTTAAATTGTATTGTGAAAAATAGGAGCATTCCTATTCTTTACCCTTTGGTCCAGGTGCGAAGAACATTGACTAATCCTATGTTTGATTACTAAATCTGCGGCCAGGCTGGGAGGATACTGGCTGCCACTTCGAGCTCCCACGTTCCCCTCAGTCGAGAGCTAACATCTACACTTCGACTCTCAAACAATAGGACCAAATTGAATATTTTAGTCTGTCACACTAAAATGTCCAATTCTATGTCCGATAATTAATATTTCCCTATTTATTTGCACCCTCCTTCCAAGGCTTTTGACTTCCCTGAATATTGGATGTAATTTTTACTATAGTTGATAATTCAACATATTTTAACAACTCGATTGGCCGGATTGAAAGTAAATTAAGTTTTAAGTAAAAATTATCACAATTTATTTTAATATATTAGGTACTTCTATTTAATTTCATCAATTTGTATAATTTTCATAAACAAGGAGAAAGACTAAGAAAACTACTCAGAATGCATGGGAATAAAACAAAGCATGGATTTCATTTAATGTTAACAACAACAATAAACAAAGATACTTATCTTAATTTCCTCCCCAAGCAGACTCCTTGAAGCTCCTTTGACTTTTCCTTCTAGTACAACAAACTTCTAAATAGCACTCAAAAGAAACTCACTAATGATAAACAATAGACACACTTAAGACACCAAAAAGAGACTCAGACTCTCTAAAATAGACACACTGAAGACTCAAGAGACACACTAAGACACTAGAATTCGGCCTCTATTTATAGAGGTAGGCAAAGGTCCAAGGGGTGCTTAAACACCTCTTCAAAAAGTGTCCAGGTTCAAAGTATTTGTATTTTGAACTGTCTTGCCGTCGGCGGGAAACGACCTCACCGTCAGCGGGGCTTCTAAAAGGTCTTCAAACCGCGCTATCTCGCTGTCGGCGGGCTCGGGCTCGCTGTCGTCGAGGTAGTTATAAATCCTTCAGAAATTTTCTTAATAATCTCGCCGTCGGCGACTTAGTTCAATTTGCATGAATTTCTTCCTTTTTGATCCAAATTAGCTCTATTTCAAGCTTTTTGCTTCCATCACTTATAAATCTTCATTCGTGCAGTAAAATAAAGAAAACAACATTCTTTAATGTGCAATTTCATCAAAAAATAGATAAGAATTTCTTAATGAATTTTTACGTGATCAAAATCCCCCAAACTTAATTATTACTTGTCCTCAAGTAATTTTAACACTAAATAAAAATAATGATTTACGTAATAGAATTTTTCAATTCGGATATACTATGAATTAAATTTAAATAATATTATAGTAAAGTTGAATATAAATATTTCTAAGTAATTAAATTAACTTTATAGATATAAGATTATTTAGTTATCAGGTCTAAGATTTCTACTTTTCTATTTATTTCAGGAATGACTATATTTAAAAGAGTAAATTACTTAAGATATTTAGATGATAGGAAGTTCAAGAAAACACTATTCAGTAAAATACTAATATATATATATATATAAGTTTAGAAATATAATTAAGTTCTACCTTTTAGGTTGAATCCATTGAAGCCAATTTTTGATAAGGCATCTCCTCAAGCTTCTCCTCACTTATATTTTTCTTTTTTTTCTTTTTTTTCTTTTTGGATTGATTTTCAATCCTTTTTCTTTTTCAAGTGAGGATTACTATATCTGGATAGCCTATTAATAATTTTGAATTTCAATTTCTCTTCCTAAATTTGAAACTTAAAATATTTCCTTGCTTATATATATTTCATAGCATTTACTTCATTGAGTTTCTATCCTTTCTTTTTCACTTAAATACTTAAGAATTTTCAATTTTAAAATATAGTTTTTCTTACTTTAAATAGTTTACTATATTCTTATTCCTTTTAACCAAATATCTTATTCCATTAATTAATTGAATTACTAGAAACATTTTATTTAACTTTATATAATACTTAAATAAAGTAATTCATGTTTATTGAATTGAAAAACTACTATAGAAAAAATCATTTAATAATAATTTTTGAAAATAGAAATTGAGAACAATTTTAATAATTAAATTTGTATCTTTACCTTCCCCCAAACTTAAATTTTTCTATCTATACTAAATAATGAAAAAGGGAAAGTATATAGTAAAATTCATCATACCTTTGAGCTTTAGGTATTTATTTTCTTTGAAATTTTTGTAGGATTTTTCATTACTTATAGAACCTGTACTGTTAGTATTCTTCCACATATAGTATTTAAAAAAAAGTGTAGGGATGAAAATTTTTAAAATAAGTATCAAACATAACAATTGAAAACTTAATCTATTACTACACATACAATCAACTAATCTATTTTAAAACATATTAAAACAATCTAAACAATGTTAACATTCATAACTTATAAAAACTTAAACTAACATCCTATATATATATAAAATTTCAAACTAATTTAACACACATAAGAAGTCTAATATCACAGCTCAAGCAAACAAACAAACATACCAAGTCCATAGTCCACAGAAAGTACTGAAATATTACACAGAATAATAAAGTTTCCAAAATAACAAATCTAAACAAACTAAATAAACTAAACAAAGGCTCTAATCTTCTACATTAAAATCCCAAGCTATGTCATCTCCCTGATCTCCAGGCTGAGCAGGCTGGTACTGTGAATAGCGGGGGCACTCAGGAAAGACAACATCTAAATCACCACTCCTATATCGACGTTCAGCCTCATAGTATGCAATTTCATATTCTGAATGACGATGGAGATATTCACTATCGTAATCATGTCTTCTTTCCAATCCATCAATCCTGTGATCCAGATGATCAAATCTTCTCTCCATAGTCTCTCCAAGCTGCTCAAAACTCTTTCTACTCAAGGTTAACTCATTCATCAGATCTTGAAGGGTAGGGGTGGTGGGCTGAGGAGGATCATAACTGGTAGAGGGGATATCTCTACTTGATGAAGGCATGTAACTCCTCATTCCGATCTCCATCCCTCATGGGATTCATAAGTCTTAATATTGGTGGGAGTGATAGGTTTCATGGGCTCTATCCATTCCTCATGTTCTCTTGCTTCAACTCCAGAGAGTTGGCAGAGTGCAAAAATCAAACCAGGATGTCCCAATCCTCCTCCACTCTCACTCCGAGCAGTGGCTAAGATATTTCTATAAATAATGTTACCTATGTTGATGCTCCTATTGTTACGAATACGAAATTTAGAATTGCTCTATCTCTTGTTACCTCACTATGGTGACAAGTGGGTAACAATGTAGAGCAAATAAAATAATGCCAGGCTTTAGAGATTGCATTTAACATAGAAAGAGGGAAATTTACCCTTTCCCGCTGCTTAATCTTCCAAACTCCTTTCCCGTCAGTGAGAAAGTCTATAAATCCCCGTACCTTTACCGGTGCATCCTTGATTGCCGTCAAATTAGCATAGAATTCCTTCACTACTTCCACAGCTGCTTTATATGAAACATAACAGAAGTTTTCCCATCCTCGTTCCTTTATAACTCGCTCCACTTCTCCTTTTGGATTCTTGAAAACTCGATCTGCAATGCACTTCCTTCCTTGAATATTTTCAAAATATCGATTTTGCGCTCGTGCATTGATGAATCGGTCAGTGTCGTAATCCACTCTTCGTTTTTGTCGAGGAGCCGTTCGTTCGATCTATAAAAATCACAAAAAATTCTAACTAAACGTCCAAATATTAATAAGATGGCTTCCTATAACATCTAAAATCGATTTAAATCAATCTCCATGGATGTCTTCCAAGTAATTTCTCCACATTTCGAATTTTTCCAAAATTTCCCAATGTAGAAGAAATCCATGGTGAAAACCAAAATTTCCAAAAATTTTTACCGAGAGAAGATGAAATCCGGTGTCAAAAAGTCTTGAAATCACTTCAAATCCGAGATCTTTCAAGCCCTAGGTCGGTTTTTTCGAAAATTTGAGGAAAGGGATGATGAATAGTGTCGGTTGACCGGTCAAATATAGGTCTTTTCGCGATCTCGCTGTCGGCGAGATTTTTCTCACCGTCGGTGAGCTAATTAATTTGATAAGGCTAAAGTTTTGGAAAAAATCCACCTTCGGCGAGCTCGGTCTCGCTGTCAGCGGGTTTTCTAGCTGTCGGCGAGATAATTCTCGCCGTCAGCGAGATCCCAAAATTTTAAATTTTTGAAATTCGTCAATCATTTTCAACCTCGATTTGCCTTTAATCAATCTTCCGATCACTTAATTTAATAATAATATGTAGATTAGATACTTAAATTCACAAAAAGTTCACACAACACAAACAATATAACTTTATATATGAAATCCATGAGACTTACAAATTTCACACTAACAACTTAACACATACTTAACTTAAATGTTCAAATCAATAATACTCAGCATCGCAATCCACACCACAACACTCTAAATGATGAGACATAACAATTACATAAAATCTCATCAATTCTGAGATGATCAAATCAAAGTTCGACTCATAATAAAACCTAAATCCAAATTAACACATATATACACAAATATATGACATAAACATAGAAATCTTTCCTACTCTTCAGTGTCTGAACTAACATCTTCTCTGATATTCCCGATGCGATGCAGGTGCACAAATAAATTGTAGAAAGGCCTGAAAGGGAATTCGCGATGAGATTCTTCATTAATCCATCCTTCTGTCTTAGTAGATGAATAAAACTGGCCTCCAGATGTCCAGTATGATCAAAGTGCTCCTTCATTCTCCAGTCAATGTGATCAAACATATCAGAGATATTGTCGATGGAATTCATCACATTTTGCAATTCTTTCTCCAATCCTTTAATCTTCTTCAGAATGAAATTAGTTTTATTAGTAAAGGGCCTTGCTAAAGGATTGTTCTGTGATGCTCTGTCAGAAATAATGGTAATCTCATCATTGTTATCCAAAGTTGGAAACATATCAGTAGGATCCAGTGGTTTTCATGGTAAAAGTACTTTTTCCCAAGCCTCATAAGAAACTTAGTACTGACAGCATAAAGCAAATATAGTTGATGGGTTTCCAAGTCCATGCACTGACCCATGCACAATCATTCCCAATGCAGACTTTACTATTATTGATCTAACATCGATAGGTAATCCAATTTGAATACAGAAGTTTAAAATAGCGCATTCCTTTGAAACTTTATTTACCCTCATAGTAGGTAATAATTTTGATGATATAAAGAAATGCCAATGCTTCGAGACAGAGTTAAGAAGTGATGCAGAAAAAATGATATACCAGTCTTCGCGTAACTCCCAATCATCAGGTTCGTCGGTCAGGTATCTATAGATCTCGTTCATATTGTATCTTGAACGCATAAAGTTGGAATAATGACAAACAGAGGTATTCTCTATAGAAAATAATTCATTTACCCTTGAAGGAGTAAGTGTCACCCATCTTCCTCTGACGTAGACATTTCCATTGTTGATCACATGTAAATTAGAGTAAAACTCTTTAACTACTGGAATAACTACGGCGGATGTTGTATAACAAAATACCTCCCAATGCCGCTGTACGATCATTTCTTCAATTTTTGTAGTGGAATTCTCTACTCCTCTGTTGACAAATCCTCTTTATTTAATAAGTCTTTTCTTCATCAAACCTTTGTTGAAGATACACTGCACCTCCGAACTGACGAATTTTCTTCGGTTGAAAACTTCAGTTTTTGTGGTTTCTAAGAGTTTGGTAGCCATTTTGGATCGAAAGGATTGGTCTCTAGTCATTCCTAAGGAAAAAAAATAGTGTAAATTTGGATTTGGGATAATTTCTTACGAAGAAATGGCTTAGATCCATCCAAAACCGGACGAAAAATCTTTAAGAAACCAAATTTTCAACAACATCGCCGTCGGCGGGAAGTTTCTCGCCGTCGGCGAGCTAGTTATAGAACTGACTCAAGTCATGGCGCACGATCTCACTGTCAGCGGGCTCGGGCTCGCTGTCAGTGAGATTCGTAAAAATCTCCCAATTTCACTCTGGTCCGAATATTTTCTGATCTCAACATATAGGTTCAACATTGTGATGATTCAGTAATTTGTAGATAATTAAAATAAAAGAATACTATGGGTTGCCTCCCATAAAGCGCTTGGTTTAACGTCGTCAGCCCGACCTAATTTAGTTAGTAATCACGTTGACTAAGCATTAAAACCTCTTTAAAATTTGGTCTTCTACCTTCGAAATATGATTTTAATCTATGTTCGTTTACCTTAAATCTATGTCCTGTTTTTTGATCTTTAATTTCTATAGTTCCATATGAAAATATTTGAGTTATGGTGAAAGGTCCAAACCATCGAGATTTCAATTTCCCAGGAAATAATTTCAATCTAGTATTATAAAGCAAAACTTCTTGTCCTGCTTTAAAATTTCTCTGATTAATCTTCCGATCATGCCTTAATTTCATTCTTTCTTTATAAATCCTATCATTATCATAAGATTCGTTTCTTAATTCTTCTAATTCATTTAATTGCAACAATCTATTCTCACCAGCTTCTTTCATATTATAATTAAATTCTTTAATCGCCCAATATGCTTTATGTTCTAATTCAACTGGTAAGTGGCAAGTTTTTCCATATATAAGCCTGTAAGGAGTCATTCCAATCGGTGTTTTATAAGCAGTCCTATATGCCCATAATGCAGTGTCTAGTCTTATAGACCAGTCTAATCTATTAGGGTCTACTGATTTTTCTAATATACACTTAATCTCTCGATTAGAAACTTCAACTAATCCACTAGTTTGTGGATGATAAGCAATTGATATCTTATGCATAATATTATATTTTTCTACTAGTTTGTGAATATATTTGTTTCTAAAATGAGTTCCTCCGTCAGTGATAATCACTCTCGGCATTCCAAATCTAGTAAAAATATTTTTCATTAAAAATTTTGAAACACTTTTAGCGTCACACTTAGGTAAAGCTTGTGCTTCATTCCATTTGGAAACATAATCAATAGCTACTAATATATATGAGTTTTCAAATGAAGGAATAAAAGGTCCCATGAAATCTAATCCCCAAACATCAAAAATTTTAACTTCTAATATAAAATTCAGAGGCATTTCATTTTTTTCTCGATATGCTTCCTACTCTTTGGCATTTATCGCAGGTTTTTATATATCTATATACATCTCTAAATAGAGTAGGCCAGTAGAATCCAGATTGTAGAATTTTATACGCAGTTTTATCCGCCCAAAATGTCCTCCAAAATAGAGTCATGACATTTTTGAATGATTGGTTCAATTTCTTCATAAGGTACGCATCTTCTAATGATTAGATCCTTACATTGCTTATATAAGTATGGTTCATCCCAAAAGTATGTTTTAGTATCGTGAATGAATTTTTTCTGTTGTTGCAAAGTTAACATAGGTGGTAAAATGTCACTTACAATATAATTTACTATATCGGCATACCAAGGTATTTTCGACTCATTAATATTATAAAGTTGTTCATCGGGAAAATTGTCTAAAATTTCATTATCGGTATCGGTTAATTCATGATTTTCTAATCTTGATAAATGATCTGCGATTTGATTATCGAGTTCCTTTTTTTAATGATCTCAAAATCAAATTCTTGCATTAATAATATCCATCCGATTAATCTTGGTTTAGAATCTTTCTTTTGCATTAAATATTTTATAGCGAGAATGATCGGTATGTACGATACATTTAGTTCCTATTAGATAATGTCGAAATTTATTAAAAGCATATAAAGCTGCTAATAATTCTCTTTCGATAATCGTATAATTTATTTCGAGCATCATTTAGAGTATTACTTAGCATAGTATATAACTTTGAAAATCTTATCATATCTTTGCCCAAGAAGCTGCTCCTATAGCATAATCACTAGCATCACACATAAGCTCGAATGGTTTCTCCAGGTTAGGTGAAACTATTATAGGTCTTGTAATTAATTTATCTTTTAATAATTCAAAAGCATTCAGACATTCAGTTGTAAATTCAAATTTCTTGTCCTTTTCAAGAAGTTGGCATAGAGGTTTAGTAATTTTTGAAAAATCTTTAATATAACTTCTGTAGAATCCAACATGTCCAAGAAAACTTCTTACACCTTTTACCGTAGTTAGAGGTGGTAATTTAGCTATAACTTAAATTTTTGCAGGGTCTACTTCCATGCCTTTTTCCGAAATTTAATGCCCTAATACAATGCCGCCTGTAACCATAAATTGACATTTCTCCCGATTAAGAACTAAATTAGTTTTCTCACATACATCAAATACTTTTTCAAGATGATTTAAGCGAGTGTCAAATGTTGTTCCAAATACGGAGAAATCATCCATAAATACTTCTATTCCATTATCAATTAATTTACTAATTATAGACATCATACATCTTTGGAATGTAGCAGGTGCATTACATAATCTAAAAGGCATTCTTCGAAAAGTGAAATTTCCATAAGAACTAGTAAATGTAGTTTTATCTTGATCCTTGGGAGCAATTTATATTTGATGATAACTGATATATCCATCTAAGAAACAAAAATATCTATGTCCGGCTAATCTATCTAACATCTGGTCTAGAAATGGTAAAGGGAAGTGATCTTTCCTGGTGGCTGTGTTTAAGTTTCTATAATCAATACATATTCGCCATCCAGTGACTTATCTTATAAGGATAAGATCATTATTTTCATTAGCTTTGATGGTCTCCCCTCCTTTTTTAGGTACACAGTGAATTGGTCTACCCAAGCACTGTCAGAAATAGGATATATAATACCATTATCTAACCATTTTAAAATTTCCTTTTTAACTACTTCTTTCATTATTGGATTTAATCTCCTTTGTGGATTTGCTTTAGATTTATGTTCATTATCTAAAATAATTCTGTGCATACAAATTGAAGGACTAATTCCTTTAATATCTGCTAAAGTCCAACAAAAAATTTTCTTATATTTTTTTAATGTATCTAAAAGTTTTGTTCTTGAGATTCATTTAATTCGGATGAAATAATAACTAGTAGAGTTGAAGAATTATCTAAGTAAGCATACTTTAAATGATTAGGTAACATTTTTAACTCAAGTTCAGGAGGTTTAATAATCGATGAAATTATATTTTTTTCAGTGTTTTCTGTGTTATCCAAAAATTCAAATTTCTCTTGAATATAATCTAGTTCTTCATTTATCTCAGATTTTTCAATTAAATCAATATTTTCTTTTTCTAATTTTTCTTCATAATATTCCTTAAAATGTTCTTTTTGTAAATGATCGAGTACTTCCATTCGAAAACACTCATCATCTTTTTCTAGCGCAGGATATTTCATTGATTTAGCAATATTAAAAGTAACTTTTTGGTCATTTACCCTCATAGTTAATTTCCCTTTCTGAACATCAATCATAGTTTTTCCAGTGGCTAAAAATGTTCTTCCTAAAACGATAGGAATTTCTTTATCTTCTTCTATATCTAAGACAATAAAATCTACAGGGAAGATAAATTTGTCCACTTTTACTAATACATCTTCAATAACTCCCTTAGGATATGTAACGAACGATCAATTAATCGAAGAGTTATCGAAGTAGGTGAAAATTCTCCCAATCCTAATCTTTTAAAAATTGATAGAGGCATTAGATTGATGCTTGCTCCTAAGTCACACAAAGCTTTTCCATAGAATTTTTCTCCGATAGCGTAGGGTGTAGTGAAACTACCGGGATCTTTTAATTTTTCGGGAAGTTTTTTCGAATAATAACACTACACTCTTCACTAAGTGCGACCATTTCATTATCAGTAAATTTTCTTTTTTTATTTAGAATATTTTTCATGAATTTTACATAGTTTGGCATTTGTTCTAAAGCTTCTACGAAAGGAATATTTATTGTTAATTTTTTCAAAATTTCAAGGAATTTAGCAAATTGTTTATCTTTTTTATGTTGAATTAGTTGTTGAGGAAATGGTGGTTGAGGTTTTTCAACAGAAATTTTCATAGGTATTAAAGGATTTTCTAAGTTTGGATCTTGTTGACTCTTTTCCTTTTCAAATTCCACTTCATTTTTTTGACTTTCAAGTTCTTTCTGAATTCGAGGTTCTAATTCTTTTTCACTTCGTAATTGTATCGCTTTAATTTGTTCATTTCCCTTGTCTTTGGGATTTATTTCCACAGTACTAGGAAATGTTCCGAGTATTCTATTATTAAGTGCGGTAGCGATATGTCCGAGTTGAGTTTCAATATTTTTGATAGCTGTTCCTTAATTTTGTAATTGGTTTCCTTGTATTTGTAATTGATTTCCTTGATTTTGTAAATGTTGATCCATATTTAATATTAATTCTTCTATTGATAATTTCTTGTCTTTAAATTGTGGGTTATTAAATCCAAGTCGATAATTAGGTTTATAATTAGGATTTCCTTGATTAGATGGATTTCCTTATGGTTGTGTCATATTATTCATCCATGGTTGATTAGTTATGTTATTATTCCAATTAAAATTAGGATGATTTTTCCATCCAGGATTATAATAATTTGCATAAGGATTATTAGGTATGTTATTAATTGTATAAATAGTTTCATATTGAGATTGGGATTCTATAAGTTGTCCAGATGAATTTTCTTTTGATATATTTGGAGAGTAATTCATTCCAAAATGATCTAATTTTTTAGATACAGCAGCGATTTGCGAAGCTAACATAGATATTGCATCATTTTCATGAATACTAGCTATTTTTTTCGGATTCATTCTATCAGCAGGCCATTGAAAATTATTGGTTGCCATTTCTTCGATTAGTGCATAGGCGTCATCAACTGGTTTTGACATTAATGATCCTCCAGCAGCAGCATCGATAATTGATCTTAAAGATCCTACTAATCCATTATAGAAAGTTTGGATAATTAACCTGATACGGTAACGCATGATGTGGGCATTTCCTATGAAGTTCTTTAAATCTCTCTCGAAGCTTCATATATTGACTCTCCATCAAGCTGACTAAAAGAAGTTATATCATTTCTAAGCTTAGCGAGTTTTAGATGGTGGAAAATATTTGGATAGAAATTTTTGTGATAATTCTCCCCATGTTTTAATAGATCCAGGTGCTAACGAATTGAACCACATTTTAGCCTTATCCCTTAAAGAAAAAGGAAAAAGTCTAAGTCTAATGGCATCGTTAGATACTCCTTCATATTTGAAAGTAGCACATAGTTCTAAAAAACTAGCAAGATGTAAATTAGGATCTTCAGTAGGTGAACCACTAAATTGATTAGTTTGTACCATTTGGATAATTGCATGTTTAAGGTCAAATGAATTAGCAGCTACATCAGGGTTTTGAATAGTTAAATGAATTTCATCTAATGTAGGGTTGGCATAATCTCTTAATGGTCTCTGTTGATTGATATTTTCATTTTCAGGAATATTTGCCATTTGTGTTAAATTTATAATTTGTCTTTTTTATTTTCTTATTCTTTTAATTGTACGCTCTAATTCTGAATCGTAAGGTATTAAGTTTTTGTTTCCAAATTTTTGCATACAATTTTATAAAACAAAATAGTCCGTTACTCTAGTAAATAATTTCTAAACATCCCCGGCAACGGCGCCAAAAACTTCACCCACTTTTTAATATGTTTGCAATTTATTTTTATAGTAACGGCACCAAAAACTTGATTCCGCTTTAATATATATATATATATATATATATAATTATATGATTGAATGTTTAATGCTGATTCTACGAAAGTATATGTATCGTATCAAGTAATACAGGGCTCTAGTGGAGTCCTGGTTATCGATCCCACAGGGAAGTTTTTAACAGATTTGTTATCAGCTAAATTTAAAGGAATTACTTACTAATATAGTAAACAAAAATTTAAAGTAACTAAAGCAAACTAAAGTAAACTAATGCTTGAAATAAAGTTGATTTAAATAATTCAGAAAAAGTATCCTTCTCCTTGTTTTTAGAAAATTAAGTGAATGATGATTTTAAATAGAATTCTTAAATTGTATTGTGACAAATATGAGCATTCCTATTCTTTACCCTTTGGTCCAGGTGCAAAGAACATTGACTAATCCTATGTTTGATTACTAAATCTGCAGCTAGGCTGGGAGGATATTGGCTGCCACTTCAGAGCTCCCACGTTCCCCTCACCTGAGGGCTAACATCTACACTTCAGCTCTTAAACAATAGGACCAAATTGAATATTTTAGTCTGTCACACTAAAATGTCCAATTCTACGTCCATTATTAATATTTCCCTATTTATTTATACCCTCCTTCCAAGGCTTTTGACTTCCCTGAATATTGAATGTAATTTTTACTATAGTTGATAATTCAATATATTTTAACAACTCAATTGGCCAGATTGAAAGTAAATTAAGTTTTAAGTAAAAATTATCACAATTTATTTTAATATATTAGGTACTTCTATTTAATTTCATCAATTCACATAATTTTCATAAACAAGGAGAAAGACTAAGAATACTACTCAGAATGCATGGGAATAAAACAAAGCATGGATTTCATTTAAAGTTAACAATAACAATAAACAAAGATACTTATCTTAATTTCCTCCCTAAGCAGACTCCTTGAAGTTCCTTCGACTTTTCCTTCTAGTACATCAAACTTCTAAATAACACTCAAAAGAAACTCACTAATGATAAACAACAGACACACTTAAGACACCAAAAAGAGAATCAGACTCTCTAAAATAGACACACTGAAGACTCAAGAGACACACTAAGACACTAGAATTCGGCCTCTATTTATAGAGGTAGGCAAAGATCCAAGGGGTGCTTAAACACCTCTTCAAAAAGTGTCCAGGTTCAAAGTATTTGTATTTTGAACTGTCTCGCCGTCGACGGGAAACGACCTCGCCGTCCGCGGAGCTTCTAGAAGGTCTTCAAACCGCGCTATCTCGCTGTCGGCGGGCTCGGGCTCGCTGTCGTCGAGGTAGTTATAAATCCTTCAGAAATTTTCTTAAAAATCTCGCCGTCGACGACTTAGTTCAATTTGCATGAATTTCTTCCTTTTTGATCTAAATTCGCTCCATTTCATGCTTTTTGCTTCCATCACTTATAAATCTTCATTCCTGCAGTAAAATGAAGAAAATACCTTTCTTTAAAGTGTAATTTCCTCAAAAAATAGATAAGAATTTCTTAATGAATTTTTCTGTGATCAATGTCCAAGGACACGCGGTGCCCCCTCAAATTTTCTTTTGAGTTAAGGTTTAATTTAAAACAAATTAACCATAATTCAATCAAAAGTTCATAACAGAGAAAAATCATAAAAAATATGACAAAAATACCCCTGAACTCAGGACAGAGAGAACAACAATGTGGAATTGAAATTTTTATTTTTTGATTTATATTTGATTTTTAAATAATTAAATACTCTCTTGAGTATTTTAATTATTAAAATTTATTTATAAAACAAAAAAATATGAATTTTTTAGGGATTTAACTCTAGGTCCTTAGGAATCTTCCCTGATTTTTCATAGGCTAGGAAAATCCTCTAAGACATGAATTCCTAAATTTCAAGACACTTTATAATTATTTATAACAATAATTTTAAAAAATGAAAATATGGAAAAATAAAATTTGAGATGGTTAGGAATTTTAAGGTGACAGACAATAACCTTATAATAATAATTCCTAATCCATTAAGTCAATTTAGAAAGACATTTTTAAGCTAAGGTAAAACCCTAAATCCTTCCTCTCACCCTACTCAGCCCATTCCATAGTGAACTAAGTTAATATTGAGTCTAAACCCAAATAGACTGAAGATAAACCCTAATTAAGTCTAACCCCTAATTAGACCAAATTAAACACCTTAAACCTTAATTACATTAGTTTAAGACAAACTAAACCATAATTAGGTCTAACCTCTAATTAGACCTAATTAAATATCTTAAACTTTAATTATATTAGGTTTAGAACAAATCAAACCCTAATTAGGTCTAACACCTAATTAGACCTAATTAAACACCTTATACCTTAATTGCATTGGTTTAAAACAAATAAAACCCTAATTAGGTCTAACCCCTAATTAGATCTAGTTAAAAACCTTAAACCTTAATTGCATTAGGTTTAAGACAAATTAAACCCTAAATTAGGTCTAACCCCTAATTAGACCTAATTAAACACCTTAAACCTTAATTTCATTAGGTTTAAGACAAATTAAACCCTAATTAAGTCTAACCCCTAATTAGACCTAATTAAACACCTTAAACCTTAATTTCATTATGTTTAAAACAAATAAAACCCTAATTAGGTCTAACCCCTAATTAAACCTAATTAATCAACTTAAACTTACTTACATTAGGCTTAGGTAATCATTAAATCCTGATTAGTTTTAATCCATATTAAACCTAATTAATCAACTTAAACCTTACTTATATTAGGTTTAGGAAATCATTAAATCCTAATTAGGTTTAATCTATATTAAACCTAATAAATCAACTTAAACCTTACTTACATTAGGTTTAGGTAATCATTAAATCCTAATTAGGTTTAACCTATATTAAACCTAATTAATCAACTTAAACCTTACTTACATTAGGATTAAGTAATCATTATATTCTAATTTGGTATGACCTATATTAAGCCTAATTAATCAACTTAAACCTTATTTAAATTAGGTTTAGGTAATCATTATATTCTAATTAGGTTTAATCCATATTAAACTTAATTAATCAACTTAAACCTTACTTACATTAGGTTTAGGTAATCATTAAATCCTAATTACTTTTAACCGATATTAAACCTAATTAATCAACTTAAACCTTACTTACATTAGGTTTAGGAAATCATTAAATCCTAATTAGGTTTAACCTATATTAAACCTAATTAATCAACTTAAACCGTACTTACATTAGGTCTTAGTAACCATTAAACCCTAATTAGGTCTAACCAATTAAACCTAATTACATCATTAAACCTTAACTAACTAAGGTTTAATCATATATAAACCTAATTAATTCTAACCCATTAAACCTATTTACATCATTAAACCTTAACTAACTAAGGTTTAATCATATCTAAACCCTAATTAGGTCTAACCCATTAGGCCTAATTACATCATTAAAACTTAACTAACTAAGGTTTAATCATAACTAAACCATAATTAGGTCTATCCCATTAGACCTAATTAAATTATTAAACCTTAACTAACTAAGGTTTAATCATATCTAAACCATAATTAGGTATAACCAATTAGACCTAATTAAATCATTAGACCTTAACTAGCTAAGGTTTAATCATACCTAAACCATAATTAGGTCTAACCCATTAGACCTTATTAAATTATTGGACCTTAACTAACTAAGATTTAATCATACCTAAACCATAATTAAGTCTAACCCATTAAAATTAATTAAATTATTGCACCTTAACTAACTATGATTTAATCATATCTAAACCATAATTAGGTATAACCGTTTAGACCTAATTAAATCATTAAACCTTAACTAACAAAGGTTTAATCATACCTAAACCATAATTAAGTTTAACCCATTAGACCTAATTAAATCAATAAACCTTAACTAACTAAGGTTTAATCATACCTAAACCATAATTAGGTCTAACCCATTAGACCTAATTAAATCATCAAACCTTAACTAACTAAAGTTTAATCTTATCTAAACCATAATTAGGTCTAACCCATTAGACCTAATTAAATCATCAAACCTTAACTAACTAAGGTTTAATCATATCTAAACCATAATTAGGTCTAACCTATTAGACCTAATTAAATCATTAAACCTTAACTAACTAAGATTTAATCATACCTAAACCATAATTAGGTCTAACCCATTAAACCTAATTAAATCAATAAACCTTAACTAACTAAGTTTTAATCATACCTAAACCATAATTAGTTCTAACCCATTAGACCTAATTAAAGCATTAAACCTTAACTAACTAAGGTTTAATCATACCTAAATTATAATTAGGTCTAACCCATTAGACCTAATTAAATCATTAAACCTTAACTAACTAAGTTTTAATCATACCTAGGTAATAATTAAGTCTCACTTATTAGACTTGATTAAGTCAAACCCAACTTAATTTCAACCCATATTGAACTTAAGACAAACCTAAATGTTTGGTTTAACCTAAATTAAACCTAAGTCAAACCCAACTTAAGTTCGACCCATATTGAACTTATGACAAACCTAAACCTTAGGTTTAACCTAACTTAAACCTTACTTAAGTTCAACCCATATTAAACTTAAGTCAAACCTAAACCTTAGGCCTAAGTCAAACCTAACTTAAGTTCAACCCATATTGAACTTATGTCAATCCTAAACCTTAGACCTAAGTCAAACCTAACTTAAGTTTAACCCATATTTAACTTTAGTCAAAACCAAAACTTAGGTTCAACTTAACTTGAACTTAGGTTAAATTAAACTTAAGTTTAATTCATATTAAACTTAAATCAAAACTAAACCTTAGGTTAAACTCAAACTGAACCTAACTTAACAAAAACCTTAAGTTCAACTCATATTGAACATAACCCAAACAAAATCTAACTTGAGTTCAACCTAACTTGAACCCAAGTTAACCAAAATATTAGGTTGAACCCATATTGATCCTAACTCAACCAAAATCTAACTTGAGTTCAAGCTAAATTGAACTTAAAATCAAATTAAATTCTTAGGTTTAACCCAATTTGAACCTAAGTCAAACTTAAAATCTTTTAGGTTCAACATACATTGAACCTAACTTTAACTTATACTCAGGTTCAACCCAACCTGAACCTAAGTTAAACTTAAAACCTTTTTGAACTTAAATTAAACTTAAATCCTTTAGGTTCAACCTAAATTGAACCTAAGTTCATTTAAATTTAAGTTCAATCCATATTGAACTTAACTTGAACTTAACTTAAGTTCAACCCATATTGAACTCAAGTCAATATTTTTAAACCTAGGTTCAACCTAAATTGAACCCAAGTTAATCAATGTCAATTAAAAATTTATTTTACGTTCAACCTAAATTGAACTCAATTTAATCGACATTAAGTTAAAACTACTTTGAATTTAAAAGCTTAAATAAAAAATGTTAGATTCAAATGACATTGAATTTAATTATAAGAGTCTAATTGACAGAAGACTTAACACATTTTAGATTCAAATGACATCGAATCTAAAATCTTAAAATCTAACTTTTTGTTAAATTTTGAGTCTAATCAACATTAGACTTTACACTTTTAGATTCAAATGACATTGAATCTAAAACTTTAAAGTCTAACTTTTGTTAGATTTTACTTAATGTAAGTCTCGATCTACATTAGACTTCACAAATGATATTGAATCTAAAAAGTCTAACTTTTGTTAGATTTTATTCAATTTAAGTCTAATCAACATTAGACTTAACACTCTTAGATTCAAATGACATTGAATCTAAAACTTTAAAGTCAAACTTTTGTTAGATCTTACTTAAAGTAAGTCTAAATCTACATTAGACTTCATAAATCATATTAGATCTAAAAAGTCTAACTTTTGTTAGGTTTTATTCAATTTAAGTTTAATCTACATTAATTGACAATCTAAATCAAAAATCTAAACTCAAAACATTTAGATTCAGACTAAGTAGATTAAGGCCCCTGATAATCATGGGTCCAGCGGAGCCAGTGATATCTTGACCAGGTTATCAGTTAAAATAAAAGATTTAAGAAGTAAATCTGACACTCTTTTTCTTGCAGGTTGAGAACAAGTTTTAGATTTTTCTTTGCATGTTATAGAGTATGCTAACTCTATTTTGCTGGATGTTCAAGATGAAACGACGATATTATTTTTATTTTAGATTTTCTTTACATGTTATAGGGTTTGCTAACTCTATTTTGCATGATGATATTCCAAAGACGGAGCAGCGACATAAAACATAATAATATGGAAAAATAAAACTGAAACTTTTAGGTTAGCCACAGAACCTAAAACAAAGACATAACATGAAACAAACACAAAATAACATGACAAAATAAAATTGAAACTTTTAGTATAGCCACCAAACAAATAACAGACAATAAAATAATGACATTGACAAAACAAAAAATAAAATGACAAACAACAAAATTCAACAAAACAAAATTGACATAATAAATAATATTGATAAAATCAAACTTTTAGGGTAGTATGACACTTTACCTCTAGGAATGAAAGTTTATGGTTTTTTCCTTGTTCTTGAAACTTCTTAGAAAAGAAGTGATTAACATTAATCAGAAGTTCTCTTAGACAATTTTAAATTATCTAAGATGTAATTAACTATAGAAGCCTGCTCCTATAGGAGATTTAAGGACTCAGGCTAGGTATCACACCTACAAATCTTTAGTTATCGAAAATTTCATATGAGAGTATTCTTATATAAATTTATAGAATAAGTCATCCTAGAATTCCCATTTTATAAGGATTATCACCAAAATTTCTTATTCTACTATTAGCTCTTATTTTCTTAAAATTTCTTATTATCTAAGAATCCTTTTATAAGATCAAAAGAAATAAGATTTCTTGAAGATTAGAGCAATATTATAGAAAAATAGAGTGGCGACTCCAATAAAATGACATCGAGATTAAAACCGAGAAAATCTCGAACTGCTCTGGATGCCAACAAGAGATTTTATTTGGTAACTCCACTGGGGAGAATATTTCTTCTCATCTCTTGTTAAATCATTTGTTTTATCCTTTGATAAATAGGACCACATCTTCTCAAAATCTAACTCTTTGAAGAGTTATTTTTGACATTTTACCACAATAAAATAAAACAAAAAGTTAATTTCCCAGTTTATAAATAAGTTCATGAGATTTTATTCTCCTTAAAATTTTCAGAAAAAGTTGCAATGGAATTTCCAGATTCAGTCTTTTCTAATTATCAAGATCTCAGTACGTCAATTGAGGAAGATGTTTGCCTTTATCAGTATGATTTTGGATTATTTAATGAAACTGAATTTGCATTAGATAATCCATAACAAACTGATATGCTCTTTCGAAGAATTTAATCTGCAACCTTACGAAGATTTTCTCAATTTTACAGAAGACTTACACCAATATATGCCTAAAGAACTATATACTTTTGAAGAAATGGAAAGCCAAGTTGACAGAAAAAGAAAGAAAATCAATTAAGAAAATGACATTCCACCTCTATCCATATATGAAGTTGGATCTTATTATAAAAATATTCCAAAATTTCATTCCCAACATAAAAATAAAACTCATTCTCTTAAAAGAAAGAAGAGGTGGAATGAGAATGATAATTTTGAGACATCTAAATTTGAACAGAGTGTTTTTGGAAATCCATCTTTTTCAAAAGAAAATCCTTATTTTCCAATTCCTGTTGAATATGAGGATAATAATTTTCAACCTGAAAATTCTCCGTCAATTCACAGTGTATATTCTGTGTTTAAGAGATTAGCATGGAAAGAGAAATGTTCTATTTCACGACTGTTAGATAAAATGGGATGTGTTGTTTCTACAACGATGAAAGGAAAATTTATTGCAATTGAAGATCCTATCTATCAAGGAATGGATCAACAATTCCTATTAGGTAGTCAGTGTACTCGGGTACCAGTAAAATTCCGCTTAGGGCCAAGAATGAAAGATATAGCTATCACAAAAGACAGGACCAGACACAAGAAATTAATATCAGAAGCAGAAGACACATCTGCTAAAATGATACCTTTGGCCCAGATGTTACAGAATGTAGATCACTATTACTCTCAATACAACGATATACTTCCCCTTACATCTCGTCCTATACTTAAAAATAATGTATAGAAATGAGAATCATCGGGAGAAATTTTAGACATTGTAAATACTCCTGCAAATAGTTCTTAGAAAACAACTTTTGAAGAACGTCCTGTAAAGTCGTTTGAAGAAATATTGAAAATTTTGAAAAATGACATTAAACAACCCTCAATATGGTGGAAAGATGATTCTTCAAATAATTCAAATGAGGAGGTCGTTGAAATGAACATGGTCGAAACACGATCTGCCTCATTAGCACCAAAATTAAATGAAGAAGACACGATGGAGGAATTACGAGTGGTTATCCAACAATGAAATGAATAAATTAATCGTCTCGAACAAAGAATAGAAGAATTGGCAGCAGCTTTGCAAAACCTACCGACAAACCTGTGGCATGCTGTTTAAATTATTAGGCCAGAGACAATACATATTCTAGAAGAAAGAAGAGAGCCAATAGAAGTTGAAGAAAGTACGCAAAAGAAAAGGGATTCCCCTTGTAGTGGAATACCAGAAAAATAAATTACACAAATTGGTAGAACAAAAGATAAAAGAAACAATAGCTCAGGTAAAGGATGGATCATTAATTCCAAAGGGTTTGTTCCTCCTCTCTTCAAGATATTTGATGCAACTGGTAATCCTCGTCAGCATCTGGCCAACTTCAGAGCAAGTTGCTGCAATGCAGAAAAAAGTGACGCTCTTCTATTCTTTCAATTTTTTAATAGTCTTACAGGAGTTGCCTTTGACTGGTATGCAGAACTTCCTAATTGGTCTGTTAAAACTTTTGTAGAACTTGAAGGTCTTTTCATTCAACGGTTTGCTCGACCATAACACCGTACTAAGCTGGTGATCTGGTGGTGGAAAAATAAAAACTAGGAGAGAGTTTAGTAGATTACATTTTATGCTGGAGAAATCTTAGCATAAAATGTGAACCACAACTCCAAAAACAACATGCTGTTAAAATCCTACTTAAAAATATCCATGGTCCTATAGCATTTATGCTCATAGGATTCACAATAAGAACATTTAAAAAATTGTTCAGTTAAGCTGCCAATCTTTAGGAAGAAGCTAAGCAGATGAGTGTAACGGAAAAGACAGATAAGACAAAGTCTGTCAAAACATTTGAGAAGAAACTGAAAAATGTTGTAGAGAAGGGTAAGAAAGTGATGCAAGTTCAACCCGAACAAAAGAAACAACGACAAAACCAATAGTCACAACAAACATCTTCTCAATTACAACTTTAATAACCAATTTCAGAATCAACAAACAAGAGAACAATAGCTTAAAGAATGAATAAATAATACCCATTTAAGACAGAGTCTGTCAGCAAAATATTTCATAACCTACTGAAGATACCAGAGTTCAAGCTGCCTGAGGCTAAAAGGCCAGCAGAAGTTGACATGAAGGACAATCCCAATTATTGTCCTTACCACAGAATGCTTGGACACAAGATTGAAGAATGTTTTGTCTTCAAAGACTAGTTAGAGCTTAACTTTAAAGAAGGAAATATAGTAATCAAGAAAGAATATCTGAAAGAGTCTGAAAAAGCTTCAGTCAATATGATTTCAGTTGATAAGCTTATTTCTAATACTAACAATAAGGACAAAGACGACACTATTCAAGGTAAATCTTCTGAGAAGATCCTTACGGACTTTCAAGTCACAAAATCTTCCAAGAAAGAAAATAAAAAGAAAAATAGAGAACCAAAAAGGATTAGAGGTCTTTTAGATTTAGGGACTATTGTTCCTTTTGTATCTTCTAGTTATTTTGTTCCTCCATCTTTTACTAGACTAGTTGTATCGGATAAAGGGAAGAAATCCCTTGAACTGACAACTTTGTATGAATTCCTTTTTACCACTACTGTGAATAATAATACTTCCAGTTATGTTTACATCTTGTCTATTTTGGGTGATACTTCTGAAAATGATCATTCAAATTTTGATCCTGTAGATAATACTCAAATTGTGCATGATCTCGATCAGTTTACTGACGACTAGATGACAATAACATTATTAACAATTCTGACAATAGCAAAGACGAAAACGATACTGTCACACTCCAATTACAAGGAACACCAATTTCCATAGAATTGGAATCCTCAGACTCAGAGACAAAATAGTCAGACAATAGACTTGAAGAAATTGTTGAAATTAATTTGCGAAGTGGAAAAGTTCTGCCTCCCAAGTATGTCTCCCCATGAGAAATAAAAATAAATAGTCACATCGAAAAAAGTTCATTCCTCCAATACACCCACAACTCCCTGAAAGAAATGAAGATAATCTTCACAACAAAGTGAACTATAATGTATTATCTCATATGAGAAAGGTACCAGCAAAGTTGAGCATTTATGATGCTCTTATGCTTTCCAAAGAGATGAGAGTCATTTATAAAAGCCCTTTTTGATCCAGACATTTGCTTAGCTCAACTTTCTAGCATCACTCAAATTGAAGCTTGTCCATTAGAAGAATAAAAAAATATTACATTCTCTGACAATGACTTATTACTTGGAACAATTGAAAATAATCATCCACTGTATATCACAGTGAACATAAACGACACGACACTTTCAAGGGTGCTTATCGACCCACGTGCCTCAATTAACATAATGAATTTAAGCACTCTTGCATATTTGGATATTGACGCGTCTCAACTATCATGATATACAATGATGTTATGAGGATTTAACCAACAAGGAGAACAAGCTCTGGGATCAATAACATTGCTCCTAAAGATAGATGACTTGGCGACAACAGTGAAGTTACATATTATTGACTCCAATACCTCTTTTAATACTTTACTTGGTAGACCATGGCTTCAAGAGCATAAAATGATTCCTTCTTCACTTCATCAATGCATAAAATATTTACAAAAAGGCCAAGAATGTTGTATCATAGGAGATCTGTAATGATTTTTTATTCATGAAATTATTATACATGAAGATGTAGCATATTATGCTCCTATAAAGAAAACAATATTTTCCAGAGAGACAATGATGGATATAAAAAAAAGGACAAAGAAAGAAAAATAAATGAAAAAGATTATTCTTCTTCAACAAAGGCAAAGAGTGGTGATTCTCATCAAACTCATACCCAAGGCCAAGGCCGTGGACGAGGACAAGGGAAAGAAAACCCAACTATTACAATGAAGAAACCATTGAAGTTCAAAATTCATCTGGACTCTGAAGAAAATGCAAAAGTACAGACATCATCAGTGGTTCTAAAAGATCCTCAGTTCAAAATATCCCTTGAAGAAGAAGACAAAGAAAAATAATTTGAATCTATGCATGAGAAAATTAATCATTATATACACATTATGATTCTAACTCTGATCTCTACTGCTAAGATTGAAAATTTAGTGTTCAAAGAAGTACATGGTGATGATAAAAGCCAATTAAACTTAGGGTCTGTTTGGGGCAGCTGTAGCTTATCCAGCTTATCCAGATAAACTGCTGATCTGGATAAGCTGCTGATAAGCAGCTGATCCGGATAAGCTGTCAGTCTGTTTGATTTGCACTTATGAAAAACAGCTGATTCTGGAAAATTGACCATTCTACCCCTGTTCTGAATAAGCTGTTTAGCTGTTTGGTTATTGCATTTTGTAAACAGCTTATTTGTAAATTTTCTAATGAATTAATAAATATTTTAATGAATTAACAGATGTGACACCTAAAACATTTATATTTTTCCACATAGCACTTCACTCTTTAATATCACTTTTATTTTTATATTTTTTGCTAATAGCATTGAAAAATAGGTGGACCAAATCAACTATAAAATTTACAGGATTTTATAACAAAATGATATAAGCTCGAAATGTAACACTTTCACAAAAAAGAAAGAAGAGTCTGCATTTCTTAGACAAAAAAACACCAAAAATATAGAGACATTGCCTACTTGTGAGTATCTCAAAACTTAACTAAAAATAAAAAATAAAATATTAAAATTACAAGGAAAAATATGACAATATTCATTTTATAATGCAAGAGCATGTCACGCTGATTGTTGCCCGGTTCTGACACCCTAGAACCTTGTGTGAAGTTGTCCGGTTGGGAAGCGCTCGAACTACAAGATAATGTGGGACCACGTGCAATGTTTTCGGATTGGGATAAAGGAGAATCTGTAGGGCTATCTGCCCACCTGAAAAACTTACAGTTCTCCATTCCATGTTTCCACCTCGGGCAACCAAAGAACTGTCATCCGTAGCTACGATGCCAGCGTGACGTAAGTAGTAAGGCCGGCAGTCCACAGCGGCAGAACACTTGCCCGAACTTCCATGAATGCCTGGAAGTCATCGCCCTAAAATTATACAACACCAAAATATCATGGCACAAAACTAACATTATATGCCAAAACTATGTAAAATGCATTTCTTTTTAATTTTTTAAGAAGTAAAATGCATTTCTTTAATGCATGCATAAGGTGGTATGGATGTACAAATTGAAGTTTAGAATGTTAGAAATGTAAATACATATGAATGGAGTAGTATGTCTGTAAATCTTATAATATTTTAATTATTTAAAGTGGCCCAAGTTAGAAAAGACTTACAAAAATTAGTAATAATATCAACCTTAATTACAATTCAACCTTATTTATGTCGAATAATTAGCATGAGCTTTTAAATCAACAACAACAAAGATAAAATTCAATTACATCTAAAAATGGATAATAAAATTATTAACAAGCACAAACTAGATTTTTAAACTCGGCCTATGCTCAAACTCAACCTGAAATAAATAATAAAACAAACGAACATGTTTGAACAAGATAATACTCGGCTCTAATTTACTAATTTTTCAGCTCTATTTGAGAAGAAAAATTCTATGAAGAAATATTAAGCAACTGCAGAGGAAAATGTATACAGCAATACAGAGAAAAAGAATAGAAGCAATTTGTAGAGATGAATGATCAGTTTATTTGCTGGAGGTGTCGAAAAAAAAACATTGAAAGATTTCCTGATAGCTTAAATGCCTGTATTCAAACAAGAAAAAGATATCAAATATTTTTTAAAAGCATGAAGATAACATTCAATGTAATGTGCAAATCCACATATTACATACATACAATTAATCAATAAAATGTGATGAGCTAAATAATCATAAAAAGATCCCCACATTCTGAGAAACAAAATTGTCTTTAAAAAGTTACCCAATAATCTCTTCAATTATAACAGAACGAAGGAATGGCAAAACCTTATAAAGCTGCAGAAAACCAGATCCGCAAGATACAATGGTAAACCCAAATCAGATCCACAACAAAACCATAAAAATCAGAAAGATCTAGAAATGCAACAGCAACACTCAATAATCTAATAACGGATCTAGATAAATTAAAAAATAAAAAAATAACAGGTTTTAGTGACAATAGATCCAAGAACCAATAAAAAAGGGGGATCGGAGTGATATATAGATCCAGATCTGGGAAGGAAAGAGGTGTAAAAATATCACATTTTGAAGAACCATTTTTGGAATCCACAAAACACGCTAGAAAGAAAAAAAATAATTAGAAGAAACTAAATTCATGGGTATCAAAGTAAAACACTTGATAGTCAAGCAAATGAAGCAAATATTACGTCATGAACATATGCTATGTAACATATAATAATATAAGAACTATGAAGTTAGTTCCACTCATTCCAGAACTTCTAAGAAAAAAATTAGGGCAAGGGTATTTACATACATAGCACACAATTCTAAGATTTACATATATATCACACAATTCCTATGTACTTGAATATCTACTATCTAAACTTCAATGGACAAGCTTTACATTCCCTCCCTCAAGCACTGGTTATGAGGCAGAAATCAGCAGGCTTTGTCCCCATTGTTTATAGTATGGGATTCTAAAAATTAAGATAACTGAACTTAAGGGAGACTTCTTTGGTCCCAAACTTACCATTTCTTCTCAAATTCTCCCAATTGTATCAAACCTACTTACAAAATACAAAAAAATAACGACTTCACAACTTGAAACAATATATTTAATCTAATTATCATCACATAAGCAGTGCATTAGACAGAAAACAAAGCAGAAACTCCAAACAATGTTAATCTAGCAAAGTTCTAGACAATAAACCAGAAGCTGTTTCTACAATAATATCGTTAAATAGAAAGGGAGTAACATACATACCATATCTCTTCAAGACGGCTTAAAGGCAGTACATGAGCAAACCAAAAAAAAATTATGAACTACGACCATAATGAAACAAACTGATTGTTCTAATAAATAAAGATTGCTCGTTGTATGCAAAATCCATTCATGATTGCTCTATCGCATTTGCGATTTGTTCTCACAAAAAAGCCATCTTTGACGCACCATGACCGTCTCCAGTGTATACATCCTCTGATTCCATGTCTTCTTTAGGTATAGTATGTTCTACATCGTATCTGAATTCTTTAGGTGATATTTGAACTGAATCATCTTGCAACACGGTGAATTCTTCATCTAAGGCAGAAGAGTGACGCCGTATAAAATTATGTAGTGTCATAGTTGCGACTACTATACGCACTTGTTTCTGAAACGGGTAGCTCGGCATATCACGTAAAATAACCCATTTTTTCCCACACTCCAAACGTTCTCTCGATCACGCCACGCAAAGATGAGTGCCTTATGTTAAATAGTTCTTTCTTGACTAGCACAACTCCACTTGCTCTTTGAAAATCGGGGATGTGATATCTCGTGTCTGGGTATGGTTTCATATACCCTCACTGTAATGGATATCCGGTGTCGACCAGGTAGGACTTACCTTCAGAATTAATATAATTAGGAAATTTTAAAATGTTGACCAAACATAATTCATGAAAATAAATACCTGGAGATGGATGCGGGAAGCCGTGGCAAAGGTTTCAAGTTGCGAACTTGAAAACACGGCTATCGTGTGCGCTCCCTTCCCATCCAGCCATTACAAAGGTGAAACACATGTTGAAATCACAAACAGTCATAACATTTTGTGTGGGTGAACCGAAATGTCCAATGTAGCCCACCTTTTCTGTACTGGATACACATGCATGAACGTGTGTTCCATCAATTGCACCGATACAGTCCTGACTTACAACTTGTAATCATTAGGAAAGTCACATAAGTGTATCAACATTAATGTAGAATGTTATTTTCAATCCAAACCTTGAAGAACGACATGTAGCGATGGTCATTCGCAATTTGTGTTGGGACTTTCTCGAATGTTGGATCATCGGGCTTAACTACCTTGCTAGCCAAACTCACTAAGGCATTCAAACCTACAGAGAAATATCTGCTGATGGTTTCAGATGAATGTTGGATGCGCTCCATTGCTCATCTAACAAATCTATTTTGGGATAAGATATATATCGTTACAAGGACTTCTCTTGTTGATGTTTTGCTAGAGCCATATAATCCATGATTGTTCTGTAGTTTAGTTAGAAGGTCACAAAATATCTCCTTTGCCATGCGGAACATGTTGAAGAACCGGGTCGGGTGGCCTCTTAATAACTCACCAACCCATCTATCCCCCATTTGACTGGACGTCATGCACGGGGTCCGGTCAACGTAATTAACGTAGTAATAGTTCATCAATGTTAAGATTACAGCGACTGTGGTAGTGTGGTTAAGTTCTTCCTCCTCCTGGTTAACGATTTCTTCATCCATTCTACAAAAAAATAAACATAATATTTTATAGACATGTTCAATATAAGTTAATACAATTTTGGCGATACTAGGAAGATAGAGTGATAGAATAAAATGATGAGTGCATTAATGAGAATACATAGCAACTGAAATAAATAGTCTCCAACAAAATATGGAAAAACTAAAGAGTCCATGAAATGAAAAGTACAAATGACACATAATCAATAAAATACATGACAGAGCAGAAACTCAATTGTTTAAGCAAGCCCGTAAAAATTCGAGTCGGTATTTAGGCTCCATCTTTATGAAAATCTTTCTTGTGGCTGGGTCTCGTAGCAACTTCATGTACTTTCTGTATATCGTTGCATCTGCTGCAATTTCAGGATATGTACCTAGGAGCTCCATACACTCATCAATTGAGTTATCAGTCAAGGCAGCGGTCCTAGCCTTGCAGCTTTCAACGAGTGTCTCAATGGAGCCTTTGAGGAACACCACTCATTTTCTATTTTTTTCAACCCTTGGGTGTTTGGAAACACCCGTGGATCGAACATCTTGGTGAACTTGGCTAGTACCTCCCTCTGAAGAGTCTCCTAACTGCACGATAGGTACAGTTTCTACTTCCTCTGGGAGGTCTGTAAACCCCTGATGGTTTGGGGTGAATGCATAAGCCCCTGTAGTGACTACCCGGCGAACATGCGATCCAGCTTCTCCTCCAAAACCGGATCAATCCCACAGGTTTTAAACTTCTTGGCTAGCGGGACTGCCTGTAATACAAATAATCATTTATTATTGAAAATAATTTTATCGAAAAATATGTGTAAGTCATCATATATGTTTGACTTACCAATAGTTTCTCAGCCCAGCACTCCTCTGGTGCAGCAATGGTCCGCTTAAGTGAGTCCCAACCTAGTCCCGTTGATCCCATTTTGAGTTCCGTCCAAACTTTCCAATCTTTCTTCAGTTGATCCCATTTATTTTTGAGTTTCGTTCGATCCCAATCCTTTCCAGTCAATTCTTTGAAATTAATCGTTAAATTTTGCCAGCCTTCTTTACTGAAATGGGTGCTTGGCCTATTTCCCAATTCCACCTCCTTCAAACAGAGATCACAAAATATAATTGTGACTTCTCTATCCCACATTCCCGATGTTCCAGCCTCTTTTATTTACATGCAATTAAGTTCACATATGCATAGTAGATATATACATGGACTAGCAAAGGTTGATAATGCACTTTTATTGTAATAAACACTTTTTTCCTCGTAACTTTATTGACAGGACAATTAAGGAGGTTCACAAAAATGTGGATACTTCAAGCATACTGTTAGAAAATGAGTTATGTTCTACCAGTATTCAAATGATTTACAGATCCAGACACTATTATCTGCTTTCAAATGTCCCTCGACATAGTTCTAATTTATTAAATTGGTTTACAAAGAATACTTCTATCAGAAAAATAATGCAAGAATAATAGAAAATACAAGGGAAACAAGAACATTGGTCATGCCATGTTTTTATCTTTAATTAAATTTCAAGGCTACGAAAAAAAAAAATTTCAAGTTAGCTAGGGCTCGGTCTCAAAGTTAACCGGTCACCGGAACGGGAGGAAGCTAGGGCTCGGTCTCCCAGGAGAAGGAAGAAGTTTCGAGAGCCTTACCGATGATGAAGAGTTTCAGCTAGGGATTCCTCTCAAAGAGCGTGAGTTTAGATGAAGGGAGACGTAGATCGAGCGTCGATTCGGTGCTGCGATGTGCGAGATCAGGGAGGGAGATGAGTTCACGGCTTGCGAACAATGATGCTTGCGAAGGAGAGGCGAGGTAGAGAGGGGAGGGAAGGTGTTGTTATCGGGCAAGAGAGGGAGCGAGGTGGATTGTAGAGGCATAGGAGGAAATAATCGATCGCCCGCAATCGAAACAGCGTCCCGCGGGGGTCCCCCCCGCGGGTCACGTGTAATACAAAATAAAACCTCCGTTTTTAAATCCACACTTGATAAGTGTGAAACAAACAGTGCGGGCGCGTTTTTAAAAATGCCCCCGCTCTTATAAGCTACCCCAAACGGGCACTTAGACTTCGCTCTACTTCTTCTAATACTGAAACCGATGTAAAATTAGAAGAAGAAAATTTTCTAAAATCAATGAATATTCCTTTTGAGTTGTATTCTCCTTGGGCACAAAATTTATTTAAAATAGTTTAATGCTTAAACAATGGTCTTTAAAACAACCACATTTTATTGAACAAATGTGGGATAACAATAAACGAAATCCTAAATATAAAGAGGGCATTGGATTTGGCACTCAAGAACCTCTAGATGATGCGAAATGTTACCTAGTCATTACCGAAGAACATAACTCTGAACTGACATCTGATCATCCAATCGAAGGTTCTCCTCCAGAATTGAAGGAATAGATTAAATCGATAGTTGATGAATTAAAAGAAATAATTTTAGGAACTGATGAAAACCCAAAACCAACTTTCATTAGTTCATTCAATAATGATATGGAAACAAAAGAAATAATTCAACTGTTAAAAGAATACAAAGACTGTTTTGCCTGGATTTATGACGAAATGTCTGGATTGTCTCCAGAAGTTGTAGTCCACAAACTTGGGATAAATCAAATTGCAATCCCTGTCAAACAAGCTCCTAGAAAGATGTGTGTCAAAATAGAACAACAAGTCATTACTGAAGCTAAAAAAATAATCGAAGTGATCCACTTTAAAAAGTACCTATTTTTAGGGTGCATTTCATGCCCACTTTATGCATATTTTTAAAGATATTACACTATAAAGGAAGGAATTTTGCATATTTTTGTCTTCAAGTATAAAAATATAATTTTAGAGAAAATGAAGCAAAAACTATGCAATTTTGAGCCAAAATGAGGAAAAAAAAGGAAAATTCTGACTTAGCACATATTGATATGTCTTTCTATGCTTAATATCTTTTATTTATCACATATTTTTTGATGAAATTATACTTTTAAGAAAGGTTGTTTTTATGTCTATCTTGTAGGTGAAGATGTTAGGAACGCAACGCAACTGAAATGGGGCGAAACAGAGTTGAAACGGAGCTAAATGGAGCAAAACAGTGGAGCTGCGCACAAGGTGGCGCCTAGGCGCCAAAACCCGACTCCAAGGCGCCAGTGACGATGAGAAAACGGTGCCTAGGCTCCAGAATCAAGGCCTAGGCGCTAGAATCATCCAGAAATGGTTATTGGATGGATTTTTTATGACTTTTGGAGTTATTTTGACGGTGTTAGTAGTTTCTAGACCTTCTAGAAGCCTGGAAGTTATTCCTAATATATAGGACATGTGATACAATGCATCTGGACACATTGGAGCGGTTTAAATCGTGAAGAGGTGCGATCCAAAGTGAAGGGGTGCGACTGTTTTGGGCACGGAGTCTGGTGCCTAGGCGCCAGAACTTGGCGCCTAGGCATCCGAGTCAGTTTCTAGAAGATTCAATGAATGTGAACTACTTTTAAGGAGGTGACTTAAGCAACCCTTGGCAATTTTCAAAACTCTATAAATAGGAGATATTTCTACAGGAAAGAGTGCCTCTCTTGCCTCTCTCTATCTCTCTCGTGTCTCTTCTTTCTCTCTCTCTTTCTCTTTTTCTCTCTCTCTTTTTTCGTTGAATCATTTTAGAGTCTTGAAGATGTAGATTTCTACATCTTATGGAGAGATTGGTGAGGGATTTTGAGATATTTATGTAAGGGATGTACGAGCGGCGCATGGATCGGGGTGAAACTTTGGTGGAGAGATCTTCTCCTTTCCTTCAGAGGGAAAAAGCTAAGTATTGTGTTCTTCATTCTCTTGTAATTGTTGTAAACACTTTCTAGTGAATTTTCTTTATTTTAATACTGAGTTTTCTGTCGTTATTTATCCATGCTTCATAAGTGATTTTCTTTACTTTTTCTTTTAATATGAAGTAGTGACATGTGTAGGAAAATCATTTTTATGATAGAATTATCTATTAGATACTTCTAGGTGACAGATAGTTGTATAAATATAATAGAATACTAATGAAATAAGTTCCTTGTTGGCACTTAAATTATTACATAATTCTATCATCCCTTTTACTTCTTATGTCATTATTTTCATTTACTTTTGTTTTGTAATAAAATAGATGCATGTTTAGGAATTAAGATTTGCGTAGATATTCTCTTATTAATATATGGTGATGATATTCATACCGGATCTTCATTTACTTTACAAATTGATCACTTGTATTGTTAAAATCTGTTGAAGAATTTTGAGACCTAGAAGGAGATAAATTCTTAATTAGTAGATATCACATGAATCCTTGGGTAGTCAAAGGCCTTGTGCGGGTTATTCAAGGTGAAGTGCAAATAAATAGGAAAATATTATTCAATGGGCATAGAATTAATTAGTTTTTAGAGTGATAAACTAAATTCTAATAATTTGGTCTATAGAAAGGGAACAGGTCACTAGTAGGGACGACCATAGCCACCGTTGGACATCTAGAAGTGTGAGCCAAGATTAACCTATTCTACCAATAAAACATCTTGAACCGATCTATAGATTAGCTAATGTTCTCTATGCCTGGACCAAAGGGTAAAGAATATGATTGCATCTATTTGTCACTACTACATAAAATTCTAAGCATTTCTTTGCTACACATTATCTATGTAATTGCAAGAGAAAGGTAGTCTTTAACATCACAAAATTCTCTAAACCAATTTATCCATAAGTTATCTTTTTATTTAAGAACTTCATTTAGGATTATTTAAAAAAAAAACATTTTTAATCAAAATTCCAAATTTAGGCCTTATAGAAATAGACTGGAATTAGCCTAAAGAGTTGCTTACATCGATTCTCTGTGGGATCGATACTGGGGTTATAAAAGAAAACCCTATATTACTTGAAACGATACGTATACTTGCGTAGTACCCCTAGTGTGTAAAATATTTTCTAAAATTTTACAACATTTTAATTTTATACACTAGCCGCTTTTTATAAATTGGGTCAAGTTTTTTGTCATCTTTTGGAAGCAAAAATTACTGCGTTATTGCGGGTCGGGTCAAGTTTTTGGCGCCGTTGCCGGGGAAGCTTCGGTAAGAACTTTAGGAGAATTTTAGTTGAAATAATTAGGTTTAGACTTGGAAAACTGTAGTGTCGTAAAAACTATTTTTGTGTGAAAACATGTTTTGTTATATAAAAAAGTTTTGTAAAAAAAAGAAAGAAAAAAAATTTTTTGTGTGAAAAATGAGGTGTTCATGAAAATGTTTTATTGTGTTGAATATATTTCATCTATTATTTATTTAATTGTTAATTTATTGTTTGAGGGGTTATGTATGCAAAACAAAGGATCTGCATGACTTGTGCCTTACAATCCCGAGTTTGAACAAAATAGAAAAATAAAAAAAACAGAAAGGACTTGAAAAACTAGAAATGGAAATGGAAAACATTCAAGATAATAACTTGGAAAATCATCATACTTCATTGACGGATTATGTAAATCCAACGACAGATGAAATTCACTCAAGTATACAAAACCCTGTCATAAAAGCTGCCTCGTTTGAAATAAATCCTGAGATTATCCAACTCGGTGCGAGAACAATCGGCTTGGGGAACTCCTTTGGAGGATCCCTATTTACACTTATCTAGTTTTCTAGAACATTGTGCTACATTTCGTTATAACAGTATGTCAGACGATGCTGTTAGGCTAAGGCTTTTTCCTTTCTCACTAAGGGATAAGGATAAAATATGGTTATACTCATTAGCACCTGGCTCTATTAAAAATTGGGAGGAGTTAACTTAGAATTTCCTAGATAAGTATGTTCTACCTTCAAGGACTACTAAACATAGAAACGATATTATCTCATTTTGTCAATATGAAGGAGAAACAATATACGAAGCCTGGGAAAGATTTAAGTAACTCCTAAGAAAGTGTCCACACCATGCTCTGCCCGATTGGTTAATCATTCAAACTTTTTATAATGGGTTAGTAGGATCCCTTAGGTCTATAATTGATGCTATTGCTGGTGGTTCTTTAATGTCAAAATCATTTAATGAAGCGTATGCATTAATTGAAAAAATGGCTACAAATGAACATCAATGGCCCTCTACAAGGGTAAATCATAAAAATGTAGCTAGTGTTCATGATACAGATGTGATTACAATTCTTGCATCTCAGGTTGCCGCAATATCAAGGAAGTTGGACCAATTTGGAATGAACCAGCTTCAATTTACTTCTGTAAGTGAGGAAAGTTCATTAGGGAATATGATTGATTCTAACTTATCATATGAGACTTTAAATACCACAAACAACCCATTTTCTAACTTTTACAACCCGTGTTGGGAGAACCATCCTAAATTTAACTGAATCATACTACTGATGGTGGAAACCAAAAATAGGAAAATAATCATGCAAATCCTAATGGAAATTGGAATAATCAAGGGAACAAAAACTATAGACCTTCATATCCACCGGACTCTAACAATGATCAACAATTTGAGGATAAGAAGATGTCTACAGAAGAAGTGGTATTGCAAATGGAAAACCAGTTACAAAGTCAAAATGATGTGATTAAAAATATAGAGAATCAACTGGGACAAATGGCTAATTCACTTAGTAATAGACCCCAATGAACACTTCCTAGCAACATTGAGATCAACCCTAAAGAGAACAATAATGAACAAGTAGAAGCTGTTCAATTAAAAAGTAGAAGAGAGATAGAGGATGTGGTTAGAAAAGAGAAAGATGTTGTGAGAGAAACAAAGAAAACTATAAGACCTAAGGATCTGGAAAAATTAATTTCTCCAACTAAAATCAGTTTGGAAAGACCACCACCTCCATTTCCTCAAAAACTTAGACAACATGAGTTGGATAAGAAATTTTCAAAGTTCATAAAAGTACTTAAGAAGTTAACGATAAATATTCCTTTCACTGAAGCTTTAGAACAGATGCCAAGTTATGCAAAGTTTATGAAGGAGATATTGAACAAGAAAAGGAAATTTGGGGATAACGAGATAGTTGCACTAAGTGAGGAGTGCAGCACTATACTTCAGAAAAATTTTTCTCAGAAATTTAAAGATCCTTGTAGCTTTACAATTCCTTGTTTAATTGGAAAAAGATTATGTGGAAAAGCTTTATGTGATTTAGGAGTAAGCATTAATGTGATTCCTCTATCTATATTTAGAAGGTTAGGTTTAGTTGATATTTCTCCCACTTCTGTAACCCTTATGTTAGCTGAACGATCTATAATTCATCCAAAAGGAGTTATAGAAGACGTGCTTGTTAAAGTGAATAAATTTATCTTTCCTTTGGAATTTATTGTATTAGATATGGAAGAAGATAAAGAAATTCCAATTATTTTAGGGAGAAATTTCCTTGTTACTGGACAAGCTATGATAGATGTGCAAAAAGGAGAGTTGATTATGAATATTAATGACCAGAAAGTCACTTTTGATGTATTAAAGACTATGAAATATCCAAATTGAGAGAAAAGATGATGATTGTTTTTGGATAGAAGAAATTGATTATCTAACTAAAGACCATTTTCAAGAAAGTTTTGAGAGTAAGTTAACAGATGAGGTAGGAATAGATTTTCATGATGATTCAAAAATGTTATTTAAAGAGGACTGTATGTATGTTCAGGAGAGCTGTGAAATGATGGACGCTACCAAAAATAGTAAACTTTTAATTCCATTTGTTGAAAAATATCATGAACTTAAGATGGATGTACCCCATACAATTTTAAAGCCTACCTATTTAGGGAATTCATCTATTCAACCAGTCTTTATATCTTTAGATGCGACTCAATCACAAGAAAAACCTGAATTGAGTGATGAACATGATAAAGTTACTTAACTAGGACTTGGAAGAGAATTTGAGGATATATTTCAAAAGAACTTTGAGTTGAGAAAATAGGATAAGGATATTGGAAGACCAATGGAAGAAATTCCTAAGAAATTAGAAAAACTTATTTCCTCAACTATGATAGATCCTCCATCAATTAATAATTATAAAGGGAAAGAATTGGAAGATAATTTGAAATAGAAGAGTAACATAGAAGATACTAATCCAGAATCTAAATTATCTAAAGAGAATCTGATCCAAAATTTGGGAGATATTAAAGTATCTTATAAAGATCCATTTATTATAAATTTTAAGGATGATATTAATATGCAAATTCAGAAAATAAATAGAAGAATATTAGATCTAGAAAGAAATATGAGGAACAATGATATGAATTAAACTGAAAATGAAGAGCTGAGTGAAAAAATAAAATTTGAGGATTTTATAAGAATCCCTGGATCTGGAAATGATTGGGCAATTGATTGAGGATTACTTAATTGGAATTTTAATCCAGGAGGAATCATATGTCGGGCCTGCGACATTAAAACCTAGCACTTTATGGGAGGCAACCCATAGTTATCAGTGTGCTTTGATTTAGTGTGCTTGCGAGTCATGATTGTTTATGTGTTGTTTTGTGTTTTCTTTAGTGCTTGAATAGATTAATGTTGTGAGGTTATGCCTTGGTCTTGACTAAATTTGTATATGACTTCTGGTAGTAGCGAGTCGATGAGTCTGTTATAACTCAGTTATCAATTAGAGCTGAGCATTACCTTGAAGCATGTAAAGTTTGGACTTGGACCACTCTATGTAAACTATATTACTTCCTTTATCTAAATTTGTTTTCACTAAGTAAGGTTATGAAATTGCTTAATGAACAACATATGAATGAACTGCACTATTTTTATTTACCATATTATCATTATTAGTGTAGTTTCTTTCGTTAGAAATTGAAAGTAATGAGGGAAAATGTGAGTAGAAAGGAGATCAAATTAACCTCAATTGATATTTCTTTATGAATCTGCTAGTCTAGGTATTTTAGTTTGTGTGTTTGTGTTTGTGTTTGTGTTACAACAATTAAGAGATTTGAAGAACACTTAATTATATTCTCATGCTAATGTTTGTCTTGCTGGTTAGACCTTTCTTTAGTTTAATTTTATTCTAGCATGTTTTAGTTTAGATTTACTTTCTATTGCAAATTGTTATGTCCTGATGAATATTTGTAGATGTTTTTGACAAATATTTGTGGTAGATAGAATTTCTGAACTAATTTTCTTCCTGCTTATATTTTCTGTACTGAATGCTATACATGTTCAAATTCAAGTTTAGGGGTAGGAAGAAAAATATATTTTTAAGTTAATATACTTCCTTTAAATTTAATATTATAACAAACATGTTTTAGGCTAGATTTACTTTCCTCTGCAATTATTCTATCCTGATTATGCATGTATATGAATTTGATAGGATGTTGTAGTAGTTAGTAGATTTATCTTTTATTTTTCTTCCTCCTACATTTTATGAAATTAATTGCAAAATATTTTAAAATTTAAGTTTGGGGGGGGATGAAAAAAATTTTTCAAAAACTTAAATTTTATTTGTCCTAAAAAATGCTATAAATAAATTTGATTTTTGACTGAAAAATAATTATGTGTATGAAGTTATATTAGGGAAATAAAATTTTGAATATAGAAATGAGTAAAAGAATTTAGTTAAAATTTATAGTAGTGATGAAAACTTTAAAGTTAAATTTTTCTTAGTGAAGAAATGATAAATATTATGTAAACATCTTTAGAAAGAAAAGTTGTATTTTTAGAAAAATAGAAAGATTAGACTTTTGTTTTCAATATTTAAATTTTTTTATTGAAAAATAATTTTCAAAACTGATATTATATTTCTAAGTAAAAGATATATATCTACCTTATGCTTTAGGAAAGGAAGGGTGGAATTCAAAATTATTAAAGGCCTATCCATATATAGTAATCCTTGCCTAAAAAAGAAGAAGAAGAAGAAAGAAAGAAAAGAAAAAGAAAAAGAAAAAGAAAAAGAAAAGTATAGTATGTGAAGAAGGAAGGAGAAGCTTGAGGATTAAAGGGCCTAATAAAAAATTAGTTCTACACCTGAGCTTTTTAAAGTATAAGATTTGAGAAAATCTTAAGCTTAAAAATATAATATAGTTAGTATAATTATTTTTAATAAAGATTTTTAAGTAAAGAAAATAAAATGCCTAACCCCTATATTTTGAAAAATTTACAAGTATTTCTGAATTAGATAGCAACACATATTTTCATACTCTTTCATCTAAGAGATTTCTAAACTTCAAATTGGTCTCATTTACTAAATTGTTTTATAGATTGGACTACTACATTTCTAAAACAATGTTTTAGAAACTCCTAAAGAAACTCATACACATGATTTTCTTATGTGGTTTTACATGATTATAGTGTTACTTGAGGACAAGTAATGTTTAAGTTTGAGGGTATTTGATCCACTTTAAAAAGTACCTATTTTTAGTGTGCATTTAATGCCCACTTTATGCATATTTTTAAAGATATTACACTATAAAGGAAGAAATTTTGCATATTTTTGTATTCAAGTATAAAAATATGATTTTAGAGAAAATGAAGCAAAACTATGCAATTTTGAGCCAAAATGAGGAAAAAAAGGAAAATTCTGACTTAGCACAAATTGATATTTCTTTCTATAATTAATAGCTTTTATTTATCACATATTTTTGGATGAAATTATACTTTTGAGAAAGGTTGTTTTTATGTATATCTTGTATGTGAAGATGTTAGGAACGCAACACAACTAAAATGGGGCGAAACGGAGTTGAAACGGAGCCAAACGGAGCAAAACAGTGGAGCTGCGCATAGGGTGGCGCCTAGGTGCCAAAACCCGGTGCCCAGGCGCCAGTAGCGACGAGAAATGGCACCTAGGCTCCAGAATCAAGGCCTAGGCGCTAGAATCATCTAGAAACGGTTATTGGAAGGATTTTTTATGACTTTGGGAGTTATTTTGATGGTGTTAAATAGTTTCTAGACCTTCTAGAAGCCTGGAAGTTATTTCTAATATATAGTACATGTGATACAATGCATCTGGACTCATTGGAGCGGTTTAAATCGCGAAGAGGTGTGATCCAAAGTGAAGGGGTGCGACTGTTTTGGGCACGGAGTCTGGCGCCTAGACGCCAGAGTCAGTTTCTAGGAGATTCAATGAAAGTGGACTACTTTTGAAGAGGTGCCTTAAGCAACCCTTAGCCATTTTCAAAACTATATAAATATGAGATATTTCTATAGGAAAGAGTGCCTCTCTCTCTCTCTCTCGTGTCTCTTCTTTCTCTCTCTCTCTATCTCTTTCTCTCTCTCTCTCTCTCTCTCTCTCTCTCTCTTCCCGTTGAGTCATTTTAGAGTCATGAAGATGTAGATTTCTACATCTTATAGAGAGATTGGTGAGGGATTTTGAGATATTTATGTAAGGGATGTACGAGCGGTGCATGGATCGGTGGGAAACTTTGGTGGAGAGATCTTCTTCTTTCCTTCAGAGTAAAAAAGCTAAGTATTGTGTTCTTCATTCTCTTGTAATTGTTGTAAACACTTTCTAGTGAATTTTCTTTATTTTAATACCGATTTTTCTATCGTGATTTATCCATGCTTCGTAAGGGATTTTCTTTACTCTTTCTTTCAATATGAAGTAGTGGCATGTGTAGGAAAATCATTTTTATGATAGAATTATCTATTAGATGCTTCTAGGTGACAGATAGTTGCATAAATATAATAGAATACTAGTGAAATAAGTTCCTTGTTGGCACATAAATTATTACATAATTCTATCAACCCTTTTACTTCTTATGCCATTATTTTCATTTACTTTTGTTTTGTAATAAAATAGATGCATGTTTAGGAATTAAGATTTGCTTAGATATTCTCTTATTAAGTTATGGTGATGATTTTCATACCGGATCTTTATTTACTTTACAAATTGATCACTTTTATTGTTAAAATCTGTTGAAGAATTTTGAGACCTAGAAGGAGATAAATTATTAACTAGTAGATATCACATGAATCCTTGGGTAGTCGAAGGTCTTATGCGTGTTATTCAAGGTGAAGTGCAAATAAATAGGAAAATATTATTCAATGGGCATAGAATTAATTAGTTTTTAGAGTGATAGACTAAATTCTAATAATTTGGTCTATAGAAAGGGAACGGGTCACTGGTAGGGCCAACCATAGCCACCCTTGGACATCTAGAAGTGTGAGCCTAGATTAACCCATTCTACTAATAAAACATCCTGAACCGGTCTATAGATTAGCCAATGTTCTTTATGCCTAGACCAAAGGGTAAAGAATATGATTGCTTCTATTTGGCACTACTACATAAAATTCTAAGCATTTCTTTCCTACACATTATCTATGTAATTACAAGAGAAAGGTAGTCTTTAACATCACAAAATTCTCCAAACCAATTTATCCATAAGTTATATTTTTATTTAAGAACTTTATTTAGGATTAGTTATTAAAAAAAACCTTTTTAATAAAAATTCCAAATTTAGGCCTTACAGAAATAGACTGGAATTAGCCTAAAGGATTGCTTACCTCACTTCTCTGTGGGATCGATACTGGGGTTATAAAAGAAAGCCCTATATTACTTAAAACGTTAAGTATACTTGCGTAGTACCCCTAGTGTGTAAAATATTTTCTAAAATTTTACAACATTTTAATTTTATACACTAGCTGCTTTTTATAAATTGGGTCAAGTTTTTGGCCATCTTTTGGAAGCAAAAATTTCTGCATTATTGCGGGTTGGGTCACGAAGCTGGTTTTATACGAGATGAAAATTACCCAGGATTTGAAAAATTCTTGTCCAAAGGATGCATTTCCTTTATCAATCATAGAATTAATGGTTAACATAGCATCCACACATGCAATATTTTCTTTTATGGATGGATCATCAGGATATAATCAAATAAAAATGTTTTTAGAAGATGAAACAAATACATCCTTCAGGACACCCATAGGGATATACTGTTACAAAGTCATGCCATTTGGATTGAAGAATGCTGGTCCAACTTACCAAAGAGCTAAGACAAGCATTTTTTATGAACTAATACACAATCAAGTTGAATGTTATGTGGATGGTTTGGTTGTCATCAATAAACAAAAAGATGATCACGTGTACGATTTGAGAATCGTCTTCGAACAATTACGATAATATAATCTTAAAATGAATCCCTTAAAGTGCACTTTTGGTGTTACTTCAGGGAAATTTTTAGGATTTGTTGTTCGACATTGTGTGATTGAAATTGATCCCCTCAAAATTGAAGTTATTCAAAATATGCCTCCTCTTAAAAATCTAACTCAATTTCAATCATTTCAAGGAAAATTAGTGTATATACGACGTTTTATTTCCAATTTTTCAGGTAGGTGGCAACCCCTCACTGCCCTAACCAGAAAAGATACCAAGTTCATGTGGGATGAAAAATGCCAACACACCATTGAAGACATTAATAATATTTGACAACACCTCCTGTCTTAGCAGCCCCCATGTTAGGAAGACCTCTAATCTTTTACACTGCGACATAGGACAATTCCATTGGAGCATTACTAGCATAAGTAAACGATGAGGGGAAAGAAAATGCATTATATTATTTGAGCCACTATTTCTATCCGACAGAAATAAAATATCCAGAAATTGAGAGGCATTGCTTAGCCTTGATTTTCACAGTTCAAAAGTTAAGACATTATATGCTTTCTCATAAAGTAACTCTTATTTCAAGAGTTAAGACATTAAAATACTTGATGACTTGACGAACACTTTTTGGGGAACAATGATATTGCTCCAATTTGACATAACATTTGTGTCATTACATGTTGTTAAAGGATAAATCTTGGCAGATTTCTTAGCAGCACACCCAATTACTATTGGATCACCTCTCAATGATGATTTACCTGATGAACAAATACTACAAATAAAAAGTTCAAGTATGCAACGATGGGAACTATACTTTGATGGAGCATCATCTACTCGAAAAGACAAAGACAAACAGACAATTATACCAGGCAAAGCTGGGGTAAGATTATGTTTCATCACCCCAGACAAAGAAATGATGTTGTTTTCCTATCATCTAACTGAAACATGTAAAAATAATGAAGCGTTCATAACCGGTTTAGAATTGATAATACTAATAGAAATAAAAAATATTGACATCTTTGGAGATTCTCAGTAGATCATAAATCAAATTGTAGGTAATTACAAGACTTTGAAACCTTGACAGAACAATATTCTTGTTACACTCTAAAACTGCTTAAGCAAGTTCCTGATGTAAGTTTCTTCTTAATCCCGAGACGAGACAATTCTTTAGGAGATGTTTTGGTAAAACTTGCAAAAGAATTTGCTTCTCCAGAAGAAGTCAACATACTAATCTCTATAAAAGGACAACAATTTCTTTCTCAAATCGACATGCATAATTTACACAAAATCAGTGAAAACATGAAAATGACAATAATTTATGAAGAAAAGGATGATTGATGACAACCAATTATTCAATATCTGCAAACTAGAAGATTACCCAAAAACAACTCTATCGCAACTAAAATTAAACAAAGAGCACTGTCCTATGCTCTAGTGAATAATATTCTTTACAAACGATCTTTTGACCAAATGTACTTAATATGCCTAAACCAAGCTGAAGCTCAAGAGATTGTTAAAGAGTTTTACTCAAGTCTATGTGGTGCACACCAATCTGTGCCTAAAATGAAATTGAAAATAAAAAAAAGAGATATTACCGACCAACAATGATGACTGATTGTCTTGAGGTAGCGAAGAAATGTCATCAATGTCAAATACACGGAGTGGTATTACATCAACCGCCAAATGTACTACATCTAACTATTGCATCTTGGCCATTTGAATGTTGGGGTACCGACATAGTGGGCTCTATAGACCCTCCATCATCTAAAGGTCATCGATTTATTCTAGCAGCCACCGATTACTTCTCCAAATAGGCAGAAGCAATACCACTCAGAGAAATTAAGGCAGAACAAGTTCTCCATTTCTTCAAAACTCATATTGCTTATAGATTTGGAATTACTTGAAGGGTCATATTAGACAATGTACTGGCCTTTAAATATACAAAAATAAATAACTTTATTAAGAGACATGAAATAGATTGGAGGTATTCCACAATCTATTATCCTAAGGCCAATGGTTTAGCTAATTCCTTCAACAAAACATTGATACAAATTCTAAAAAAGACACTAATTAACAGTCCAAGACAATGGCACGAATGATTAATAGAAGCTCTATGGGCCTATAGGACTACATACCAAACACCATCACGGTCCACACCATTTGCTTTGGTATATGGTTCTGAGGCAATTTTACTAATTGAAGTGCAAATTCCTTCTCTCAGAGTTGCGGTCGCAAAAAAAATAACTCAAGAAGAAAATGATAAATTACGACTTGAAGAGCTTGAGAGTTTAGAATGAAAACGTCTACAGCTCAGCAAAATCTTGAACTTTATCAAGCAAAAATGATATGGGCCCAAGATGAATTGGTTCATCCTAGTATCTTTTGAATCGATGAATTAGTTTTAGTTCTCGAAGACCTATCCTCGCTCATCAAAAAATAGGTGGAAAGTTTGAACCAATATGGGAGGGCCCATATGTAATTGAAAAGACATATTCTAGAGGATCTTATCAATTGGTAGATTGTTAAGGAGAAAGAGTCTTTCCCCCAATCAACGGGCATTTCTTAAAAAAATAATTATGCACATGAAAAATGATGACTTATTTATAAACTGGGAAAATAATAAAATCGTTCAGATTAGCTCTGTGATATAAATCTTGATCTTTGTGTCTTATGATATCTTTTTGCTTATAAGCATGATTCCTCAACATAATAAAATATTAACAACAATTAAATGGTATTTTTCGAATTAAAATTAGGTCTGATATATTTCTATTAACTTGTTGCTTGCAGGAAAATGTCTAACAACAGACTTATTTTTACATTTTAAAGTGGTGTATATCTGGCTCTAGACCGACAATGTGTTGAAAAAGGATCTAGAATCCATATTGATTTTGACCTGTCTCAAGTTGAATTACTTTATGATGGTCCTTTGTTATCCATTGCTAATCAACAAGAAGCAAAAGGAAAGCCATCTTTAATAGAATTCAAACTTCGTCAAAAAGAATCAAGATAGAAGAAGTCAGTCCAAAATCAAAAAATTGATAATAAAAAACTGAAATCAGTAGTGGTAACTACATCTCATGAAGCTAAAAAGGCATCTGTTAGCAAAGTAAAGAAATCAACCTCCGAATTGGCTAGAGCTCAAAGAAGAAATAGAATAAATGACTCAAGACTTGAAGAAAAAGAATGACAGAATATAAAACCTATGGAAGAAAACAATTCGTTCAAATTTCCAAGCCTTGAAGATGTTCCTAAAGAGACCTATTATGTCTTAGAAGAAGAAATAGTGGATCAAGAAGAGGAAAGGATTGAGAGGATGACAATCACTCCACCTCCTTACATACCAGCATTATATCTCAAAACATCAGAGATGCCAACTGGTAAATGAATTACTTCTAAAGAAGAAGTGAGAAGTATTCAAGCAGTTAAACGAAAATCATTTGAGCAATTTAAACATATTAACGGTCAAACTGTTAATATATTGGAAGGCATTCTGTTGTTTATCGGGGTTTTTGACGAAGTTGAACAAGGCACCATTATTGAACATGTAATGGAAGCATGCGATCTCGGGCAAGCTGGGCGATGAACCCAATAGATGGATACATGGAAAAGGTTGTATGAAGATCCAATATGGATGTTGTTATAATTATGTTGTGGACAAGGACAGCAATCCCCTAGGGATCTTACAACATGAACAAGTAGATCTGCTACCCACAATGATTATTCAAATTATCAGACGACTGATGACATGGAACATAATGCCTACTGATTGTGTTCCAGATAGCTGTATTATAAATATATATGAGGAAGGATACTTGTTGACCTCATTTTTGATGAGGTCATCTCTTCTTCTTTTTAGTACTTAGGATCTAGCCTTAGGCTTTTCCTTTGACTATCTTAGAGGATTAGAATTGGGACCCACCACTTAGAAACTCAAACCACTTCTTAACTCCCCGCAAACTCCACAAACTTGACTATAGACCCCTAATCACCTAGAGGGTCGAAATCAAATGTGGAAGTTTAAAGGATGAGTACCTATAGGACCCTTTCGGCCTTAGGACTACCACCGGTGGCCTGGTCCGTGAAGGGCCGACTTACACATACACTACATTTATACACTACACTTTCACACACCTATACCCAACTTGGTCTCCGACTCATGAAAGTGATTCACATGGATGATCCTTAACCCCTAAGCCCTTGGCTAAGAGGGTTAAGAACAACATAGTGAATGCCTCAAATGAGTCCTCTCATGGCTCATATAGGCTTAATATGGCTTCACAGCTCAACCAAAATGATTTCATTCCACTTACATTTACCCAATCTTCAATTTTCCAAATTTTCAATTTTCCAAATTTTCAATTTTTGACCCCCGGGACCCTACACCCGCCTAGCCTACCCAAAACCCTTGAAATCCTCCAAAATTTCCAAATCACCCAAAATTCCTCAAAACCAATCCCAAACATTTCCAAATCACTCAAATTGATCATTCATAGCCAAAAATACCAAAAATTCCAAAAATACCTCCCAATACCCTCCAAATACCCAAAATACCCCTCTTGACCCAAAAATCCAAAAATTCAGAAAATTCCCAGAAAATTCCAGAAAATCCCAAATATTCCCAATTTCATTTTGTTCAACTACACCATGGGCCAATTTTGTCAATTTACCCTACTTTTATCAAAACCCCCAATTTGACCCATTTTAACCCAAAGTGAACCCAATGTCAAACCAAACCTACCCAATTGACCCAAATTCTGGTCCAATTCAATTCTAAACTTCAATTCAACATTCTCAACACAAATCTAGACCAAATACAAGTTCAATTTGATTGACATTTGGATCCAATTCAACTTTTGGCCTTAAGGCCCAATTTGGACCCATGACTCAAACCTAACCCAAACTCACCCAATTCAACTCCAATTAACCCCAAATCTTTTCCAAACCTCCCTTAACATCCCTACAAACAAAACACTAACATGATTTGCCCAACATTTATACCCAAACCCCACTTAAATTCAACCCAAAACTAAAAAGCCCAATTTTGACTTAAACCCAAACCTAACCCAAATGAACCCAAACCCCAAAATCAAAGCCCAACCAAAGCCAAAACCTCTTTGAAACAGCCCAATAAACATTTCCCAACATTTATTTTACATCAATTTCAACCCTAGCCTAACATTGGCCCAAGTTAGCCCAATTTGACCTACATTGGCCACTTTACCAAAAAGCCCAAATTCAACCCAAACCTAACCCAAATCACTCCAAACTTGTTTCAAATTACTCATGGCACATTCCTAAACCAAACCCAACAATTATTTGGTCCAAACTTTTACAAATTTCCCATCCACCAATTTATTTTCAAGCCAAAAGCCCACTTCCCTTAAACCTTCCTAAAAGCCCATCCAAGACAAATTCAAAAGCCCAAAGTTCATGACAAAGCCCACATGACATTTCCATTTGCCATCCATTTAATCAAAGTCATTCCCTAAGTTCCAATCCCATCATCAAATAATTCCAAATCAAGCCTCATGCCAAATCACCCCTAAATACCAAAATTTTTCTTAAATCCATTTCCATGAAATTGACTCAACTTTTCCCAAGCCAAAGGTGAGCCATGAAGCCATTCTTAAGCCACATGCAAGCCATGTGAATTGTTTGACATGTGACCATACCACATTGGGTAAAAGGAGAGGGAGCTTTCCTTAATTCCTAAAAGTCTTTAACCTCACCCATGATACCCCTTAACCAAGATTTAATCCAAATATTCTTGGATAAGGACATCACCACCTTTTGATCGCCTAACCTAACCGATCTTCTCAGCCCAAGGCTAGCCATGGGGAGGTGAACCTGACCCCAAACAAATGGGTCGACCAAACCTAGCCAAGATTAGCCATATCCCTATTCCATTTTGATCCAACCATTTTACACTTGGCAACTGCCAATCGAATACACTAAGCCCCGACCCGACCTCCCTGAGCTTGATGGTGACCAATGCCTGGCCGGCCAGCCACTAGGTCGCTGGAAAACACCATACCCGAGAGCTCACATGTGAGCCCAAAATTGAAATTCTCACCTGCTGAGCTTCCCCATCCCCAATGGACATTGTAGCTGTTCTTCTCTTGCCAAGAGCAGCTGATCCCAAGCCCTAACTCTCCCTGGGAGGCCCTCCATCCACCTATATTTAAAGCCGACCCCCTCACGACCATGAGAAGAGAGTTGCACAAACCTTGCCGAAATTCTGCCAAAATTGTTCCAAACCCTTCTCCATCCTTAGAGCAGTTGATCCCCAGTGTCAATTTGTCCTAATCCTCACCAACAGAACCCAATTTCTCAACTGAAATTTCACCCAAAACCGAGACACTTTGCCACGATGAGCCAATCCTCAAATCGATCGGTCCTACACCTTCACTGGACCAAGAGGAGAAGTTCCCACTCGAAAGCCCCATCTCCAGGCCACCCGGCTGCTCCAGCCTCCAAGCATTGTGATCGGCCGTGGTCACTTTCATAGCTAGGTAATTCACCGCACCAGGAGACTTCATCCGGAGCTTGTTGGGATCCAATCGAAGGTGACACAACCCTCGCATCGAAGCCACACTTCTCTGAGCAAAGGTATGGCCTCACTCTTCTTCCCGAGCTTCTGAACATTCTCCATTTTCATTGAGTCAATTTCATGCCACATAAACCGTATGGATGTGTTCGTCTTCTCGAGACGAATCCATAGAGTATAAGAACGTTAAATTTGGTTAAGTATCGAGTGAGATCTTAGGCCTAGAAGATGGACGGTTCTCGGGTAAGGACACCTGGGGACGATGAACGGATGTCGTTCATTTAATACACGCGCGGACGAACGGCCAGGATCGCGCCGGATCAGGAGATGGAACGACACAGCGGGCCCCCGGAGCACCGAGTTAGATGGCGGCGTCGAATCGAAGAGCGCCACGCGACGTTTCGGAGCTGCCGAGGTTGACGCGGCGCCGCGTGGATAAATAGAAAATTAGGGTATTTTTCTATTTATTTAATTCCCTAAACTTCAAAAATCCATAATTTTGTGTAGGAAAATCAGAAAAATAAAATAAAAATACCCTCTTGCTCAGTGAACAGAGGAGAATAATGTGGAAAAGAAATCATTTAATTTAATCAAGTATTTTATTTTTTATGATTTATTTACCTTCTGCATTGTTTTAATTCTCCATGCATATAGGAAATTCACCATGGCATGAGACCATAGGGCTTTTGAAGCCTCTGAATTTGGGAACATTCCCTGAATTTTCCAAAGTCAGAGGCCATCCCTATGAGAAGTTATTGATTTTTCAAATACATGTTACTGTTTTGAGTATTTTAATTCCAATAATTAGCATGTTGTGAAATAAATTCTAAAAAATTTGGTGATGTTTCTTATGACAAGAGGACCCTAGAAAAAATAGGTTTTGAACTAGTTCATTTAAAATGACCCTAATTGGCTTAAACACCCAAAATAGCTCCTTAATTAATTAGAGCTAATCATACATCAAATTGACTTAAAATTAATTCTCCACTGACCTTTGGGATCAGAGGAACCCACAATAAAAATTTGAAGTCAATTGGACTTGGTTAGCCCTACTAAATGGGTTGATTAAGCCATTTAGCCAATTTAAACTTTAAAAATTCATAAATTTCAAAATACTTTTCAAAAATTCACCAAATTAGTTTTGGAGCCTCTCTGATATCAGGGGAATTTAAGAAAAATAAAATTGTAATTTTCTAAAAAAGTTGATTTTTTGTATTATTTTAATATTTAATAATTAAAAAATAATAAAAATCACAAAAATAATAAAATTCACCAAAATGTTACATTTTGAATTTTAATCATTTAGGAACAAATCTCATATTTTTCTTATGTCTATTTAATGAGATATTAAATTTTAAAGCCCTAGGGTAATTTTAAAATTAAAAAAATGTATTTTCTAGCATTTTTACTAAAATAATTATAATAAATAAAAAAAAATCAGAAAATTGTAAAAATTGATTCTCTGATTTCCTTGATATCAGAGAGAGTTTTTAAAAATATAAAATTAATTTTTCAACCTTTACTTTATTTTTAAATTAATTAATACTCCAAAAATTAAAATAATTATAATAAAAATAATATAATTAAAAAAATCACCAAAATTGGTCCAAGTGGTCTTCTGATCATTAGGAATGTCCCATAATTTTCTTAAGGACAGAAACTTTCCCTTGGTCATATTATTAAATTTTCTTTGGAAAGTCCTATTTTCCACCAAAAATAATTACATAAATAAATTAAATACAGAAAAATCACATTTTCTCCTCTCATGTCTTTATTGACATATGAGTGAAGTCACATAAAAAATTTCAAGTTCATTTAAGCTCAATTTAGTGAGTTATGAAATTGTTAAGCTTGAAGGGCAAAGTGGTAATTAAAAATTTTAACCTTTAATTAAAACTTTAGGTTTAATAAAAATTAACAAGTAAGATATTTGATCTTAATCTGATTTGGATGATTGAAATTTAAATAATTAAAGGGTAGAAACCTATTAAACAATTTAAAAATAAGTGAAATAAACCTTAATTAAATAATTAATTAAATTTGGAAGAATAATAAAGTTGGAATTATTAAATAGGGATATTATCATTAGGAAGAAATTTATTATTTGATCTAAGGATCCCTAAATTAATCAATCTCAATAATATTTAATTCCTAATTAAAATGATAATTCAAATTTAAGTTTTAAAATGTTGAAGGACTTAATCATTAAAATTAAATCAAACAAATTAAATTAAAGATTAAATTAAATTAAATCAAACAAATTAAATTAATTTAAATTAAATTAAATCAAATGAATTAAATTAAATTAAATTGAAAAAATTAAATTAAATTGAATTAAATTTAATTAAAATTAAAATTAATTAATTAAATAAAATAAAAAAATAATAATAATAATTAAATTAAATTAAATTAAATTAAAACATATTAAATTAAATTAAGTTAAATAAAATTAAATTAAAAAAAATATGTATAATAATAAATAATTAAATCAAATTAAATTAAACAAATTAATGTAAATCTTATTAATTTAAATTAAACCAAATTAAATTAAATTTAAATAAAAAAATATAATAAAATCAAGTTAAATTTAAAATTAAATTAAATTAAATAAATCAAATTAAAAATTAAACCAAATTAAATTAAATTAAATTGAATTAAATAACATCACCTAAGACATAAAGAAATTAAATATAAAGCAACTTGAACACTATTCCAAATTTAAATCCGATAATTGAAATTAAATTAAATCACAAATCATTTGAACATCAATTTGCCCTCGAAAGCTTTGGTTATCATAACTCCTAAATAGAACATTAAATGAAATGTTACCCCACTTATAGAATATTCAAATGTCCTAGTTCACTGAGCAAGATAACAAAACTCGAATTCTCAGACGATTAATTCATTTGTATAATTAAATTCATTTGGACTTAAAACAATTCCAAGCAATATTGAAAAGATGTTTAAGATTCTTCTTAAGCACTTCCTCAATATGATAGGATACTTATAAGAACAATTGAATTTAATTATTCTTTGATGAAGAAAATCGTCCTCAAACCAAAACACAAGAACCTAGACGTCATAGGAAATGACTAGCTATAGGATTAGGAATTAGGTAGAAAACCATAACCCTTCCCTTAGCTTCACCTAGGAACTTGCTTAAATATTCTAATTGTGTTTTAAGTGCAGCTTGGGATGACGGGAAGACCCTCCAGGTACGCTTTTATTTTATTGCAATTTACCTTATTGCAATTTATTTAATCGCATCGCACTTACTTTTCTTGCATGATAAACAATCGTTGCATGAAAACCCACCCCTTTCGGATAGTCCCTAAAACCGAAACCAAAACTAAATTAAAAGACATTGCAAGATAAAATTCACCGCCACAACATTTCAAAATATAAAACAACTCAAAATTTAATCACAAACAGAACACAAAACTACAATTACAACTAAATTAAAACGTCCTGTTGGATGATCGGAATACCTCGGATGATGTAACCTACGTGTTGCTAACGGGATTTCCCACGGTCTAAATGAAAGTGTGGAACTCATTTAGTTGAGTTTAGCAAATTCATCTGGACTAAGTGAATCCGATAAAAATAACGATGCCGGAAGGATGGAACCGTGGGATCTTAACCGGTGTTGTTCTAATCAACTTTAAGATTTGTTTTAAATAAAATATAAAAAAAAGACACTTAAAAATTAAGATTTTCTCTAAACCAAAACACTTTTCTCATCTCCTGATTTATGACTTCTAAAACTAAACCTCTGCAACAACGAGGAGCTCGGAGCATGGTGGGCAGCACGGCCATCGTCATCGCAAAACTTGAATCTACATCAAGCAAAACCATTATTAGAATTAAATAACCAAGCCATAGGACTTCGAGGTAGTTTCGCCTAGTGCAACATAAATCCTCGACCTTTTGTTAGGCATTTGCATGATCATGTCATGTAAATTAAGCCCTAACCGGTCTTAGGACTCCGAGGTAGTCGTTTAGTACGACATAAACCCTCACATCTTCGAGGCTATTTGTATGATCATGTCATACGAACATAAGCCCTAATTAATTAAAATTGGCAAGATCAAAACATTAAATAAACATTAAGACTTTTCTAAATTTAAGTCAAACGATAGGATAGTCGGGAAATTACCGAAGTTCACTTCGAATCTGTAATTTCTCCTACCTTTCTTCCGTTGAATTCCCAAAACAAAATGTTCCAAACTTGATCCATTCCCTATTGAAATTCCAAAATTCAATCCCTTGAAAACCTTAAACTTTGAAATTCTTGAGAGCAAAATTACTGATTATTATCGAGAGTTTTCTTAGGTGATTCCCGTCACTTAAGATGTAATTAACTATAGGGCTTGCCCTTATAGGGAATTTTTAAGAACCCATGTAATATAAACCCTGCTTAATTCCTTTATATTAAGCAGGGGAACTTGTCGGCTTATAAAATAGGTTCGCAGACTAAACGGATGTCACAAATCTTTTAGTTTATTTAATTGAGCCCCACCATCAAGAAGTGTGTCTATCCTTAGGGATAGATACACGGTTTGTAGTGCGGTGCTCGTTTATATAAACTATTTGAGATGTGAGACCAGTTTGATTTCATATCTTAAAATTTTCAAACTTAAAATTATTTTCAAAATCAAATGCTGCTTTCTAAATTATATGTATATATTTAAATCAAATTTAAAATCTAAAATTCGTCGACAATTTCTGTAGGCGACCCCATTTTCAAAATAAAACACACAACCCTAAAATAAGCCGTACAATTTCTGGCGACTCCGCTGGGGAAAAATTCCTCTCTCCATTTTAATCGGACAATTCTGCTTTCAAAGATCGGTAGTGTATCCATGTCCCTTATGGATCAAGCTACCCTTCTTTCCGTTGGAATACTATGTTCATTTCTACCTTGAACGAGTATAGCCAACATTCTCTTGGATTTAGGAGCCACTGTTTAGACACCCCTAAACAGAGAGGTTCCAAGATCCTTTTGCCTCATTTCTGAGGTGGGGTGGACCCCCAATAGGTGTTAGTTTAGGAGTAATCCTTCGAGTCGAGAAGTCTTGCATGAGACTTTCATTTCCTTTCCAACTATGAATCGGATTCATTACCTTCTCTACACCTTTGAACATTCCGTTCTAAATAAACAAACCCTCTAATGAATGACTCTTTTAACAAATAACTTCTTCTTATAAATATATGAACAAGAATGTGTTCGGACTCTTTTCGATTCCTTTCTTTTCGTCCAGATGAGAAGAAGCATAACTTGGGACTGACAATTAGAATCTAGCCTGCAGAAATGGAAGCCCCAAAGCTGATTTTCTCCTTCACCAATGGACTCGGCTTCGCTGTTTACAAGGATGAGCTGCCCGACAATGGGATCATCCAGTTTGGACAAGGATTGGAGAAGACGAATGTCAAGATTACCGATGTTTCCCTTTTCGCGCTGACAAACAAAGTATCTGAAGCTGAGAAGCCGTTGATCGAGTTCAACCTTAGGTCAACCCAAGAGTTTCCTCCCCTACAAAAGATTCCAACTGAGAGGAGTACTGATGTCAGCAGGAGGACTGTTGTTGCTACCCCCGCTGGTCTGGTTGTCTCTGCACCTACCCCGGCATCTGCCAAATTAAAGGGGAAGGAAATCCAGAACTATGGTGAACTTGTTACCGTGGAGGGTACAGACCTTCCTGTGAGACCTTTTGTTTTTGAAATCGGGTCCAGCTCAAGAATTCCATCACTAACACGGACCCAAAGAAGGAACAGAAGTAGGAAGATTGCCGTGAAGCGCCGGAATCGTCGAAGTTGCTTTCCCGAAGGAAATCCCGAAATCCTCGAGTACACACCCCTACTCGAATACATACCATTGCCCGAAGATACACCCTTTTGGAAGGAAGTAGATTCCACCCCTTTCCGCCGCAACTCGACGAGGAAAATTTCCGCAGGATTGTTTCTACATTACCTCAACCAGCATACTACAACGACAACAGAAAGAAAAGGGCTAGGAACACACCATTTTCCCGACTACAGACTGTGATCGAGAAGCTAGCAAAGAAAGAGAAATGCCCCGTATCGGAGATTCTAAGAAGGATATGGCGGGTGCCAGTCAAATCCCGTCTAGGGCCCCGAGTAGAACCTGCCATCGTTATAGAAAAGCCAAGTAAAAGGATGAAGGCTACTCCACCTGTTGTTGTTTCAGGGTTACAGATTAGGGAGGATACCACCTTCCGGCATTTGGTCGACAGCCATCCGGTCCTAGACCTTCTGCCGCTAGAAGGATGGTGTGGCGTCCCACTACTTGACAGTTAAGATTGAAACAACAGCCCGAGAAGGAAAGTCTCATCAGGAGACTTGAATCCGAAGAAAGTGCTACTGTAGTAAAGGGGACTCGTGAGAAGGGGACCCGACAGCTATCACACGACAACTGCGAGGATGCACAGAAAGGACCACTAGAGGATGCTATGGAAAAGTTGATAACTGATATTCGACGATTAGCAAAAGAAAGAGAGGAGAAATTCGGAGATGAGATTGATTCATCAGAATTCATGGATGATGAGTATGCAGAAATCAACATGGTTGAAATGCGAGCTTCGTCAGCTTCACAAGGTGCTCCTGCAGCCGCAGAAAGAGAGGAGCCGGAAGTGATGAGGAGGTAGCTTCAAGAGAAAGACGATATGATAGCCCAAATGGCGAAGAGGATGGAAGAGATGGTTGTAGCCCTAGCCACTCTCCAAAGTCAAGTGCAACCCCAAAGAGAGACACCCCTAGAGGTCATTCACATTGTAGACGGAGGAAAGGAAATTACGTCCATCAACGGGGATGATCAGTTAAAGAAAGATACAACACAAAGTATGATTCCAGAAAAAGATATCAAGAGCTTGGTGGAACAACGAAAGCGAGAAGCCTTAGCACAATCAAAGAGCGGGGCATCCATTCGGACGGGTAGACCTTACCCTGAAGAATTCGACGCTGTCCAATACCCAAAAGGCTTCGTACCACCTCTGTTCAAGACCTTTGATGGAACCAGGAACCCCCGTCAACATGTTGCACACTTTCATGCCAGTTGTTGCAATGCCGACGGGAGCGATGCATTACTCTTCCGACAATTCGTCAGCAGCCTGTCAGGGATCGCCTTTGATTGGTATGCAGAATTTCCGAATGGTTCGGTGAAGACATTCTCAGAACTAGAAAACCTCTCCATCAAGCGATTTGTCGGAGCTCAGCACCACATCACTATAGGTGATTTAGTGGTAGAGAAGCAGAAGCCAAACAAAACTTTGGTGGATTACATACTTCGATGGAGAAATCTAAGTATGAAGTGTGAACCACAACTACAAGAATAACATGCAATCGGCATCTTACTTAAAAGCATTCACGGCCCGATAGCACTTCTCCTCAAGGGATTTACTATTAAGACTTTTGAGAAGTTGTTAAGCAAGGCCGGAAGCTTGCAAGAGGAGGCGAAGCAATTAAGTTTCGCCGACAAGACAGACAAGAAAAAGCCTGTGAAGACTTTTGAAAAGAAATCCGGGATCATTGCAGCAGTCGACAAAGGCAAACAACCGATACAAATATCGTCCGAGCAGCCGCAGCAACCTCAACAGAATTACCAGCAACCCCGACCCAGCTATCAGTCATCTCCACAATATGAACAACCGCCTCGTCCGCAACGTACATTAAGGGAGCTTCTGAGCTGGGAATATCCATTCAAGAATGAGGTAGTGCCGAAAATGTTCTGTAGTCTGATGAAGACTCCAGATTTCCAACTGCCAGAGCCTAAGAGACCACAAGAAGTCAACAAGAAAGGTGATCCCAACTTTTGCCCCTACCACCGGATGCTTGGACACAAGATAGAAGATTGCATTACCTTCAAAAGTTGGCTCAATGACAACCTTCGGAAAGGGAATATAACAATCCCGAAGGAGTACATGAAGGAACCCCAGAAAGGAGGTTCCGTCAATGTTGTCTCGACTGATCTTATTGTTCCGATAGATCCCTATGCGACTGACGATGGATGGACTACCACTTGGACAAGGTCTTCAAAAAAGATTTTAGACAGCATCCAAACCGCTTCGGTGCGAGCTTCAATTCAGAGTTCGAAACCTGTCAAGCCGACACTGTCACTTGCGATAGAAGAACCACCTCAACAGAAGACGATTGAAGAGAAGAAGAAAATCGACGAAGAAGAGAGGATCGAGGCTCCTAAGGCTAGACTAGGGGCTGTTTATCCTAGGATAGTTGTTTCGGATTCGGGGGAGAAATCCCTCGAACCTCTGACTCCGTATGATTATTTGCTCACTTCGGTGGGATCTTATAATGATAAGGGTTATGGCGTTGGCTACATTTTAACTGTTTCTAACGATTACGTAACTAGAGACAATCCGGACATCGATTTCGATACCAATAACAATTCTCAAATGATACACAATCTCGACGATCACAATGACGAAGAAGACATCCATCAAGGAGGCTACGAGAGTTCAACAAGCAATGAATCTATTTGCGAGTTTCGAGGAGCTCCAAATACAATAGAGTTAGAGCCTTCGCACTCGAAGCTAATCAAGAAGAACCCGTCATTCCGATTCGAAGGAGACACCAGCGAAGCTCAATACTAGAGTCGAAGAAATTACGAAGTCAACTTAAGAAGCGGAAGAGTTCTACCTCCGAGAATGGGTCCAAAGGACAAAGGAAAGCGGTGGTTGTTCGAGAAGAACCAACCCCGCAGAAGAAATACCCATTCGGGAAGAAGCCGGACACATGAAAATAAAGTGGACTACAACGTGCTAGCCCATCTTAGGAAACTACCGGCCAAACTGAGCATCTACGACGCCCTCATCTTATCAAAGGAGATGAGAGAAGCTCTGATCAAGGCCTTACTTGATCTAGAAATTTGCTTAGCTCAAATGGCCGGAGATTCCTTAGATGAGGTTTGCTCGTTAAAGGAACAGCGAGGTGTTACCTTCACGGACAATGATCTACTACTTGGGATAGCTAGATCACAACCGACCGTTGTACATTTCAGCTATAATTGAGAAGTTTACACTCTCCGCAGTATTGGTGGATCCAGGAGCATCAATCAATATAATGAGTCTCCGAACACTAAGCATATTTGGAAATCGATGCTAGCGAGCTCGAAGCGTACAAAATGTTATTAAGAGGATTCAACCGTAAAGGAGAAAGAGCCCTCGGATCAATAACGCTACTAATGAAGACCGGTGACTTAGCAAAGACAACCGCAAAATTTCACATAATTGATTCAGAAACGTCGTTAAACGCTCTAATGGGCCGACCATGGATACATGAAAACAGGATGGTACCATCATCTCTACATCGATGCATCAAATACTACGATGGAGGGGAACAAAGTGCATCAAAGGTGACTTACAACCATTCTCCGTACACGAAATTGGAATCCATGAAGATGCAAACTTATTATGCACCTCCGAAGAAAACAATCTTCTCCAGAGATACCATAACAAATGAAGCAAAGAAAGTTCGGGGCAACGAAGAACCTGAAGTTCTAGTCCAACAGTCACTCACCAGTCCCTTACGGCGAGATGGTGAAGGTTTCTCCACAACTCGCATCCGAGGTCGAGGCCGGAGACGAGGTCGTGGCAGAGACGTTAGGACAGTTGGACAGAGGAAGCCAGCCATCAATGTTGATTAGGAAGACAGTTCTGAAGAAGAAAAAGAAATCAAACAAGAAGCAGCGACAATAAGTCGGAAGAAGCCGCAATTCAAGATCTCTCTTGAAGATGAGAAGAAGGAAGAATACAAATCGATGTACGAGAAGATTAACCACTATGTACATACTATGACCCTAACCCCGATCCATTCTAATAAGATCGAGGGTATGGTAGTCAAAGAGGTACATAGCGACGGCGCAAAGCCAATCAAGTTCTACCGTGGTGCTCTTTCCTCCAAAACTGAGAATAATGTACAATTTGAGGATGTCACTTCATCAGAATTAATGGAATTACCTTTTGAGTGGTACTCTCCCTGTGTTCAAAATTTAATTCAGCATGGTTTCTTACCTCGAAAATGGACAAAAGGTCAATCACAACATTTTAAAAAATTATGGAATAACTCCGGTCGTCCACCTAATTCAAAGCATGGTCTCGGATTCGGCACAGTAGGATCAGTTGACAATACTAAATTTTGCTTGGTTGTCACTTGCGAGTCCAATGAAAACTGCATGGAAACTACAGAAGAATTTGAAGATTTACAAATTGGAGACGCTCCACCGTAGTTCGAAGAAGAGATCAAATCTACAATAGATGAGTTAACGGAAGTTAACTTAGGTACTAGCGAAGAGCCTAGACCTACCTTTGTTAGCTCCTTACTCAATAAAGAAGACTCCGAAGAAATAATCAAGTTATTAATGTAATTTAAAGACTGTTTTGCTTGGAGTTACGATGAGATGCCGGATTAGCTCCGCAGGTCGCAGTCCATAAGCTAGGAGTGGATCCTACTTCGTCCCGGCTGGCAAGGTCCCGAAGAATGCGTCTAGAAATCGAACAACAAGTCATAGCCGAAGTTAAAAAGCTAATAGACGCCAAATTTGTCCGTGAAGAGCAATACCCAACTTGGCTAGCCAATGTAGTGCCGATCGAAAGAAGAATGGTCGGATCGGAATTTGTGTGGATTTCAGAGATTTAAACAAGGCATGTCCAAAGGATGAATTCCCTCTACCGATCCCGGAATTAATGATCGACATTGCTTCGACACATGAAATATTCTCATTCATGGATGGATCTTCGGGATACAACCGGATAAAAATGGCTCCGTAAGATGAAAAACTTACAGCATTCGTAACGCCGATCGGAGTATATTGCTACACAAAGTGATGCCATTCGGACTGAAGAATGCAGGAGCAACATACCAGAGAGCAATGACAAGAATTTTTTATGATCTCATCCACGATCAAGTCGAATGCTACGTGGACGATGTGGTCATCAAAATCAAAGTAAAGGACAACCACTTGTATGATTTGAGAATTGTTTTCGAACGATTAAGGCAATTTAACCTTAAGATGAATCCCTTAAATTGCGCCTTCGGCGTCACCTCCGGGAAATTCTTAGGATTCGTTGTCCGACATCGTGGAATAGAAATCAACCCGGAAAAGATTAAAGCTATCTTAGAAATGCCGCCTCCCAAAACCTTAAAACAACTACGATCTTTTCAAGGGAAGCTGGCATATCTTCGACGCTTTAGCTCAAACTTGTCAGGTAGGTGTCAGCCTTTCTCGACACTAGTTAAAAAGGACGCCAAATTTATTTGGGAAGAGAAATGCCAGAGGGCCTTCGAGGACATTAAACAATATTTAATGACACCTCCCGTCTTAGCAGCCCCGGCCTCGTGTAGACCGTCGATACTTTATACCGCGGCTTTAGACGACTCTCTCGGAGCCCCGTTAGCCTGAGTCAATGATGAGGGTAAAGAAAATGCTCTTTACTACCTAAGCCGTCGTTTACTTCGACGGAAATAAGGTATCCCACAATCGAAAAGCACCGTTTGGCCCCAATCTTTGCCGCTCAAAAGCTCGTGCATTACATGCTTTCTCATAAGGTCAACTCGATCTCGAAATTTAATCCATTGCAATACTTGATGACCCGTCCAACGCTTTCCGGCAGACTTGCTAGATGGTCGATGATATTATTGCAATTCTATATAACTTTCGTGCCTCTTCGTGCCGTAAAGGGACAAGTCCTAGCAGACTTCCTCACAGCACACCCTTTGCCAGCAGAATCTCCTCTCAATGATGACTTGACAGATGAACAAATAATGAGCCTAGAAGACCCTGATGATCGACGTTGGGAATTATATTTCGACGGAGCATCTTCACACACAAAGATGAAGAATCGCAAGTGATAGTGCCCGGTAAGGCAGGAATCAGATTAATCTTTATAACACCGGAGCGAGGGATGTTAAGATACTCCTACCACTTGACATAGCCGTGTACAAACAACGAAGCAGAATACGAAGCCCTCATAACGAGATCCGGAATTAACTATTCAAATGGGGATAACGTACATCAACATCTACGGAGATTCGCAGTTAATCATTCAACGGATCGCTGGACAAGATGTAATTTTAAAGCCAAGACTCGAGCAATACTTCCAGTATGCCATACAGTTGTTGGAACAGATTCCGAATGTGACGATCTACAAGATTCCCAGAAAAGAAAATGCCTTGGTAGATGCGTTAGCTCGCCTCGCAAAAGAATTTGCCTGTTTGCAAGATGAATCAGTGGAAGTGTCAGTTCACGGACGTCAGGTCCTATCACAGCTCGACATAGACACAATACACAAATCAGAAAAAGAAAAAGGATCAGTTGCAACAGTGACAGAAAACACAAAAGATTGGCGATAGCCATTAATAGACTACCTGCAAATAGGAAAACTACCAGACAATAGGTCGCTAGCCCATCAGATTAAGAAAAGAACTCTGTCTTACGCATTAATAAATAACACGTTATATAGAAGGTCTTTTGATCAAATGTGGCTAAGGTGCATTCAGGACTCTGTGGCGCTCACCAGTCGGGTCCAAAGGTGAAAATGAAAATTAAAAGACTAGGTAATGACCGACTGCATGAAAATCACCAAGAGCTGTCACCAATGCCAAGTGCACGGAGTGGTTCTACACCAACCTCCAAATATGCTACATCCGACAATTGCGTCGTGGCCATTTGAATGTTGGGGCACAGATATAGTGGGTCCAATAGAACCACCATCTTCAAAAGGACATCGCTTCATTCTTGCGGCTACAAATTACTTTTCCAAGTGGGCGGAGGCAATTCCACTCAGAGAAGTGAAAGCACACCACGTGCTACAGCTTTTCAAGAACCAAGTTGTCTACCGTTTCGGAGTGCCGCGCAGATTATCTCGTATAATGGGTCAGCATCCGAAGCACATAAATCAACAACTTTGTCGGGAGACACGGAATTGATCGGCGATATTCCACAATTTACTACCCAAGAGCAAACGGCCTGGCCGAGGCTTTTAATAAAACTCTCGTTCAAATCTTAAAGAAAACTTTGGACGATAATAAGAGAAATTGGCACGAGAAATTATTAGAAGCCTTATGGGCCTACCGGACAACCTTCAGAACTCCTACTCAAGCTACACCTTATGCTCTGGTGTATGGGTCCGAGGCAATGTTACCCTTAGAGGTTCAGCTTCCTTCACTCAAAATTGCAGTTGCAAACAAAATCACGACAGAAGAGAATGCCAAATTGCGACTAGAAGAATTGGAAAGCCTGGAAGGGAAAAGACTTGCAGCAGCAATGTAATTTAGAACTATACCAAGCAAAGATGGTTCAAGCCCATGACAGACTGGTCCGCCCAAGAACTTTCAAAGTTGGTGACTTAGTTCTCGTTCTCAAAAGACCTATTCTTGCACACCGCAAGATAGGAGGAAAATTTGAAACTACTTGGGAAGGGCCGTTTGTGGTTGAAGCAGTATACTCAGCAAGCTCCTACCAGCTAGTGAATTGCCAAGGGGAACGACATATGCTTCCGATCAACGGACGATACTTGAAAAAATATTACGCTACCTGATGTTTCGAAAGAATGAATTCTTCATCCTTAGAAGCACGGGCGAAGTAATTACTTATGACTGGGTCCGAACCCAAAAATAATAAAAATGTGCTAAAATAAATAAAATCATGATAATAAAGTTTTCCTTATTTTCTCTTCCATATCAAAATCTCTTTCCTGATCTTTTCCCACTTCATTCCTGTTGAATTTGAAAATACAAAAAAAAATAATATAAAAAAAATGTCTTTAATAAACATTTTCTTAATGTTCTTGTTCTTAGTACAGCCCTTGATCCTTTTCCTTGTCTTTTCGCAGGGAAATGTCGAACGGGCGGTTGATTCTGAACTTTAGAAATGGCGTAGGCCTTGCACTCGACGAAAAGAGGGTGAAAGATGGAGCAATAATCGAGATTGACTCGGACTTCGCACCGGCGAGTCCCGCAATATGAAGTGACCGGGTCCCGACTGACCGAGAGGAACTGCCCAGTCAGACAGTGATGAAAGTGGGTGGCCCAAGCCACAAATCCAACAACAAGAAAAGGAAAACAAACACTGAAGAAGGCAAGAGAATCAAGTCTATAGTCGCTACAGCAGAAGGCAGGCTTGTCAGCTCCGCGCCCACAGAAACTCAGGAAGTTCGAAGAGCTACTCTCACAGCAACGCAACGAAGAAATAAGAATCGCCGTATCCATAAGATGTTAACCAAACTAGCAGCGGACCAGCACGACGAGGCGGTTGCTACTGCGCCGATACATACACTTCAAGGACGCCGGTTCACTGTGTACGGAAGAAAGGAGGCCGGCTCCTAGAATAACGAAGGGACCGGGGAAATCTCACGAAGATCGAAGAAAGAAGGCTACCACGCCACCGGATAGAACCACCGGTAACGCATAACCTTGTTGCGAAGCAACCCCGGAGGATGTCCCGACGGACATCATCCCCGAGGAGCCGAGGTATGCGAGGAGAACGTGAAGGGATTGAGCCGTATATCCCACAATACGTCACTGTACCCCGCCATTTGCGGATTATTCCGAGTACGAGCCGGAAAGAATGCAGAATGTCGAAAAGAAAACTTTTGAATACTTCGAAAGAATCGGAGGCGTAAGGATCAATATACTAGAGGCCTCGAGCTACATACAGACGTATTCTCAGAATATGAACAACAACAAATCGTGGATTACATCAGGGATTTGAAAAGAATGGGCCAAGCGAGCCGCCTAAGAGAAAACACCTACTCAGAACCCCGGAGATGGATGCCAGGGAAAGGAAGAATTACAATACAATGCGGATGCTGCTACAACTTCGCGTAAGACAGGAAGGGAAACCCACCGGGAATACTCCGTCATGGCCAAGTGGATCCAATGCCATTGGTCATCAAAAGAATGGTAAAAAGATTGATAACATGGAGGGTAATGCCGGCAGATTGCATACCCAATAGTTGCATTATTAACATTTACAAACAGGGTGACTGCATACCCCCGCACATAGATGACCACGACTTTGTCAGACCTTTCGCACAGCTTTCTTTCCCGAACGAGTGTAACATCATGTTCGGATCCGACCTCCGGATAGCGAGCCCGTGTTAGTTCCGAGGGCCGTTGAAGATACCATTATCGGTAGGTTCCGTCATGATACCGAAGGGCAACGGAGCGGATGTCGCTAAACATTGCATACCAGGAGTACCGAGTGAAGCGGATCTCGCTTACTTTCGAAGGATGGACGACAAGAAGACACCTTACCACTTCCAGCCAGACCCGGAGCTAGAGAGCATCCGACCTTACGAGCTGTGAGTTGCATGGAAAATATCACACCTCCAACGCACATCCATACAACATCCTCGCCAAGGATGGCTTGGAAGGTGATGTTATTGACCATGTACCTCACTATTCAGACATGGATTTCTAACAGATACCTTTTTTGGATGGATTGACAAAGATCATACATAGTCCATTTTGAGTCTACATGGATTGTATGAGATGTAGTCCAGATCGAGTTGTATGATGTATCTTCGACATGATTGGAATGAAAGTGACCATGTCACATTTTGGCTTTCACCTCTTTTGTGCAAATTGACTGGGAAACGCCATTAAAGTTAAATGAACTTCAAACAAAGAACAGAAAAGAAATAAAAAAAAAGAGAACAAAAAAAAACCTTCCGTAAACATCTAGAAATGATGAACACCAAATTCACATGAACATTAAAAGAACGATAAAATAAATTTGAATCGTTAAAGGACAAACAAAATTAACACAAATTTCAAATCAAATCTCAATCAAAATTCAAATTCAATCTTTCCAAATTTCAAATCAAATCTCAATCAAAATTCAAATTAAATTTTTTCCAAATTTCAAATCAAATCTCAATCAAATTTCAAATTCAATCTTTCCAAATTTCAAATCAAATCTCAATCAAATTTCAAGTTCAATCTTTCCAAATTCTAAAAATCAAATTCAAACTCAACCTCCCAAATCTGAAATCCAATCCGTTCTACTCTCTCCCTTGTCTGGGATGGAGGCGGTTGATTCCATTGACACGGATCGAATCTGATGGCGAGGAATTATATCCAATCCAAACCAGTGACTTTCAATCAACTCTTTTGAATAGGATATGTAGCATCTACATATTCCCTCATAATTTGTTTCTTTCCAAAAAAAAAGTCTTCTACAACTTTCATGAAATTTTCGAAACACCAAAATTCCACAATTTTCAAATCAACACTACAAATCTTTGCAAAGTCAATGACTATTCAAATTCAAACTTTTGGAGTTGAGGATTTTACATCCGAGACTGCATTGCTTTAGGAGCCTTTCCTTATCGCAATGAAATACATCAAAATCAAATTCCTGGGGTTGAGGATTTTACATCCGAGACCGCATTGCTTTAGGATCATTTCCTTATCGCAATGAAATACATCAAATTCAAACTTTTGGTCGAGGATTTTATATCCAAGACCGCATTGCTTTAGGATTCTTTCCCTATCGCAATGAAATACATCAAAATCAAATTCCTGGGGTCGAGGATTTTACATCCGAGACCGCATTGCTTTAGGATTCTTTCCCTATCGCAATGAAATACATCAAATTCAAACTTTTGGAGTCGAGGATTTTACATCCGAGACCGCATTGCTTTAGAGCCTTTCCTTATCGCAATGAAATACATCAAAATCAAATTCTCGGGGTCGAGGATTTTACATCCGAGACCGCATCGCTTTAGGATCATTTCCTTATCGCAATGAAATGCATCAAATTCAAACTTTTGGAGTTGAGGATTTTACATCCGAGACTGCATTGCTTTAGGAGTCTTTCCTTATCGCAATGAAATACATCAAAATCAAATTCCTGGGGTTGAGAATTTTATATCCGAGACTGCATTGCTTTAGGATTCTTTCCCTATCGCGATGAAATACATAAAAATCAAATTCCTGAGGTTGAGGATTTCACAACCGAGACTGCATTGCTTTAGGAGCCTTTCCTTATCGCAATGAAATACATCAAAATCAAATTCCTGGGGTTGAGGATTTTACATCCGAGACTGCATTGCTTTAGGATTCTTTCCCTATCGCAATGAAATACATCAAATTCAAACTTTTGGGTTGAGGATTTTATATCCGAGACTGCATTGCTTTAGGATTCTTTCCCTATCGCAATGAAATACATCAAAATCAAATTCCTGGGGTTGAGGATTTTACATCCGAGACTGCATTGCTTTAGGATCATTTCCCTATCGCAATGAAATACATTAAATTCAAACTTTTGGAGTTGAGGATTTTACATCCGAGACTGCATTGCTTTAGGATCCTTTCCTTATCACAATGAAATACATCAAAATCAAATTCCTGGGGTTGAGGATTTTACATCCGAGACTGCATTGCTTTAGGATCATTTCCTTATCGCAATGAAATACATCAAATTCAAACTTTTGGAGTTGAGGATTTTACATCCGAGACTGCATTGCTTTAGGAGCCTTTCCTTATCGTAATGAAATACATCAAAATCAAATTCCCGAGGTTGAGGATTTTATATCCGAGACTGCATTGCTTTAGGATTCTTTCCCTATCGTGATGAAATACATCAAATTCAAACTTTTGGAGTTGAGGATTTTACATCCGAGACTGCATTGCTTTAGGAGCCTTTCCTTATCGCAATGAAATACATCAAAATCAAATTCTCGGGCTGAGGATTTTACATCCGAGACTGCATTGCTTTAGGATCATTTCCTTATCGCAATGAAATACATTAAATTCAATCTTTTGGGTTGAGGATTTTATATCTGAGACTGCATTGCTTTAGGATTCTTTCCCTATCGCAATGAAATACAACAAAATCAAATTCCTGGGGTTGAGGATTTTACATCCGAAACTGCATTGCTTTAGGATTCTTTCCCTATCGCGATGAAATAAATCAAAATTAAATCCTTGAGATTAAGGATTTTACATCCAATACCGCATTGCTCTGAGATCTCTCCTCATTGTAATGATTCAATCCAATTAATTCAATTTTTTTTAGAGGTTGAAGTTGTTACATCTAAAACCACAAAATTCCAATTTTCATTTCAACTTCAAAACCCTTCAAATTAATTTTGACAAAACTTCAATCTTAATTGAAACTCAAACTAAAATATGAGTTCACACATCAAAACTTAAACTAGAATAAAATGAAATCTAAATCGAAATTCCCCCAGATCATGCGATTTGGGATTCACCTCTTTCCCTTTCCCCAGCGAGAGTTCGTGAATCTCCGACCTCGCAGATATACTCGACACTCCCCAGCGGACACTCTTCTACTTCGTCCTAAGTTTGTCACTTGGACATCTGTGTTGGTTTTGTGGATCTTTTCGGTCAACGCCAATATGCGTGGTGTGCTCCGTCAGCTCACCACACCTATTGGGGGTCCATTGGTTGACCTCATTTTTGATGAGGTCATCTCTTCCTGTTTTTAGTACTTAGGATCTAGCCTTAGGCTTTTCCTTTGACTATCTTAGAGTATTAGAATTGGGACCCACCACTTAGAAACTCAAACCACTTCTTAACTCCCTGCAAACTCCACAAACTTGACTATAGACCCCTAATCACCTAGAGGGTCGAAATCAAATGTGGAAGTTTAAAGGATGAGTTCCTATGGACCCTTCGGCCTTAGACTACCCCTGGGTGGCCCTGGTCCGGTGAAGGGCCGACTTACACATACACTACATTTATACACTACACTTTCACACACCAATACCCAACTTGGTCTCCTGACTCATGAAAGTGATTCACATGGATGATCCTTAACCCCTAAGCCCTTGGCTAAGAGGGTTAAGAACAACATAGTGAATGCCTCAAATGAGTCCTCTCATGGCTCATATAGGCTTAATATGGATTCATAGCTCAACCAAAATGATTTCATTCCACTTACATTTACCCAATCTTCAATTTTCCAAATTTTCAATTTTTGACTCCCGGGACCCTACACCCGCCTAGCCTACCCAAAACCCTTGAAATCCTCCAAAATTTCCAAATCACCCAAAATTCCTAAAAACCAATCCCAAACATTTCCACATCACTCAAATTTATCATTAATAGCCAAAAATACCAAAAATACCTCCCAATACCCTCCAAATACCCAAAATACCCCTCTTGACCCAAAAATCCAAAAATTCAGAAAATTCCCAGAAAATTCCAAAAAATCCCAAATATTCCCAATTTCATTTTGTTCAACTACACCATGGGACAATTTTGTCAATTTACCCTACTTTTATCAAAACCCCCAATTTGACCCATTGTAACCCAAAGTGAACCCAATGTCAAACCAAACCTACCTAATTGACCCAAATTCTGGTCCAATTCAATTCTAAACTTCAATTCAACATTTCCAACACCAATCTAGACCAAATCCAAGTTTAATTTGATTGAAATTTTGATCCAATTCCACTTTTGGCCTTAAGGCCCAATTTGGACCCATGACTCAAACCTAACCCAAACTCACCCAATTCAACTCCAATTAACCCCAAATCTTTTCCAAACCTCCCTTAACATCCCTACAAACAAAACACTAACATGATTTGCCCAACATTTATACCCAAACCCCACTTAAATTCAACCCAAAACTAAAAAGCCCAATTTTGACCTAAACCCAAACCTAACCCAAATGAACCCAAACCCCAAAATCAAAGCCCAACCAAAGCCAAAACCTCTTTGAAACAGTCCTATAAACATTTCCCAACATTTATTTTACATCAATTTCAATCCTAGCCCAACATTGGCCCAAGTTAGCCCAATTTGACCTACATTGGCCACTTTACCAAAAAGCCCAAATTCAACCCAAACCTAACCAAAATCACTCCAAACTTGTTTCAAATTACTCATGGCACATTCCTAGACAAAACCCAATAATTATTTGGTCCAAAATTTTACAAATTTCCCATCCACCAATTTATTTTCAAGCCTAAAGCCCACTTCCCTTAAACCTTCCTAAAAGCCCATCCAAGACAAATTCAAAAGTCCAAAGTTCATGACACAGCCCACATGACATTTCCATTTGCCATCCATTTAATCAAAGCCATTCCCTAAGTTCCAATCCCATCATCAAATAATTCCAAATCAAGCCTCATGCCAAATCACCCCTAATACCAAAATTTTTCTTAAATCCATTTCCATGAAATTGACTTAACTTTTCCCAAGCCAAAGGTGAGCCATGAAGCCATTCTTAAGCCACATGCAAGCCATGTGAATTGTTTGACATGTGACCATACCACATTGGGTAAGAGGAGAGGGAGCTTTCCTTAATTCCTAAAAGTCTTTAACCTCACCCATGATACCCCTTAACCAAGATTTAATCAAAATATTCTTGGATAAGGACATCACCACCTTTTGATCAGCTAACCTAACTGATCTTCTCAGCCCAAGGCTAGCCATGGGGAGGTGAACCCAGCCCAAACAAATGGGTTGACCAAACCTAGCCAAGAGTAGCCATATCCCCATTCCATTTTGATCCAACCATTTTACACTTGGCAACTGCCAATTGAATACACTAAGCCCCAGCCCTGACCTCCCTGAGCTTGATGGTGAACAATGCCTGGCCGGCCAGCCACCAGGTCGCCGGAAAACACCACACCCGAGAGCTCACATGTGAGCCCAAAATTGAAATTCTCACCTGCTGAGCTGCCCCATCCCCAATGGCCATTGTAGCTGTTCTTCTCTTGCCAAGAGCAGCTGATCCCAAGCCCTAACTCTCCCTGGGAGGCCCTCCATCCACCTCTATTTAAACCCGACCCCCTCACGGCCATGAGAAGAGAGTTGCACAAACCTTGCCAAAACTCTGTCAAAATTGTTCCAAACCCTTCTCCATCCTTAGAGCAGTTGATCCCCAGTGTCAATTTGACCTAATCCCCACCAACAGAACCCAATTTCTCAACTGAAATTTCACCCAAAACCAGGACACTTTGCCACAGCTGATCCAATCCTCAAATTAACCGGTCCTACACCTTCACTCGGACCAAGAGGAGAAGTTCCCCACTGAAAGCCCCATCTCCAGGCCACCCAGTTGCTCCATCCTCCAAGCTTTGTGATCGGCTGTGGTCACTTTCATAGCTAGGCAATTCACCAGACCAGGAGACTTCATTTGGAGCTTGTTGGGATCCAATCGAAGGTGACACAACCCTCAGATCGAAGCCACACTTCTCTGAGCAAAGGTATGGCCTCACTCTTCTTCCCGAGCTTCTGAACATTCTCCATTTTCATTGAGTCAATTTCATGCCACATAAACCGTATGGATGTGTTCGTCTTCCCGAGACGAATCCATAGAGTATAAGAACGTTAAATTTGGTTAAGTATCGAGTGAGATCTTAGGCCTAGAAGATGGACGGTTCTCAGGTATGGACGCCTGGGGACGATGAACGGATGTCGTTCATTTAATACACGCGCGGACGAACGGCCGTGGATCGCGCCGGATCGAGGAGATGGAACGACACAGCGGGCCCCGGAGCGCGAGTCGGATGGCGGCGTCGAATCGAAGAGCGCCGCGTGGCGTTTCGGAGCTGCCGAGGTTGACGCGGCGCCGCGTGGATAAATAGAAAATTAGAGTATTTTTCTATTTATTTAATTCCCTAAACTTCAAAAATTCATAACTTTGTGTAGGAAAATCAGAAAAATAAAATTAAAATACCCTCTTGCTCAGTGAACAGAGGAGAATAATGTGGAAAAGAAATCATTTAATTTAATCAAATATTTTATTTTTAATGGTTTATTTCCCTTCTGCATTGTTTTAATTCTCCATGCATATAGGAAATTCACCATGGCAAGAGACCATAGGGCTTTTGAAGCCTCTGAATTTGGGAACATTCTCTGAATTTTCCAAAGTCGAGGCCATCCTATGAGAAGTTATTGATTTTTCAAATTCATGTTACTCGTTTTGAGTATTTTAATTCCAATAATTAGCATGTTGTGAAATAAATTCTAGAAATATTTGGTGATGTTTCTTATGACCAGAGGATCCTAGGAAAAATAGGTTTTGAACTAGTTCATTTAAAATGACCCTAATTGGCTTAAACACCCAAAATAGCTCCTTAATTAATTAGAACTAATCATAGATCAAATTGACTTGAAATCAATTCTCCACTGACCTTTGGGATCAAAGGAACCCACAATAAAAATTTGAAGTCAATTGGACTTAGTTAGCCCTACTAAATGGGTTGATTAAGCCATTTAGCCAATTTAAACTTTAAAAATTCATAACTTTCAAAATACTTTTCAAAAATTCACCAAATTGGTTTTGGAGCCTCTCTGATATTAGGGGAATTTAAGAAAAATAAAATTGTAATTTTCTATAAAAGTTGATTTTTGTATTATTTTAATATTTTAATAATTAAAAAATAATAAAAATCACAAAAATAATAAAATTCACCAAAATGTTACATTTTGAATTTTAATCATTTAGGAACAAATCTAATATTTTTCTTAGGTCTATTTAATGAGATATTAAATTTTAAAGCCCTAGGGTAATTTTAAAATTAAAAAAATGTATTTTCTAGCATTTTCACTAAAATAATTATAATAAATCAAAGAAAAATCAAAAAATTGTAAAAATTGATTCTCTAATTTTCTTGATATCAGAGAGAGTTCTGAAAAATAAAAAATTAATTTTTCAACCTTTACTTTATTTTTAAATTAATTAATACTCCAAAAATTAAAATAATTATAATAAAAATAATATAATTCAAAAAATCACCAAAATTGGTTCAAGTGGTCCTCTGATCATTAGGAATGTCCCATAATTTTCTTAAGGATAGAAACTTTCCCTTGGTCATATTATTAAATTTTCCTTGGAAAGTCCTATTTTCCACCAAAAATAATTACATAAATAAATTAAATACAGAAAAATCACATTTTCTCCTCTCATGTCTTTATTGACATATGAGTGAAGTCACATAAAAAATTTCAAGTTCATTTAAGCTCAATTTAGTGATTTATGAAATTGTTAAGCTTGAAGGGCAAAGTGGTAATTAAAAATTTTAACCTTTAATTAAAACTTTTGGTTTAATAAAAATTAACAAGTAAGATATTTGATCTTAATCTGATTTGGATGATTGAAATTTAAATAATTAAAGGGTAGAAACCTATTAAACAATTTAAAAATAAGTGAAATAAACCTTAATTAAATAATTAATTAAATTTAGAAGAATAATAAAGTTGGAATTATTAAATAGGGATATTATCATTAGGAAGAAATTTATTATTTGATCAAAGGATCCCTAAATTAATCAATCTCAATAATATTTAATTCCTAATTAAAATGATAATTCAAATTTAAGTTTTAAAATGTTAAAGGACTTAATCATTAAAATTAAATCAAACAAATTAAATTAAAGATTAAATTAAATTAAATCAAACAAATTAAATTAATTTAAATTAAATTAAATCAAATGAATTAAATTAAATTAAATTGAACAAATTAAATTAAATTTAATTTAAATTAAAATTAAATTAATTAAATAAAATAAAAAAATAATAATAATAATTAAATTAAATTAAATTAAATTAAATTAAATTAAAACATATTAAATTAAATTAAGTTAAATAAAATTAAATTAAAAAAATATATATAGTAATAAATAATTAAATCAAATTAAATCAAACAAATTAAAGTAAATCATATTAATTTAAATTAAACCAAATTAAATTAAATTAAATTAAAAAAAATATAATAAAATCAAGTTAAATTTAAAATTAAATTGAATTAAATAAATCAAATTAAAAACTAAACCAAATTAAATTAAATTAAATTGAATTAAATAACATCACCTAAGACATAAAGAAATTAAATATAAAGCAACTTGAACACTATTCCAAATTTAAATCTGATAATTGAAATTAAATTAAATCACAAATCATTTGAACATTAATTTGCCCTCGAAAGCTTTGGTTATCATAACTCCTAAATAGAACATTAAATGAAATATTACCCCACTTATAGAATATTCAAATGTCCTAGTTCACTGAGCAAAATAACAAAACTCGAATTCTCGGACGATTAATTCATTTGTATAATTAAATTCATTTGGACTTAAAACAATTCCAGCAATATTGAAAAGATGTTTAAGATTCTTCTTAAGCACTTCCTCAATATGATAGGATACTTATAAGAACAATTGAATTTAATTATTCTTTGATGAAGAAAATCGTCCTCAAACCAAAACACAAGAACCTAGACGTCATAGGAAATGACTAGCTATAGGATTAGGAATTTGGTAGAAAACCATAACCCTTCCCTTAGCTTCACCTAGGAACTTGCTTAAATATTCTAATTGTGTTTTAAGTGCAGCTTAGGATGAGGGGAAGACCCTCCAGGTACGCTTTTATTTTATTGCAATTTACCTTATTGCAATTTATTTAATCGCATCGCACTTACTTTTCTTGCATGATAAACAACTGTTGCATGAAAACCCACACCTTTAGGATAGTCCCTAAAACTGAAACCAAAACTAAATTAAAAGTCATTGCAAGATAAAATTCACCGCCACAACATTTCAAAATATAAAACAACTCAAAATTTAATCACAAATAAAACACAAAACTACAATTACAACTAAATTAAAACGTCCTGTTGGATGATCGGGAATACCTCGGATGATGTAACCTACGTGTTGCTAACGGGATTTCCCACGGTCTAAATGAAAGTGTGGAACTCATTTAGTTGAGTTTAGCAAATTTATCTGGACTAAGTGAATCCGATAAAAATAACGATGCCGAAGGATGGAACCGTGGGATCTTAACCGATGTTGTTATAATCAACTTTAAGATTTGTTTTAAATAAAATATAAAAAAGACACTTGGAAATTAAGATTTTCTCTAAACCAAAACACTTTTCTCATCTCCTGATTTATGACTTCTAAAACTAAACCTCTGCAACAACAAGGAGCTCGGAGCATGGTGGGCAGCACGGCCATCGTCATCAGCAAAACTTGAATCTACATCAGCAAAACCATTCTTAGAATTAAATAACTAAGCCATAGGACTTCGAGGTAGTTTGCCTAGTGCAACATAAATCCTCGACCTTTTGTTAGGCATTTGCATGATCATGTCATGTAAATTAAGCCCTAACCGATCTTAGGACTCCGAGGTAGTCGTTTAGTACGAGATAAACCCTCACATCTTCGAGGCTATTTGTATGATCATGTCATACGAACATAAGCCCTAATTAATAAAAATTGGCAAGATCAAAACATTAAATAAACATTAAGACTTTCCTAAATTCAAGCCAAACGATAGGATAGTCGGGAAATTACCGAAGTTTGCTTCGAATCTGTAATTTCTCCTACCTTTCTTCCGTTGAATTCCCAAAACAAAATGTTCCAAACTTGATCCATTCCCTATTGAAATTCCAAAATTCAATCCTCGAAAACCTTAAACTTTGAAATTCTTTAGAGCAAAATTACCGATTATTATCGAGAGTTTTCTTAGGTGATTCCCGTCACTTAAGATGTAATTAACTATAGTGGGCTTGCCCTTATAGGGAATTTTTAAGAACCCATGTAATATAAACCCTGCTTAATTCCTTTATATTAAGCAGGGGAACTTGTCGGCTTATAAAATAGGTTCGCAGACCAAACGGATGTCACAAATCTTTTAGTTTATTTAATCGAGCCCCACCATCAAGCAGTGTGTCTATCCTTAGGGATAGATACACGGTTTGTAGTGCGGTGCTCGTTTATATAAACTATTTGGGATGTGAGATCAGTTTGATTTCATATCTTAAAATTTTCAAACTTAAAATTATTTTCAAAATCAAATGCTACTTTCTAAATTATATGTATATATTTAAATCAAATTTAAAATCTAAAATTCGCCGACAATTTCTGTAGGCGACCCATTTTCAAAATAAAATACACAACCCTAAAATAAGCCGTACAATACTGTATACCATCTCATATTGACAGTCATGACTTTGAAAGACTCATTTGCACTCTATCGCTCATGAACAGATGTTCTATTCTGTTTGGGAGTGAGATACAAATTGTGAGACCTGGAGAATTTCGTGGATCTTACCAAATTCTTCTACCACGAGGATCAATTTTAATCTTGCAAGGTAATGGAGCTGATGTTTTTAAACATTGTATACCGAGTGTGATCCGACAATGCATTTCAATAATGTTGAGAAATATGCACCCTGAAACCGTCCTGACGGATATCGGCCTATACCAGAACTCGAAGGACTATAACCCTTGGAACAACCATGACCCTATGAATGTCCAAACACCTAAGACATACTCGACAGACAATGTCTTGGATTGTTAGATATTTGTGGTAGGTCTAGCAGTATCCAGGGTTACGAGGATAATAGACGAACAACCTGACAGCTTTTGACATGATATTGTATAGACAGTTTTCAGAGTGTGTTGTGTAATATACAATGTACTATTAACTTCTATTATCTATGTACATTATCTTTGGGAGTGAAATAAAATCTTGTAAGATATTCCTTGGTTGACAATAATACGTTGTTTGGTCCAAAAATGCCTACACTTTAAATAAAAATGATATGATGAACAACTTGTGATAATTAACATGAGATTTATCTTTTGACCTGTAAAGGTCAAATCCCCAATGGATACGCTTTTTTATGTGTTTTTCACACATAACTTCCAGTAATTGAATATAAGACCATTCCTGACACGGAAATATGACATTCCTATAGCTCTTTCTTTGAGAAAGGATATAAGTCGTATATCATTCCTTCTCAAAATCGACATATCGACATTTGACATTTCTGAGAGATGATACGACATCTTCTCTCTCTTGAGCTATTGGAAATAAGTCCCTTCCTGACACAGAAACATGGCATTCCTATAGATTTTTCTTTAAGAAAGGATATAAGTCGTAAACATTCCTTCTCAAAACTGACATATCGACATTTGACATTTCTGAGAGATGATATGGCATTCTCTCTCTCTCTTCCTATTGGAAATAAGACCCTTTCTAACACAGAAACATGGCATTCCAATAGCTTTTTCTTTGAGAAAGGATATAAGTCATATAACAATCCTTCTCAAAATTGACATATCGACATTTGAAATTATTGAGAAATGGAATATGACATCAATTTTCTCTCTCCAGTTATTCGATATAAGTCTTTTTCTTGACACAGGATTATGGCATTCCTCTACCTCTTTCTTTGAGAAAGGATATAAGTTGCATAGCATTCCTTCTCAAAACCGACATACAGACATTTGACATTTTCTAGAGATGGTATGACATCCATCCTCTTTTCCAATTATTATAAATCCTTTCCTGATAAACTGACAATGAATATTATGACATCCAGACCGTTTCGGTCAACACCAATATGTGCGGCATACTTGTACAGCATTCCACACATATTGGGGGCCCCTTTGTTGACCTCACTTATGTGAGGGTCATTTCTAAACCATGTTGAACTAGGAAGTCTACTAATATTGACTTCCTAAATCCCAATGATGGTCACTAGACCCTAATGTTTAGGGTAAAACCCTAATGAAGCCTTTTTAACCCAAATCTTAATGACATTCTTAAAGAATCAAATCAGCAATGACAAACCTTGATTTGATCAAATTTTGACCTAAAAAGTCAACTTTGGTCAAAATGGTCAATTCTTGACAAATGACTAACACATTGACTAAATTGGTAAACATTTGACCCAAAAAGTCAACTTTGGTCAAATTGATCAATCCTTGACCCAATAACAATCCTATTGACCCAAATGGTCAACTTTTGACCAAAAAGATCAAAATTGGTCAAAAACATCAATCCATTGTCCCAAAGACCACCTAGATAATACAGACATTAATTTGATCAAATATGACTCACTTAATCTATTGATAATATCAAACTGACCAAACATTACAAACCCTAGTCAAACCTAGGTTTGTTCACCAAAATTGATGACCTTATGTTTAAGTTAATCATGACAAGGGTAAATGAATCATCTGGGTTAACCCTAGATCTGGACTGGTCAATCATGATCAACATAGGTTAACAAGGATCAACCTTTTACTTAAACAAGACAAATTTAGTCAAAATGGTCAAACCCTGACCTAAAGACCATCACATTGATCTCATTGACCGTACATAACCAAAAAAGGACAAATTAGGTAAAAAATGGTCAACCCCATTAACCTCAATTGTCAATCTTTAACTTAAATGATTAAAAAATAATCAAAATAATCCATCCATAACCTAAACACAATCATAATAACCTCATCGATCAATTTTTAACTTAAAAGGTAAAACTTCATAAAAAATGATCAACCATTAACCTCATGACCACAAAAATTGATTTCAAGGTCAGACATTGATCTAATCAACTTGACATTGGTTAAAATGACCAAAATTTAATCCAAAAGTCACCACATTGACCCTTGGATTAACTTCAACCTTAAAATTGGTTAACACGACCAAATTAAACCCTTAATGACAAAACCCATTGGACTTTATGACCAAAAAACCATGATAAGGTTGTGGTACTCACATTGGACATTCTTGAACTAGAATTGGTCAACCTGGGTCAACATTCGTCAACCTTAGTCAACACTTATCAAATTTGGTCAAAATATTTATTTTTGAACCAAAAATGATGAAATTAATCAAATAATTAATTCTAAAATTATTTTGATTAATTTATTGACTAAAAATATAATTTTCAATAATTTTTATTAATTACATAGCTGATTAAAAATGGAATACAGTTGAAAAGCCATAAAATGTAATTTTGACACATGACATCATATGTGACATAAAAATCCCATAATTTATTTTAAAATTAAAATTAAATTATGTGAGGTCACTAATCACCCATGACGCATTAAACCCATCATGACATGAATCAACACATAAAAAACCCATTAAACATCATTATTAACCATGGGTTAAGAGTAATCATAACACATTTTCGAGGTGGCATGATCTCCCCACTTCAAAGCATGACTCACCTTCTCCCTTGAGATGAAGTGGTCAACCACTTCAAGTGTGCCATGGCCTCACCAATATGAGAGAAACATCACTTAACCTCCCTTTGGTACAATGGTTAACTCAAGTTATACCTCATAATGACCAAATTATAAAAATTGAGAAATGAGAGTTCTATGTGTCATGCCCTCATCAAAATTTAAATGACATGGTAAAAAGAAGATTGCTTGCCTTTCTTGACTCACCATCACCTCCATTTCATACAATAAAAGGGAAACATGACTTGAGCTAATCATTTACCATGGATAAATCAAATGATGAACAAGGAAGAATAGGAGGTCTATGTGTCACCCTCTCCTCATAAACATTGAATGATTGATAAGAACTCATGTGGGGAAGGCTGATTCATGGAATTTGAGCCAATACATATACCTCCCTAGCCAGTCAATGGGACAAGATCTAAGTGACATGCTAAGGCTTCACCATGGTTAAGCTTTTTATGGGGAACATTGGAAATACAATTGGCTTATCCCCTCAGCCGAATTCTATCTTCAAGACATTAAATGGAAAGTTGACAACTCCCAAAAGTCAACCTAGCTCAACCTAAGCTCATCCAAAGCCAACCATGGCTATAAAAGGGGCAACCCTGAGAAAGCTAGAGGTGGAGAGGAAAAATTATGGACAGCCAAACTCCACTTAAATCTTTTGACACTCAATACGAAAAATCTTCCCTAGGGTCTAAGCAATTGATCCAACATGAAATTAAGCCACAAAGCCCACTAAATTCCCTCAATTTGATCAACCCGAGAGGACCTAAAATATGAAATTTTTGATGTGTGAAACCAAAACACTCAAAACCTCAAATTGACTAAACTAAATCCATCTAAAGACTGAGTGAGGATGAGCCCAATCGAAATTAAGTTTCCTCATAGCCTTAAAACTACTATTTTCACTTTAGATTTTCTTTGCATGTTATAGAGTGTGCTACCTCTATTTTGCAGGAAGATATTCCAAAGACGGAGTGGTGATATAAAACAAAATAATATGACAAAACAAAACTAAAACTTTTAGGTTAGCTACAGAACCTAAAATAAATACATAACATGAAATAAACACAGAACAACGTGACAAATTAAAACTAAAACTTTTAGGATATCCACCAAACAAATGACAAGTTAAAAGATAATAAAATAATGACATTGACAAAACAAAAATTAAAACGACAAACAACAAAACAAAACAAAACAAAACTGACATAATAAATAATATTAACAAAATCAAGCTTTTAGGGTAGTATGACACATTACCCCTAGTAATGAACGTTCATGTTTCTTTTCTTGTTCTTGAAACTTCTTAGAAAAGAAGTGATTAACATTAATCATAAGTTTTCTTAGACAATTTTAAATTTTCTAAGATGTAATTAACTATAGGAGCTTGCTCCTATAGGAGAATTAAGGACTTAGGCTAGGTATCACACCTAGAAATCTCTGGTTATCAAAAATTTCATATGTGAGTATCCTTATATAAATTTCTAGAATAAGGCATTCTAGAATTCCCTCTTTATAAGGATTATCACCAAAATTTCATATTCTACTGTTTTATATTTTATTAGCCCTTATCATGTTCAAATTTCTTATTATCTAAGAATCCTTTTATAAGATCTAAAGAAATAAGATTTCTTGATGATTTGGGCAATATTATAGATAAAAAGAGTGGTGAATCCAAAACAACGACATCAACATCGACACCGAGAAAATCTCGGACGGATCCGAATGCTGACAGACTTCTTTTTAGGAAATTTAGTAAATTTAGGGTGTTATGGGTATTTTGAATGATGAGGGATGTTTTGGGATGACTTTGGAGGGATTTTGGTAATTTTGGTTGGCTTTCGAAATTTTGCCAAAATTAGGTTTTTAGGGGTAATTTAGTCATTTGGGAGAAGTTTAGGGGAAAGGGGGTCAAAATTTTAGATTTTTATTGTAAAATTAGGATCGAGATGGATTGATAATCCATTTGAGCTATGGTCCAAGGGAATTCCCCATTTGGATCCTCCATGTGCTGGTACTAGCCAAAACCTAGCCTGTGGCTAAAAGCTTGGAAAAAACTACCCACATGGGTCTCTAAAAGAGCAGAGGGTCAAGTTTAAGGAAGCTTGGTTTAGGGTTGTGAGATAGTGTGTGAGAGTGCAATGTGCAAGTGTGTATGTGAGCCTCACCCAGACTACCTAGGGTAAGTCCTAAGACTTGACCATTCTGTAGGGAACTTCTCTTGAGCTTCCTAATGCTTGGTCTCATCCTCCTAAGCATTTAGAGGCTAGACTTCAAGAATTTGAAAACTTTAAGTGAAGCAAAGAAGTGTCTTGATTTTCTATGGGGTAAGGGTTCCATTGCTAGTCTTTTAAGATAGTCACTAGGAAAGTCCTATGGCTAGACCCTAGGCTATTCTAAAGAGAGACTAGACCTCATCCAAAGTGAGATCAACAAATAGACCCCCAATAGTGTGGTGTAATGGCCAAGTACACTACACGTATTGGTGTTGACTGATGAGATTAACAAAACCAACACAAATGTCTGAGTTAAGACTCCAAACAAAAAGTAGAATTCAACGAGGAAGTTTCTACTGGGGATTATCTGGTTGAAAACCCTCAAACCCGGGAACTCTCACTGAGGAAATGAAGTGGGATATCCTCAAAATGGAGCTATGAATTTCAAGCCTCCAAGTTCTGAAGGGAATCTGATCCGATTTTAACTTGAAAATGGAAATCAGAGTTAGGATTTAATTTGATATTTGGATTTGAATTTGATTTCAATTTAAATTTTGAGTTTAAATTTGATTTTAAACTTTATGTAATTTTAGGAAATTTGAGTTTGTGGAATTTCCAATTTGTGAAATTTTCACTTTGATTTTGAGAATTTTAATTTCACGAGAATTTCTGAGTTTAAGTGAGTGTAGAGGGGAGAGTCGGAATTTAGGTACCGACCTCTAAAGGAGGGAATCATAATTTAAATACCAATCTCGAAGGATGACAACTAGAATTTAGGTACCAGTCTTAGAAATGAGAATCAAAATTTAGGTGTTGACCTTAAAATATCGTGAAAGCGGGAAATATCTTGGAAAGGGTGCAGAAATTTAGGGAAACTTAGGGAATTAGTGACAAAGCTCTGATTCAGAAATAGCATGGAAAGCGGAAAATATCTCGGAAATGAAATGGAAATTTAGGGAAATTTAGTAAATTGGATGACCAAGCTCTGATTCAGAAATATCGTGGAAGGCAAAAAATATCTCGAAAAGGAAACAAAAATATAGGGAAATATAGCGAATCAGATGACGAAGCTTTGATTCAAAAATATCGTGGAAGGCAGAAAATATCTCAGAAAGAAAATGAAAATTTAGGGAAATATAGCGAATTAGATGACAAAGCTCTGATTCAGAAATATCGTGGAAGGCGGAAAATATCTCGGAAAGGAAATGAAAATTTAGGGAAATTTAGGGAATCAGATGCAAATATCCGATTTAGAAATATCGTGGAATGCAGAAAATAGCTTAGAAAGGAAATGAAAGTATAGGAAAATTTAGGGAATTGGATGATAAAGCTCCGAGCCGAAAATATTATGGAAGGCGGAAAATATCTCGGAAAGGAAATGAAGTTTTAGGGTAATTTAGCGAATCAGACGACAAAGCTCCGATTCGAAAATATAATGGAAGGTGGAAAATATCTCAGAAAGGAAATGAAAATTTAGAGAAATTTAGAGAATGAGATGATAAGCTCTGATTCAGAAATATCGTGGAAGGCAGAAAATATCTCAGAAAGAAAATGGAAAATTAGGGAAATTTAAGGAATCAGATGATAAAGCTTCGATTCAGAAATATCGTCGAAATATCTCGGAAAGGAAATGGCAATATAGGGAAATTGAGGGAATCAGACAATAAAGTTATGATCTGAAAATATCATGGAAGTGTTGACCTCATTTTTGGTGAGGTCTTTTCTTCTTTCCTTAGTGCTTAGGATCTAGCCATAGGTTTTCTCCTTGACTATTCTAGAGGACTAGAATTGGGACCCACCCTTTAGCAATTCAGCTACTTCTTCACTCCTCTTGGGATCCCACTTGGATGGTTGCAAATCTCTAAATCACCTTAGAAGGTTAAGACCACCATATGGAGAACCAATAGTGAGCTTCCGATGGGACTCTGTGGCCTTAGGACTACCTTGGGTGGCCTGGTCCTGGTGAGTTTTGGCTAAGAGGGTTGGGAACAACCCATGAGATGTTCAGGGTGGACATTTCTTGGTCCATGGCTCACTTTAAGCTTCATCATGATCAAAATTCAACTTTTGCCAAAATGCTTAGTTGTGACATTGGGTCCTTCAGACCTACCTAAAATTACCTAATTGCCCCAAATTTTACAAAACTTCCAAAAATTACCCAAAATTCCTAAAAATCCTAAGGATCATTTTGAAACAACCCCCACCTTTTAAATTCACCAAAATAGCCCAATACCCTCCAAATAACCTCTTGATACCCTAAAATACCCTTTTGGCACAAAATTCAAAAAATTCCTAGAAAATCCCAAATATTCCCAATTTCATTTTGTTCAACTACACCATAGCCCAATTTTGCCAAAATAACCCACTTTTATCAAAATCACCAAATTGACCCATTTTTAACCTAAATGGACCCAATGTCACACCAAACCAACCCATTTGACCTCAATTTTGCCAAATTTCAATTCTAAACTTTAATAAAACATCATTACTATCAATCTAAACCAAATCCAAGTCCAAATTGATTCACATTTGAGTTCAATTCCATTTGAAATCCAATACCCCCATTTTTAGCCTAAAGTGAATCCATGCCCTAAACCTATCAAATTGATTAGCCAAACCCTAAAATTTCTTCCCAATTGATGTTGGGAACTCTTCAATACATTCCCTTAGATCATTTTAAACTTTCAATTGGGTCTAAACCTCACCTTAACCCAACTTGGACCCAAGTTGAATCAACCTTGCCTAAATTAACCAAAATACCAAAATCCACCAAATTGACCTTCCAATTGAACTCAAAACCATTCCTTGTCTTCATGAAAGTTTTTCAAGGAAATCATCTCTTCAAAATTCCTTAAGACACTTGGGCCTAAATAAAACCCAAACTCAAGTTAGCCCAACCCAAACCCAAATGAACCAATTTGAACCTATGACCGAACCAAACCAAATTGAACCAAATGTGGCTAAACCAACCTATCCACAGCCACTAAGTAAACCCTAAGAACCACCCTATATCTACCTAGCCCAAGCTAAGTGAGCCATGGACCAAGGGTTCCCCATTTTAAGGGATCTCTTCCCTTAAATGGACAAATCCACCTTTTTTCTCACCCCAAATCCCCTTGCCTGGTTTATCACCATTAAACCCTACTCCTTGGTTGACCTGACCCATGGCCAACTCCCTTGTCCTTACCAGTAGGCCTAGCCGCCGGAGGGGGTCAAAATCGAGAGCCACCACCAAGTGAAACAAACCCAAACTCACTCAATTGGCTACCTCAGCCAAATCAAACTTTGGAGCTCCACTGCCCTCCACCTAAGTAGTGGAATCCACCCACCAATTGAGCCCTAGCTCAGCCCAATGGCCCTGGCCATTTAAACACCTCTTCGCGGCCATGAGAAAGGTGCTGAAAGGTGTTGAAATTTTTCTCAATAGAACCCCTCCAAACTATTCCCAGAGCTCCTCCTAGCCAAGAGAAGCTCATCCCCACTGTTCTCCTGCCCTGAATCCCCCCAGTCGAGCCCAAATTCTCAGCTGAAAATCAAGCCAGAAACAGGACACTCTCTAAAACTTCACCAAATCCAAATTAACTCTTCCCACACCTTCACCAGAGGTAGAGAAGGAGTTCCCCAGTGAAATTCCCCTCTCCGAGCCACCCGGCTTGTTCGACCCTCCAAGCTTTGTGATCGGACCTGATGGAAGTCAAGCGTAGGCATTTCACCATAGCTCCAGGCTTCATCCCTAGCCTCCTTAGACTCCAACGAACGTGTCGAGCCTCTCTGATAGAAGCTTAACTTCTCAGAGCCAAGGTATTGCCCTCATCTTCCTCCCGAGCTTCCAGCGATTCTTCATTTCATTCAAGTCAATTTCAATGCATGTTTACCGTATGGATGTATTCGACTTCTAAAGGTGAATCCATAGAGCATAAGAGCTCGAAAATCCGTTGAGAATTGAGGGAGATATTATGTTTAGAAGGTCGACGATCACGGGTGCTCACCAGTCGGAGACGATGATCGGCCACCGTCAGATTGCGCGTGTATTGAACGAACGGCTTAGATGGCATCAGACGAGGAGATGGAACGTGAACCGCGGGCCGCGTGGCACCTGACTCAGGTGGCGGCATCGAATGGGAGTGCGACACGTAGGGCTTCGGAGCTGCCAAGGTTGACGCAACGCTAACTGGTTTAAGTAGGAAAATCTAATTTTTCTTATTTATTTAAATACCAGAAACTTCAAAAATTGATATCTTTGCATAGAAAAATCATAAAAATAAAAGAAAAATACTCTCTTGCTCAGTGAACAGAAGAGAAAAATGTGGCAAAGGAATTGATCTATTTTGTTGAGTATTTTATTTTTAATTAATTTAATACTGTTTTGAGCATTTTAATTCTCCATGCATGCATACATTTTACCACAGCATGAGACCATAGGGCTTTTGTAGCCTCTGATCTTGGGAACATTCCCTAAATTTTCCAAGGCCAGAGGCTATCTCTTTGGTAAGTTATGTATTTTTCAAGTTTATGTCACTGTTTTTGACATTTTAATTCCAAAAATTAGCATGTTGATTAGAAAATTCCAGGAAAATTCAGTGAAGTTTTTTAGGACCAGAGGATCCTAGGATAATTATGGTTTGAGTTAATTCATTAAAACTAATTCTAATTGGCCTAATCACTCTAAATTGAACTTTAATTAATTAGAGTTAATCACACATTAAAATGACTTGAAAATAATTCTCCACTGATCTTTAAGATCAGGGGAACCTCACATAAAAATTTGAAGTCAATTGGAAATGTTTAACCCTATTAAATGGATTAATTAAACCACATAATCAAAATTAAACTTTAAAAATTCATAACTTCAAAAATACATTTCAAAAATTCACTAAATTGATTTTGAGACTTCTCTGATATCAGAGGAGTCTAAGAAAAATAAAATTGGAATTTTCTAAAAATTTTCATTTTTAAGCATATTTTAATATTTTTAATAATTAAAAAATAATAAAAATCACAAAAATAATAAAAATCATAAAAATGTCTTATTTGGTCCCCTAATCACTTAGGAACCAATCAAATATTTTTCCTAAGTCTCTAGGTTAAGATATTTAATTTTAAAGCTTTAAAACAATTTTTAATTAAAAAATGTATTTTCTAGCCTTCCCCACTAAATTAATTCTAACAAATCAAAGAAAAATCATAAAAATAAAAAATTTGTTTCTATGACTTTCTTGAGATTAGATAGATTTTTGAAAAATATAAAATTCATTTTTCAACTTTTATTTTATTTTATAATTAATTAACACTCCAAAACTTAAAATAATTATAATAAATAAAATATAATCCAAAAAATCACCAAAATTGGTCCAAGTGCTCCTCTGGTCATTAGGAACATCCCATAATTTTCTTAAGGATAGAAACTTTACCTGGTCATGTTGGTGAATTTTCTTTGAAAATCCCTATTTTCCATTAAAAATAATTATATAAATAAATTAAATTCAGAAATATTACATTTTCTCCTCTAATGTCTTAATTGACATGTGAGTGAAGTGGCATAAAAATTTTTAAGTTCATTTAAGCTTAATTTAATGAGTTATAAAATAAATAAGCTTAAAGGGGCATAGAGGTAATTAAAAAATTTGTTAACCCCTAATTAAAACTTTAGGTTTAATCAAAATGGGGGTAAAATATCTGATTTTAATCTTCTCTCAGATGATTGAAACTTTGGGAAGTCAATGGGTAGGAATCCATTAATCACTTTAAAAAAAAATGAAACTTTAATTAATTAAATAATTTAAATTTTGGAAGATTAATTAAAATTGGATTATTAAAATGGGGATATAACTTAAGAAGATAAATGGAATTACTAATTAAATGATTAAAAGTAAATAATTCTTAATTAAAACCTACATCATTAAATAATTTAACAGTTGATTAAACCTAAAATGTTAAATAATTAAAAAGTAAATTAAAATATTTGAAACTAATCAAAAATCATTTCAAAAACAAACTTAAATAAAAAATTACAAATTTTAAATAATTTTTAAAGCAACTTATCTTAAAACATGATGTAAAAATTAAATTAATTAATATAATTAATCCAAATTAAATCATCAAAATTTAATAAATAATTTGAATACCTCTTTTAAATTAGTCTAAGAAAAATTAAATTAACGTAAAATATTGTTATCATTTATAAAAAAGTTTAACTTAAATGAATAAACATCATTCCAAACTTGAAATCACTGATTAAAATTTCATAATTAAATCACATTAAAGTAAATCATCAACTTTAACTTCAAATCATTAAAATTTCTAACAAATTAGCTTGCCCCTGAAAGCTTTAAACTATTATAACTATTAAATGAAGCATTAAGTGAAATGTCACCTCACTCATAGGATAATCAAATATCCTAGTTCACTGAGCAAGGAAACAAAATTTAACTAAACCCTTGGATGATCAATTCACCAGTACAATAAAATTCATTTGGACTCAAAGTAATCTCAAAAGTATTGAAAAGATGTTTAGAATTCATTCTAAGCACATCCTCAATATGGTGAGATGTTTTAAAGAACAATTGAACTTAATTGTTCTTTGATGAAGAAAATCATCTTTAACCAAAATCAAGAACCTAGACGTCATAGGAAATGACTAGATTTAGGATTAGGATTCTGGTAGACAACCAAAACCTTTCCTTTAGTCTTTACCTAGGTACTTGTTGAAATATTTAAATGCCTTAACATGTGTTTTAAAGTGTAGCTTGGAATGACGGGAAGACTCTCCAGGTACGCTTTTATGTTATTGAAATTTACTCTATTGCACTGCGCTTTACTTTTCTTGCATGTTAAACAATACTATTGCATAAAAACCAAAACCTTTCGGATAGTCCCTGAACTGAAACCAAAACTAAATTAAAAGTCACTGCAAGATAAAATCCACCGCCACAACATTTCAAAATATAAAACAACTCAAAATTTAATCACAAACAGAACAACAAAACTACAACTTAAACTAAATTAAAACGTTCTGTTGGATGATCGGGAATACCTCGGATGATGTAACCTACGTGTTGCTAACAGGATTTCCCACGGTCTAAATGAAAGTGTGGAACTCATTCAGTTGAGTTTAGCAAATTCATCTGGACTAAGTGAATCCGATAAAAATAACGATGCCGGAAGGATGGAACCGTGGGATCTTAACCGGTGTTGTTATAATCAACTTTAAGATTTGTTTTAATTAGAACACTTAAAGACATTTAGACTTTAAGATTTCTAAACCAACATACTTCTCTCATCTCCTGATTTTCACTTTCTAAAACTAAACCCCCTGCAATAACAAGGAGCTTGGAGCAAGCATAGTGGGCAGCACGGCCATTGTCATCAGCAAAACATGTGGCTACTTCAGCAGAACCAATCCTTAGTCTAAATAACCAAGCCATAGGACTTCGAGGTAGTTTGCCTAGTGCAACATAATTCCTCAACTTTTTGTTAGGTATTTGTATAATCATGTTATGCAAATTAAGCCCTAACCGGTCTTAGGATTCCGAGGTGGTCTTTTGGTATGACATAAACCCTCACATCTTCGAGGCTATTTGTATGATTATGTCATACTAATATAAGACCTAATTAAATAAAATTGGCACGATTACAACATTAAATAAACTCCCAAATTGAAGCCAAATAATAGGATAGTTTGGGAAGTTTCCAAGATTCTTCTTGGATCTCCAGCTTCTCCTACCTCTCTTCCATTGGACTCCAAAATAAAATGTTCCAAATTTGATCCAATCCCTATTGAAATATCCTAAAATCCAATCCTTTGAAAACCTTAAAACTTTGAAATTCTTGAGAGCAAAACCACTGATCATCATCGAGAGTTTTCTTAAATGATTCCTGTCATTTAAGATGTAATTAACTATAGGGGCTTGCCCTTATAGAGAATTTTAAGAACCCAGGTAATATAAACCATGCTTAATTCCTTTATATTAAGCAAGGGAATTTGTCAGCTTATAAAATTGGTTCGCAGACCAAACGGATGTCACAAATCCTCTAGTTTATTTAATCGAGCCCCATCATCAAGCAGTGTGTCTATTCTTCAGGATAGATACACGGTTTGTGGTGCGGTGCTCATTTATATAAACTATTTGGGATTTAAAATCAGTTTGATTTCATATCTTAAAATTTTCAAATTTAAAAATTATTTTTCAAAATCAAATGCTACTTTCTAAATTATATATATATTTAAATTAAATTTAAAACCTAAAAATATGCCGACAACTTTCTGGCGACTCCGCTGGGGACTAGTTCCTCTCTCCATTTTTATCAGATGGTTTTGCTTTCATAAATCGGCAATGGGTCCTTGCCCCTTATGGACCAAACAGCCATTCTTTCTGTTGTCATACTACGTTCATTTCTGTCTTGAACGGGTATAGTCAACTCTTCTTGGATTTTGGAGCCACTGTTTAGACACTCCTAAACAGAGAGGTTCCGAAATCCTCCTTTTTGATACCTCTCCGAAGAGGCGAGGTAGACCCCTAATAGGTGTTAGTTTAGGAGCGATCCTTCGAGTTGAGAAATCCTGCGAGATTTTCCCTTCCTTTCTAAGCTCTGGATTGGGTCCTTTGCCCTCTCCTCTCGTTTTTAACGAATAAACTTACCTCCTAACAAACAAACTATTTTTTAAATTGTAAATGAATGAATAAAACTTAAATAAATTGTGTTCGGACTCTTTTCAATTTCTTTCTTTTTGTCCTAAAGAAGGAAGAATAATTCAGGACTGATAATCGAAACTTGCCTTACAGAAGATGTCTGCCCCAAAGTTGATTTTCTCCTTTACCAACGGACTTGACTTAGCTTTCTATCAGGACGAACTGCCTAGCGATGCAATCATCCGCTTTGGACAAGGGTTTAACAATACGGATGTTAAGTTTGTCGATGTTACTCTTTTCGCACTGATGAACAAAGTGCTTGAGACTGAAGAGCCTATGATTGAGTTTAACCTGAAGTCGACTCAAGAGTTCCCTCCCCGCAGAGGGCCCCGGCTGAAGGGAACACCGTTGTTCGCGGGAAGTTAACTGCTACCCCCAAGTCGTCGTCTCTACCCCCACCGGTCCAGTCATTACTGCACCTACCCCGGCTCTCGCCAAACCGAAAGGAAAGGAGGTACAAGTCGGCTATGAGCCTCGTCACCGTGGAGGGTTCGGACTTTGCTTGCGATACTCGTCTCGTTTTCGAGATAGGGTCCGGCTCAAGCATAGGCCCTTAACCTGGACACAGAGGAGGAATAAAAACAGGAAGTTTGCTATGATCAAGAAGGTCAGGGAAGCTGAAGCCGCCTGTCTTGAAGAAATCCCCAAAGAGATAGAGGAAGAACTGTCAGAGTACTTACAACTATTGGAAAGAAATAAATTCCACCCTCTCTCTGCTACATCTGATGAAATAGATGCCAGAAAAATCATCCCTGCGTTACCCCGGCCTGCATATTACAGTGATAAGAAGAAGAAGAGCAAGGCTACACCGCTTACCCAATTGCGTGCGGTAGTCGAGAAATTAGCAAGAAAAGAAGGATGTCCTGTATCAGAGATTCTAAGAAGAATGGGACGAGTGCCAGTTAAGTCTCGCCTCGGTCCATGAGTAAAACCTGCTACTGTCCCTGAAAGACCAAAGAAAAGGTGTGAGCTAGCGAGGAAGGCTCACCTGTTGTTGTATCGGATCTCCATATTAGGGAGGACACCACCTACTTACGCACTGCCGACAGACCAGCCGGTCCTAGGCCTTCTGCTACAAGAAGGATGGTGTGGCGACCTATTATTGCCGAACCAATACCAACAGGACGTTCTGGAAAGAGAAGTCTCACTGAAGATCCCAGATTTGAAGAGAGTGCCACAGTAAAAGAAACTCCTGAAAGAGAGGTTCAACAGTCGTCTCCTGACAACCATGAGATCGTTCAGAAAAGGCCACTTGAGGATGCCATAGGGCAATTAAGAATGGACATCCGACGGCTAGCAATAGAAAGAGGAGAAGAATTAAGAGACGAAGTGGATTCGTCAGAATTCATGGATGAAGAATATGCTGAGATCAACATGGTTGAGACACGAGCATCGTCAGCTTCGCAGGGAGTTCCACCAGCTTTAGAAAGGGATGAGCCAGAGTTAATGAGAGCACAGCTTCGGGAAAGAGATGATACGATTTCCCAGATGGCGAAAAGGATGGAAGAGATGCCTGCCACCTTAGCCACTCTCCAGAGTCAGGCCCAGCCTCAGAAAGAGACACCCCCCGGAGATCATCCATATTGCAGATGGAGGAAAAGAGATTACATCTATTAACGGAGATGATCAGCTGAAGAAAGATTATGCACAGAACATGATTCCCGAAAAGGATATTAAGAGCATGGTAGAATAGCAGGTGCGAGAAGCCTTAGCTCAGTCCAAGAACAGAGTATCTATTTAGACGGGTAGACCTTACCCCGAAGAATTTGATGCAGTCCAATACCCGAAGGGCTTTGTGCCACCTCTATTTAAGACTTTCGATGGAACGGGAAACCCCCGGCAACATGTCGCACATTTTCGTGCCAGTTGCTGCAATGCCGGTGGGAGCGACGCCTTACTCTTCCGTCAGTTCGTCAGCAGTTTGTCAGGGATCGCCTTCGACTGGTATGCAGAATTGTCGAATGGATCAGTCAAGACTTTTGCAGAATTGGAAAATCTCTTCGTTAAGCGGTTTGCCGGAGCTCAGCACCACATCACTATCGGTGATCTAGTGGTGGAGCGACAGAAACCGAACGAAACTTTGGTGGATTACATACTTCAATGGAGGAACCTGAGCATGAAGTGTGAACCACAGCTTCAGTAACAGCATGCGGTCGGTATCTTTCTTAAGAGTATCCATGACCCGATAGCACTTCTCCTTAAGGGATTCACCATTAAGACTTTCGAGAAGTTGCTTAGCAAGGCCAGGAGCTTGCAGGAGAAAGCAAAACAGCTAAGTTTCATCGATAAAACCGATAAGCAGAAGCCTGTGAAAGCATTCGAGAAGAAATCTGGGACCGTCGCAGCGGTGGACAAAGGTAAACAGCCAGTGCAAAAATAGCCAAAGCGACCGCAGCCGAGTTATCAACCACCACAACAGACTAATCAACACCCTCAGCAGAATTATCACCCTCAGCAGAATTATCACCCTCTGCAGAGTTTTCAGCATCGACCGAGTTATCAAGCGCCGCAGTACAATCAACAGCCGTCTCGTCCGCTCCATCCCCTGAAGGAACTTTTGAACAAAGAATACCCTTTCAAGACTGAGGCAGTGGTGTTGACCTCATTTTTGATGAGGTCTTCTCTTCCCTCTTTAGTGCTTAGGATCTAGCCTTAGCTTTTCCTTCGACTATCTTGGAGGACTAGAATCGGGACCCATCCTTTAGAAATTTAAACCACTTCTTGTCTCCCCGCAAACCCCACAAGCTTGATCGTAGACCCCTAATCACCTAAAGGGTCGAGATCAAAAGTGAAGGTTTAAAGGATGAGTTCCCTATAGGACTCTTCGGGCCTGTATGACCACCCCGAGCGGCTTGGTCCGGTGAGGGTCGACTTACACACTCACTACACTCATACTCTAAACTCTCACACACACAATCCAAATCCTAAAACCACACCCATACCCAACTTGACTTCTTGTCTCATGTAGGTAATTCATATGGATGGACCTTAACCCCTAAGCCCCTGGCTAAGAGGGTTAGGAACAACATAGTGAATGCCTCAGATGAGTCCTCTCATGGCTCATATAGGCTTAACATGGCTCCATGGCTCAACCAAAATGCTTCCATTTCACTCATATTTGATCAATCTTCTTTTTTCCAAAATTTCAATTTTTGACTCCTGGGACCCTACACCTATCAAACCTACCAAAAGCCTCTTAAAATTGCCCAAATCCTCCAAAATTTCCAAATCACCCAAAATTCCCCAAAATTAACCTTGAATATTTCCTCACCAATCCAATTGATCATCCATTGCCAAGAATACCAAAAATTCAAAAAATACCCCCCAATACCCTCCAAATACACAAAATGCCCCTCTTAGCCAAAAAATCCAAAAATTCAGAAAATTCCCAGAAAATTTCAAACAATCCCAAATATTCTTAATTTCATTTTGTCAAACTACACCATGGGCCAATTTTGTCAATTTACCCCACTTTTACCAAAACCCCCAATTTAGCCCATTCTTAACCCAAGTGAACCCAATGTCAAACCAAATCTACCCAATTGACCCCAATTTTGGTCCAATTCAATTCTAAACTTCAATTTAATATCCACAATATCAATCTAGACCAAATCCAAGTCCAATTTGATTGACATTTGAATCCAATTTCACTTTTGACCTTAAAGCCCAATTTGGACCCATGACCCAAACTTAGCCCAAACCAAACCAATTCAACTCCAATTGACCCTAAACCTTTTCTAAACCTTCCCTATCATCCCCACAAACAAAATACTAACATTATTTGCCCAAAATTTGGACCCAAACCCCACTCAAATTCAACCCAAAACCAAAAAGCCCAATTTTGACCTAAACCCAAACTTAACCCAAATAAGCCCAAGTCCCAAAACCAAAACCCAACCAAAGTTGAAACCTCTTTGAAACACTCCCATAAACATTTCACAACATTAATTTTACATCAATTTCAACCCTAGCCCAACATTGGCCCAAATTAGCCCAATTTGACCTACATTGGCCCATGTACCAAATGAACCCAAATCCAACCCAATTTAAGCCCAAACCACCTCAAATTTATTTCAAATCACTCATGACACATCCCTAAACCAAACCCAACAATTATTTGGCCCAAGCCTTTACCAAAATTTTATCCTGAAATCCATTTTAAAATCCAAAAGCCCACTTCCCTAAACCATTTTAAAAGCCCATCTTCACTAAATTTCAAAGGCCCAAACTTCATGCTAAAGCCCATATGGCATTCTTTTCATCACCCCATTAATTGATATCATCCCTTAAGTCCTAAATCAATCATCAAATAATCCTAAATTAGGCCTCATTCCAAAATCACCCATAAGTCCCAAAAATTCAAAACCTTCTTTCATGTAAATGACCAAGCTTTGTCCCAAGCCACATGGAGCCATGAGCAAGCCATTTACAAGCCATATGAAGCCATGGAATGTTTGACATGTGACCAAGACATTAATGGGAATAGGAGGGCCCCCTTCCCTAATCCTTCATTAAGCCTTTTTAACCATAATCATGTCACACACTAAACCAAGTTTAGCCACCTCACCATGGATGGAGACTTCACCACTCCATGGCGAGTGACCCAACCGATTCCCCGGCCCAAAATCAGACCATGGGAAGGTGAATCAAGCCCAAATACATGGGTTGACCAAATTGAACCCAAAATGAACCTCTCCCCATTCCATTTCAATTCGGCCCCTTTACACATGTCGAACTCCGATTGATCGCACCATTGCACAACCCCCGACCCCATCGGTCAAGATGGTGACCGAGTGCCTAGCCGGCCGACCTCCGAGCCGCCGGAAAACACCATGGCCGAGAGCTCCATGTGAGCCAAAAATTCAATTCTCCCTTGTCGACTTGTCTCATCCCAAATGGACAGCATAGCTCTTCTTCTCCTCACCAGAGCAGCTGATCCTAGCCTTCAAACCCCCCTGGGAAGCCCTCCAGCCATGCCTATTTAAACACCACCTCCTCTAGGCCATGAGAGATGCTGAACCAAAACTTACTGAAACCCTGCCAAAATCATCTCAGACCCCTCTCTACACATAGAGAACTTGATCCCCACTGAAATCCCCCTTCCATTTCCTCTCTGTGAGCTCAATTTCGCAGTTGAAATCCAAGCTCAAAACCGGGACACTTCACCACGGTGAGCCAATCTCCAAATTGATTGGTCCTACACCTTCACCGGACCAAGAGGAGAAGTTTCCCGACAAAAACCCCCTCACCGGGCCGGCCATTGCTCCCGACCTCCAAGCTTTGTGATCGGCTGTGGTCGAAATCATACCTAGACAATTCACCAAGCCAAGGGACTTCATCTGGAGCTTCCTTTGACCCAATCGAAGGTGACAAAACTCTCAGATCGAAGCTTCACTTCTCTGAGCAAAGGTATGGACTCACTCTTCTTCCCGAGCTTACAGAGATTCTCCATTTAATTTGAATCAATTTCAATGCATGTTTACCGTATGGATGTGTTCGTCTCTTCAAGATGAATCCATAGAGCATAAGAACACAAAAATCCGTTGAGAATCGAGTGAGAAATTAGGGTTAGAAGGTTGACGGTCACGGGTTCACACCAGCCGTAGACGATGACCAGGAGCCGTCGGATCGCGCGTGTATCCAGCAGACGGCCAGGATCGTGCCGGACGGAGCAACGGGACATGAACCGCGGGCCGTGTGGCATCCCAGTCAGATGGCCGCGCCGAATCAAGAGACGACGTGTGGAGCTTCGGAGACGCCGAGGTTGACGCGGCGCCGCGTGGATAAGTAGAAAAATAGGAATTTTTCTTATTTATTAAATACCCAAAACTTCAAAAATTCATAACTTTGTGTAGAAAAATCCTAAAAATAAAATAAAAATACCTTATTGCTCAGTGAACAGAGGAGAATAATGTGGAAAAGAAATCAAGTAATTTCATCAAGTATTTTATTTTTAATGATTTATTTATTCTCTCGCATTGTTTTAATTCTCCATGCATATAGGAAATTCACCATGGCATGAGACCATAGGGCTTTTGAAGCTTCGAACTTGGGAACATTCCCCGAATTTTCCAAGGTCGAGGCCATCCCTATGAGAAGTTATTGATTTCTCAAGTTCATGTTACTGTTTTGAGTATTTTAATTACAATAATTAGCATGTTGAGAAATAAATTCTAGAAAAATTTTGTGATGTTTCTTGTGACCAGAGGGACCTAGGAAAAATAAGTTTTTGAGTTAATTCACTTTGAATAACTCAAATTGGCCTAAATACCCAAAATTGAACTCTAATTAATTAGGGTTGACCACACATCAAATTAACTTAAAAACAATTCTCCATTGTCCTTTAGGGATAGGAGACCACATAAAAATTTGAAACCAATTGGACTTGATTAACCCCACCAAATGGGTTGATTAAGCCTCTTAAGTAATAATGGGTAAGATTAAACTTTAAAAATTCATAACTCACAAAATACTTTTCAAAAATTCACAAAAATGGTTTTGGAGCTTCTCTGATATCAAAGGAATTTAGGAAAATTAAAATTGTAATTTTCTAAAAAAGTTGATTTTTATCATTATTTTAATATTTTTAATAATTAAAAAATAATAAAAATCATAAAAATATTAAAAATCACCAAAATGTCACATTTTGAATTCTAATCATTTAGGAACAAATCAAATATTTTTCTTAAGTCCCTAGGATAAGATATTGAATTTTAAAGGCTTAATGTAATTTTTAATATTAAAAAATGTATTTTCTAACCTTTTCACTAAAATAATTCTAATAAATCAAAGAAAAATAAAAAAAATATCAAATTTGTTTCTCTGAACTCCTTGAGGTCAGAGAGATTTAATAAAAATATGAAATCCATTTTTCAACTTTAATTTTATTTTAAAATTAATTAATGCTCCAAAATTCAAAATAATTCTAGTAAATAAAATATAATTCAAAAAATCACCAAAATTGGTCTAAATGGTCCACTGGGCATTAGGAACATCCCATAATTTTATTAAGGATAGAAACATTACCTTAGTCATGTTATTAAATTTTCCTTGAAAACCCTTATTTTCCATTAAAAATAATTACATAAATAAATTAAATACAGAAAAATCACACATTCTCCTCTAATGTCTTAATTGACATGTAAGTGAGGTCACATAAAAATTTTAAGTTCATTTGAGCTTAATTTAGTGAGTTATAGAATTATTAAACTTGAAGGGCAAAATGGTAATTAAAATTTTAACCCTTAATTAAAACTTTAGGCTTAATAAACGGGGAGGGTAAAATATTTGATTTGAACTGATTTTGGATGATTAAAATTTAAATAATTAAAGGATAGAGACCCATCAATCACTTTCAAGGTTATTTAAAGTAAACCTTAATCAATTAATTAATTAAATTTGGAAGATTAATGGAATTATTAAAGTGGGGATATTATTTAAGAAGATATTTATTCTTTAATTTAAAAATCCCTAAATAAATCACTTCAATAATACTTAAAAAGAAAATTAAAAGAATAATCTAAATTAAATTAAAATTGAAATTAAATTAAATTAAAATTAAATTAAATTAAATTAAATTAAATTAAATTAAATTAAATCAAAAATTAAATTAAATTGAATTAAATTAAAATTAAATTGAAATTAAATTAAAAATTAAATTAAATTAAATTAAATTAAAATTAAATTAAATTCAATTAAATTAAATTAAATTAAAATGAAGTTAAATCGAATTAAATTGAAATTAAATTGAAATTAAATTAAATTAAATTAAATTAAATTAAATTAAATTAAATTAAATTAAATCAAAAAATTGAATTAAATTGAATTAAATTAAATTAAAATCATTTAATAACAAACCTAAATCTTTAAGAATTAAACCAAAAATAACTTGAATACTATTCCAAACTTAAACTAATTTTCTATAATTAAATCAAAATTAAAATTAAATCATTAAGTTTAAATCATTAAAATACTTAATGGGTTGATTTGCCCTGTTAAAGCTCTTATTATTATAACTCTTAAATGAAGCATCAAGTGAAGTGTTACCTCACTTATAGGATATCCAAATATCCTAAGTTTATTGAGCAAGATAACAAAACTTAAACTCCTGGATGATTAATTCACTTGTTTAATTAAATTCTCTTGGACTTAAAACAATCTTAGAAGTATTGAAAAGATGTTTAAGACTCGTCTTAAGCACTTCCTCAATATGATAGGAGGTTTATAAGAACAATTGAACTTAATTGTTCTTTGATGAAGAAAGTCGTCCTTAAACAAAAATACAAGAACCTATACGTCATAGGAGACGACTAGCTATAGGATTAGGACTTTGATAGACAACCAAAACCTTTCCCTTAGCTTTACCTAGGTACTTGTTGGAATATTTAAATGCCTTAACATGTGTTTTAAGTGCAGCTTGAGATGACGGAAAGACCCTCCAGGTACGCTTTTATTTTATTGCAATTTACTTTATTGCAAATGCACTTTACTTTTTCTTACATGATAAACAACTGTTGCATGAAAACCAAAACCTTTAGGATAGTCCCTGAATTGAAACCAAAACTAAATTAAAAGTCATTACAAGATAAAAAAAATCACCTCCACAACATTTCAAAATATAAGACAACTCAAAATTTAATCACAAACAGAACACGAAAACTACAATTGCAACTAAATTAAAATGTCTCGTTGAATGATCGGGAATACCTCGGATGATGTAACCCACGTGTTGCTAACGGGATTTCCCACGGTCTAAATGAAGGTGTGGAACTAATTCAGTTGAGTTTAGCAAATTCATCTGGACTAAGTGAATTCGATGAAAATAGCAGTGCCGGGATGACGGAACCGTGGGATCATAATCGGTTCTGTTTAACCAACTTTAAGATTTATTTTAATTAAAACACTAAAGACATTTAGACTTTAAGATTTCTCTAAAACCAAAACACTTCTCTCATCTCCTGATTTATGACTTCTAAAACTAAACCTCTGCAACAACAAGGAGCTCGGAGCATGGTGGGCAAGACGCGCCATCGTCATCGACGAAAACTCGAGTCTACTTCAGCAAAACTTTCTTAGAATAAAATAACCAAGTCATAGGACTTCGAGGTAGTTTTCTTAGTGCAACATAAATCCTCAACTCTTCGTTAGGCATTTACATGATCAGGTCATGTAAATTAAGCCCTAACCGGTCATTAGGAACATCCCATAATTTTATTAAGGACCGAAACATTTCCTTGGTCATGATATTGAATTTTCCTTGAAAACCGCTATTTTCCATTAAAAATAATTACATAAATAAATTAAATACAGAAAAATCACATTTCCTCCTCTAATGTCTTAATTGACATGTAAGTGAGGTCACATAAAAATTTCAAGTTCATTTGAGCTTAATTTATTGTGTTATAGAATTATTAAGCTTGAAGGGAAAAATGGTAATTAAAATTTTAACCCTTAATTAAAACTTTAGGCTTAATAAAAGGGGAGGGTAAAATATTTGCTTTGAACTGATTTTGGATGATTAAAATTTAAAAAATTAAAGGGTAGAGACCCATCAATCACTTTCAAGATTATTTAAAGTAAACCTTAATCAATTAATTAATTGAATTTGGAAGATTAATGGAATTATTAAAGTGGGGATATTATTTAAGAAGATATTTATTCTTTAATTTAAAAATCCCTAAATAAATCACTTCAATAATACTTAAAAAGAAAATTAAAAGAATAATCTAAATTAAATTAAAATTAAAATTAAAATTAAATTAAAATTAAATTAAATTAAATTAAATTAAATTAAAATTAAAATGAATTAAATTAAAATTAAATTGAATTAAATTGAAATTAAATTAAAAATTAAATTAAATTAAATTAAATTAAATTAAAATTAAATTAAATTAAATTAAATTAAATTAAAATGAAGTTAAATTGAATTAAATTGAAATTAAATTGAAATTAAATTAAATTAAGTCAAAAAATTGAATTAAATTGAATTAAATTAAATTAAAATCATTTAATAACAAACCTAAATCGTTAAGAATTAAACCTAAAATATCTTGAACACTATTCCAAACTTAAACTAATTTTCTATAATTAAATCAAAATTAAAATTAAATCATTAAGTTTAAATCATTAATTAATGGGTTGATTTGCCCTTTTAAAGCTCTTATTATTATAACTCTTAAACGAAGCATCAAGTGAAGTGTTACCTCACTTATAGGCTATTCAAATGTCCTAAGTTTACTGAGCAAGATAACAAAACTTAAACTCTCGGATGATTAATTCACTTGTATAATTAAATTCTCTTGGACTTAAAACAATCCTAGAAGTATTGAAAAGATGTTTAAGACTCGTCTTAAGAACTTCCTCAATATGATAGGAGGTTTATAAAAACAATTGAACTTAATTGTTCTTTGATGAAGAAAATCATCCTTAAACCAAAATAAAAGAACCTGAGACGTCATAGGAGACGACTAGCTATAGGATTAGGACTTCGATGGACAACCAAAACCTTTCCCTTAGCTTTACCTAGGTACTTGTTGGAATATTTAAATGCCTTAACAGTGTGTTTTAAGTGCAGCTTGGGATGACGGGAAGACCCTCCAGGTACGCTTTTATTTTATTGCAATTTACTTTATTGCAAATGCACTTTACTTTTTTTTGCATGATAAACAACTGTTGCATGAAAACCAAAACCTTTAGGATAGTCCCTGAGTTGAAACCAAAACTAAATTAAAAGTCATTACAAGATAAAAAAAATCACCGCCACAACATTTCAAAATATAAGACAACTCAAAATTTAATCACAAACAGAACACGAAAACTATAATTGCAACTAAATTAAAACGTCTCGTCGAATGATCGGGAATACCTCGATGGTGTAACCCACGTGTTGCTAACGGGATTTCCCGTGGTCTAAATGAAGGTGTGGAACTCATTCAGCTGAGTTTAGCAAATTCATCTGGACTAAGTGAATTCGATGAAAATAACGGTGCCGGGATGACGGAACCGTGGGATCTTAATCTGTTCTGTTTAACCAACTTTAAGATTTGTTTTAATTAAAACACTAAAGACATTTGGACTTTAAGATTTCTCTAAGACCAAAACACTTCTCTCATCTCCTGATTTATGACTTCTAAAACTAAACCTCTGCGACAACAAGGAGCTCGGAGCATGGTGGGCAGCACGGCCATCGTCATCAGCAAAACTTTCTTAGAATAAAATAACCAAGCCATAGGACTTCGAGGTAGTTTGTTTAGTGCAACATAAATCCTTAACTCTTCGTTAGGCATTTGTATGATCATGTCATGTAAATTAAGCCCTAACCGATCTTAGGACTCTGAGGTAGTTGTTCGGTACGACATAAACCCTCACATTTTCTAGTCTGATCAGTATGATTATGTCATACGAATATAAGTCCTAATTAATTAAAATTGGCAAAATTGAAAGATCAAATAATATTAGGATTTTCTTAAACTCGAAGCCAAACAATAAGATAGTCGGGAAGTTGCCAAGATTCCTCTTGGATCCTCAAATTCCCCTACTCCTCTTTCTTTGGACTCCTAAAATAAACTGTTCCAAATTTGAGCTATTCCCTATCGAAATTTCCAAAATTCAATCCTTTGAAAACCTTAAACTTTGAAATTCTTTAGAGCAAAACCACTGATCATTATCGAGGGTTTTCTTAAATGATTCACTTCATTTAAGATGTAATTAACTATAGGGGCTTGCCCTTATAGGGAACTTTAAGAACCTAGGTAATATAAACCCTGTTTAATTCCTTTGTATTAAGCAGGGGAACTTGTTCGGCTTATAAAATAGGTTCGCAGACCAAACGGATGTCACAAATCTTTTAGTTTATTTAATCGAGCCATACCATCAAGCAGTGTGTCTATCCTTAGGGATAGATACATGGTTTGTGGTGCGGTGCTCGTTTATATAAACTATTTGGGATGTGAGATCAGTTTGATTTCATAACTTAAATTTTTCAAACTTAAAATTATTTTCAAAATCAAATACTACTTTCCAAACCATATATACATATTTAAATTAAATTTAAAATCTAAAATTCGCCGACAATTTCTGTTAGGCGACCCCTTTTCAAAATAAAACACACAACCTAAAAATATGACGACAAGTGGCTAAGATGTTTCGCAGTTTGATGAAGACGCCCAAATTTCAGTTGCCAGAGCCCAGGAAGCCCGAGGAAGTCGACAAGAAGGATCATCTGAACTACTGTCCCTACCACCGGATGATCGGACATAAGATCAAAGACTGCTTCAACTTCAAGACCTGGCTGGAAGATAACCTTTGGAGAGGGAACATAATGATCCCAAAGGAATACATGAAGGAACCCCAAAAGGGAGGTTCCGTCAATGTTATCTCGACGAAGCCTATTGTTCCGATCGACCCGTACACGACTAATGATGGATGGAGTACCGTCTGGACAAAGTCATCAAAGAAAATTTTGGATCACATCCAGACTGCTTTGGTACGCACTTCAACTCAGAGTTTGAAACCTGTCGAGACGGCACTATCACTTGCGATTGAAGAACCGTCCCAGAAGGAGAAGAAGATCGTAGAAGAAAAGAAGACCAAGGCTCCGAAGGCTAGACTAGGGGATGTTTATCCTAGGATGGTTGTTTATGATTTGGGGGAGAAATCCCTCGAACCTCTGACTCTGTATGATTGTTTGCTCGCCCCGGCGGGATCTTATAATGATAAGAGTTTTGGTGTTGGCTATGTTTTGACTGTTTCTAACGATTACGTAACTAACGACAACCAACCTAATCTGAAGCTGGATTTCGATACGAATAACGATTCTCAAATCAAACAAAACCTAGATAACCACGACAAAAGTTCTGTAAGTGACGTGTCTATTTGTGAATTCTGACGAGCTCCGATCACAATAGAGTTAGAACTATCAGACGCCGAGGCAACTTCAGAAGAGTTAGTCGTTCCAATTCAAGAGGAGACACAGGTAGATTCAGAGGAAATTACTGAAGTCAATCTGAGAAGCAGAAAGGTCTTACCTCCGAGATTGGGTCCAAAGGACAAGGGAAAGCAGGTGGTTGCTCAGGAAGAGCCAACCCCAGCGAAAGAATTGCCCATTCGGGAAGAACTTGAACAGACTGATAACAAAGTGGACTATAATGTGCTAGCCCATCTTAGGAAGCTACCGGCCAAACTAAGCATCTACAACGCTCTGATCCTTTCAAAGGAGATGAGAGAATCTCTGGTCAAGGCCTTGCTTGATCCAGAAATTTGCTTAGCTCAAATGGCTGGTAATTCCTTCGATGAGGTTTCGCTCATCGAAAGGACAACGCGGTGTTACCTTCACGGACGATGATTTACTACTTGGAACGAGCAGATCACAACCGATCGTTGTACATTTCAGATCGACATTGGAAAGTTCACACTCTCCGTGGTGCTAGTCGATCCAGGAGCATCAATTAATATAATGAACCTTCAAACGCTAGCTTATTTAAAGATTGATGCCCGTGATCTCGAGGCAGACAAGATGACGCTAAGAGGCTTCAACCAGAAAGGAGAAAGAGCTCTTGGATCTATAACACTGTTAATGAAGATTTGTGAATTAGCCAAGACAACCGCAAAGTTCCATATATTTGATTCAGAGACATCATTCAATGCTCTACGGGGCCGGCCATGGATCCATGAGAACCGGATGGTACCGTCGTCTCTACACCAGTGTATAAAGTACTATGAAGGAGGACAAGAACAATGTATCAAAGGTAATTTGCAACCATTCTCCGTGCATGAAATCGGAATCCACGAAGATGCAGCTTACTATGCACCTCCAAAGAAAAAAATCTTCTCCAGAAATGCTATACCAAATCAAGAAAAAGAAGCACGAGATGACAAAGAACCTGAAATCCTCGTTCAACAGTTACTCACCACTCCCTTTGTACGAGATGGTGAAGGTTTCTCTGGAACTCGCACCCGAGGTCGAGACCGGGGACGAGGTCGTGGAAGAAACGGTGGAACAGTTGAACAAAAGAAATCGGTCATCGATGTTGATTGGGAGAATAGCTCTGAAGAAGAAGAAGAAATCAAGAAACAAGCAGCAACTGTAAACCAAAGGAAACCCCAGTTCAAGATCTCTCTCAAAGATGAAAAGAATGAAGAATACAAATCAATGTACGAGAAGATTAACCACTCTGTGCATACTATGACCCTGACCCCGATCCATTCTAATAATGTTGAGGGTATGATGGTCAAGGAAGTATATGGTGGTGGTGTTAAGCCGATCAAGTTCTACCGTGGTGCTTCTTCTTCCAAAACTAAAAATGATGTACAATTTGAAGATGTTACTTCTTCTGAATTAATGGAATTGCCTTTTGAGTGGTATTCTCCCTGTGTTCAATATTTAATTCAACGTGGCGTCTTACCTAAACAGTGGTCAAAAGGTACATCACCGCACTTTGAAAAGTTATGAAACAAAGCCAGTCGGCCTCCCAATTCAAAACATGGTCTCAGATTCGACACAGTAGGATCAGTTGATGATTCAAGATTTTGCTTAGTTGTCACTTGCGAGAATGATGAAGACTTCTTGGAAAACTGAGATGATCTCAAAGATCTACCAATCGGAAACGCTCCACCAAAATTTGAAGAAGAAATTAAATCTACAATAGATGAGTTAGTGGAATTTAATTTAGGTACTAGCGAAGAGATTAGGCAAACCATTGTTAGCTCCTTACTCAATAAAGAAGACTCCGAAGAAATGATCAAGCTATTAATGGAATTCAAGGGTTTTTTTGCTTGGAGTTATGATGAAATGCCAGGATTAGCTCTAGAGGTTGCAGTTCATAGACTAGGAGTGGATCCCACTGTCGTTCCAGTCAGACAAGCTCCCAGAAGAATGCATCTAGAGATTGAACAACAAGTTATAGTTGAAGTTAAGAAACTAATTGACTCCAAGTTTTTCCGTGAAGAACAATACCAAACCTGGTTAGCCAATGTGGTACTGGTCAGAAAGAAGAATTGACAGATCAGAATCTGCATAGATTTCAGAGATTTAAACAAAACATGCCCAAAATACGAATTCCCGCTACCAATTCCAGAACTGATGATCAACATCGCTTCGACACAAGAAATCTTCTCTTTCATGGATGGATCATCAGGATACAATCAGATAAAGATGACACCAGAAGACGAAAGGCTCACAGCCTTCGGAACGTCAATCGGAATATATTGCTACACAGTAATGCCTTTCGGATTAAAGAACGCAAGAGCAACTTACCAAAGAGCAATGACGAGGATCTTTGATGATCTCATTCACAATCAAGTCGAGTGCTACGTGGATGATGTGGTCATCAAAAGCAAACTGAAGGAAGATCACCTGTATGATTTGAGAATTGTTTTCGAGCGATTAAGACAATTTAATCTTAAGATAAATCCCGTGAAATGCGCCTTCGGCATCGCCTCCAGGAAATTCTTAGGATTTGTCGTCCGACATTGTGGAATTGAAATCGATCCGGAAAAGATTAAAGCTATCTTAGAAATGCCGCCTCCCAAAACCTTGAAGCAATTACGATCCTTTCAAGGAAAATTGGCATATCTTCGACGCTTTATCTCAAACTTGTCAGGTAGGTGTCAGCCATTCTCGGCATTAATTAAAAAGGACGCCAAATTCGTTTGGGAAGAGAAATGCCAACAGGCCTTCGAGGAAATTAAGCAATATCTAATGACACCTCCTGTCTTAGCAGTCCCAGTCTCGGGTAGACCGTTGATACTTTATACCGCGGCTTTAGACGACTCCATTGGAGCTCTGTTAGCCCAGGTCAATGATGAGGGAAAAGAAAATTCTCTCTACTGCCTACGTCGTTGTCTGATTCCGACGGAAGTAAAGTACCTTACAATTGAGAAGCATTGTTTGGCCCTGATCTTCGCCGTTCAGAAACTCAGGCACTACATGCTTTCTCATAAGGTTAACCTTATTTCGAAAGTTAATCCATTGCAATATTTGATGACTCGCCCGATGCTTTCTGGCAGACTTGTCAGGTGGTCGATGATATTATTGCAATTCGATATAACTTCCGTTCCTCTTCATGCCGTAAAAGGACAAGTCCTAACAGACTTCCTCGCAGCACATCCTTTGCCGGCAGAATCGCCTCTCAATGACGACTTGTCAGATGAGCAGATAATGAGTTTACAAGACCCCGATGATCAGCATTGGGAATTATACTTCGACGGAGCATCTTCAGCACAGAAAGATAGAGAATCGCAAATGATAGCGCTCGGTAAGGCAGGAATCGAACTAATCTTTATAACACCGGAGCGGGGGATGTTGAGATACTCCTACCACCTAACAGAGCCGTGTACAAATAATAAAGCAGAATACGAAGCCCTCATAACAGGATTGGAATTAACCATTCAGATGGATATAACAGATATCAACATCTACAGAGATTTGCAGTTGATCATTCAGCAGATTGTCGGACAGTACAGAATTTTGAAACCAAGGCTCGAGCAGTGCGTATGCCATGAAACTATTGGAGCAAATTCCGAATGTAACAATCTATAAGATTCCCAGAAAAGAAAATGCTCTTGCAGAGGTGTTAGCCCGCCTCACAAAAGAGTTTGCTTGCTTACAGGATGAATCAGTTGAAATGTCAGTTCACGGACGTCAGGTTCTTTCACAGCTCGACATGAACACGATACACAGATCAGAAGGAGAAGAAGAATCAGTGGCAGCAGTGACAGAAAATGCAGAAGATTGGCGGCAACCATTAATAGATTATCTGTAAACAGGAAACTTACCAGACAATAAGTCATTAGCCCATCAAATCAAGAAAAGAACTCTATCTTACGCATTAATAAACAATACGTTATACAGAAGGTCTTTTGACCAGATGTGGCTAAAGTGCCTGAGCAGGTCCGAGGCTCGTGAAATCGTTAAAGAGGTACACTCAGGACTTTGTGGCGCTCATCAGTCAGGCCCGAAGATGAAAATGAAGATTAAAAGACTAGGGTACTACTGGCCCTCAATGATGACCGATTGCATGAAGGTCACTAAAAGTTGTCACCAGTGCCAAGTGCATGGAGTGATTCTACATCAACCTCCAAATGTGCTACATCCGACAATCGTGTCGTGGCCATTTGAATGTTGGGGCACAGATATTGTGGGTCCGATAGAACCACCTTCTTCAAGAGGACATCGCTTCATTCTTGCAGTTAAAGACTACTTTTATAAGTGGGCAGAAGCAGCACTGCTTAGAAAAGTGAAGGCACATCACGTGCTACAGTTCTTCAAGAATCAGGTCTTCTATCACTTCGGGATACCGAGGAGTATTATCTCAGATAATGGGTCTGCGTTTAGAAGGACGAAGATCAATAGTTTTGTCAGAAGACACAGGATCGATTGGCGCTATTCAACGATCTACTACCCAAGAGCAAACGGCTTAGCCGAGACTTTTAATAAACCTCTCGTCCAAATCTTAAAGAAAACATTGGACGACAACAAAAGGAATTGGCACGAGAAGTTGTTAGAAGCTTTATGGGCCTACAGAATGACTTTCAGGACTCCTACTCAGTCTACGCCCTACGCTCTAGTGTACGGGTTCGAGGCAGCTCTACCCTTGGAAGTTCAGCTCCCATCACTCAGAATCACAGTTGCGAACAGGATCACTACAGAAGAAAATGCCAGACTACGGCTGGAAGAATTGGAAAACTTAGAAGGAAAACGACTTGCAGCGCAACAGAATCTGGAACTGTATCAAGCTAAGATGATCCAAGCCCACGACAAACTGGTCAACCCAAGGACATTCAAAGTCGGTGACTTGGTTCTAGTTCTCAGAAGGCCTATTTTTGCACACCGCAAGATAGGAGGTAAATTTGATCCGACTTGGGAGGGGTCATTCGTGATCGAGACAGTCTACTCAGGAGGTTCTTACAAGCTTGTGAATTACAGTGGAGAAAGATTTATGCTTCCAATCAATGGCGATATTTGAAGAAGTATTACGCAACCTGATGTTTCAAGGAATGAAATTTCATTCCTAGAAGCACGGGTAGAGTAATCACTTATAACTGGCTCTGAACCCGAAATAAAATGAATAAGAAAATGAATAGTAAAAAAATGTGTTAAAGGAAAACATATGCAATTGAAGTAATAATAAAATTTTGACTCCTCCTTTCGAGATGAGCTCACTCCTGATCTTTTCTTATCTTCTCTTACTCTTTTAAAATTTGAAATAATTAAATAAGAAGTTTTTATTAATAAGTAAATTTTCTTATTGTTCTCGTCCTGAGTAAAGCCTCTGATCCTTTTCTTGTTTCCTTTTCAGGGAAATGTAGAACGGGCGGCTGATCCTGAACTTTAAGGATGGCGTAAGTCTTGCAACTTAACAAAGAAGAGCTGAAAGCTGATGCCGTGATAGAGGTTGGCTCGTACCTTGCACACTCGGAGTTGGAATATGAGGAAACCGGCTGAACTACTGTGGATCCTGAACAGTTCCGTGGGAAGACAGTGATGAGGCTCAATAAGAAGGCTCCCCAAGCTGCAAACAAGAAGAGGAAGATCAATATGATCGAAGAAAACAAGATGAAATCAGTGATAACGTCTGCAAGAGGAAAGCTTGTCAGTGCTGATCCTACCGAGATTCAGGGGGAGAGGAGAGCTACCCTGACCCCAACTCAGAGAAGAAACAAGAATCACCGTATCGCCAAGATGCTGAAGAAATTAACAGAAGAACAGAACAAGGAAGAAACCCGACGACTGTAGTAGTTACCCCAATGAGGCCAGTCCTCAGGAGCACCATAGCAGAGGTTGTTCCGGAGAAGGTTACTAGAGAGCCTACACCTGAGATAGTGACGATCCCAGGAAGCGTGACTGCGTGGACCATATATCCCACGAGACGTCACTAGACCACGACAACTTGCAGATAATTTCGGAGCACGAATCGGAGATGATCCGGAGGGTGCGGAAGCGTAACTTCGAATACTTTCGTAGAATCGGAGGTAGATATGTCAACATCCTAGAAGGACTAGAGTTACATACAGATGTTTTCTCTCACTACGAGCAGAGTGAGATTGTAGACTACGTCAATGAGCTGAAGAAACAAGGTCGTGCAGGATGATTACGTAGCTGGACTTACTCCGAGCTAAAGAAATGGAAAAGAGATAAGGGGAGGATTACTATCCAATTTGGATGCTGTTACAACTTCGCTGATGACAGGAAAGGGAATTTGCCAGGGATACTCCGCTACGATGAAGTGGATCCAATGCCATTTTTAATTAAGAAAATGATAAAAAGGATGGTGGCTTGGCGAGTTCTACCCGCTGATTGCATACCAAACAGCTGTATTATCAACATCTATGCAGAAGGAGAGTGCATTCCACCCCACACAGATCATCATGATTTTGTAAGGCTGTTTTGTACCGTTTCCTTCATCAACCAATGCAACATTATGTTTGGGACAGAACTCCGGATAGTTGGCCCCAGAGAATTCTGAGGGCCGGTGGAGAAACATCTACCGGTAGGTTCTATTCTCGTACTACAAGGAAATGGTGTAGATGTGGTGAAGCACTGCATACCAGGAGTTCCATACGAACGGATCTCCATCACCTTCAGGAGGATGGACGAGAGTAAAATTCCGATCTACTTCCAGCCAGATCCAGAACTAGAGAATTTGTAGCCCTACGAGCTGTAGGCTACATAGTAGTAGCACACCTCTAAAAAACACTTACGTGGGAGTATCCTCCGGAAAGTGGCTTAGAAGGTGATGTTATTACCTATGTAGTTTACTTTTCAGACATGGATGAATCAAACAGACAATTTTGTCAGAGTACACGAAGATATCAATGCAGTCTGTGTTCAGATATATATATGAACTTTTATAAAAGTTTGTTCTCAGAAGGATGTCATCAGAAATATTTTGATGGAATCACTTGATGTATCTTCGACATTTAAGTGGAGATGAACTTTATGTTTTACCTTCAGTTTTGTGCAATTTACTGCAAACGCCACCAGATCTGAGTTTAACTCGGTCTAAAAAGAAAGTTGGACGAAGAACGATTTGAATGAAATAATAACAACAAAATAAAATTTGAATTCAAAGTCTGAATAAAACACAAACCAAAACTCAAAATGAATCAACTTAAAAAACTTTGAGATGTGAACCAAGTAAATCAACGAAATCCTAATCAAAGTGAAATTTCAATCGAAAACCAAACTTAAAAAATCGAATCACTAAAAGCAATGAATAATGAAAAAGAAACTCTGAATCTGATATCCCCAGCCTCTGGCTGTTCTCGAGATCTTTTCGACTCTCTGCGATTTCTCCCCTCTTTTGAGATGGTCGCTGAGTCTACTGACACAGAACCACGAGATTCTCAATTTGGTTCTGATGGCATGGATACACTTCCTTCGCCAAACTTTCAACCTTTGATGAAATCCTTCGGGACGTGAAACACTTTCATGTCCCATTCTAATCTTCTACTGCTCTTCTAATCATTGAAACTTTCACAAATCAATCGTCAACCTTCCGAGACTGGTACTTAAATTCCAGTTCTCACCTTCCGAGACTGGTACTTAAAATTCCAGTTCTCTCCATTCGAGGTCGGTACCTAAATTCCGACTCTCTTTTCGAGATCAGTACCTAAACTTTGATTCTCATCTTTTGTGAGGTCGGTACCTAAATTCTGATTCTCTCTCTGAGATTTGATACGTAAATTTCAATTCTCATCCCTTTCGAGATCAGTACCTAAATTCTGATTCTCATCCCTTTTGAGGTCGGTACCTAAATTCCAAATCTCTTTTCGAGATTGATACCTAAATTTCGATTCTCTTTCGAGACTGGTACCTAAATTCCAGTTCTCTCCTTTCGAGGTCGGTACCTAAATTCTGACTCTCTTTTCGAGATCAGTATCTAAATTCTGATTCTCATCCTTTGTGAAGTCGGTACCTAAATTTTGATTCTCTCTCCGAGATTTGATTCTTAAATTTCAATTCTCATCCCTTTCGAGATCAGTACCTAAATTCTTATTCTCATCCCTTGTGAGGTCGGTACCTAAATTCTGACTCTCTTTTCGAGATCGATACCTAAATTTTGATTCTCTTGCGAGACTGGTACCTAAATTCTATTTCTCTCCTTTCGAGGTTGGTACCTAAATTCTGACTCTCTTTTCGAGATCAGTACCTAAATTGTGATTCTCATCCTTTGTGAGGTCAGTACCTAAATTTCGATTCTCTCTCCGAGATTTGATACTTAAATTTCAATTCTCATCATTTTCGAGATCAGTACCTAAATTCTGATTCTCATCCCTTGAGAGATCAGTACCTAAATTTCGACTCTCTTTTCTAGATCGATACCTAAATTTTGATTCTCTTTTGAGACTGGTACCTAAATTCCAGTTCTCTCCTTTCAAGGTTGGTACCTAAATTCTGACTCTCTTTTCGAGATCAGTACCTAAATTGTGATTCCCATCCTTTGTGAGGTCGGTACCTAAGTTCTGATTCTCTCTCCGAGATTTGATACTTAAATTTCAGTTCTCATCACTTTTCGAGATCAGTACCTAAATTCTGATTCTCATCCCTTGTGAGGTCGGTACCTAAATTATGACTCTCTTTTCGAGGTCGGTACCTAAATTTCGACTCTCTTTTTGAGATCAGTACCTAAATTCTGATTCTCATCCTTTGCGAGGTTGGTACCTAAATTTTGACTCTCTTTTCGAGATTGATACCTAAATTTTGATTCTATTTCGAAACTGGTACCTAAATTCCAGCTCTCTCCTTTCGAGGTCGGTACCTAAATGCTGACTCTCTTTTCGAGATCAGTACCTAAATTCTGATTCTCATCCTTTGAGAGGTCGGTACCTAAATTCCAATTCTCTCTCCGAGATTTGATACTTAAATTTTAATTCTCACTCTTTTGAGATCAGTACCTAAATTCTGATTCTCATCCTTTGTGAGGTCGGTATCTAAATTCTGATTCTCTCTCCGATTTAATACTTAAATTTATATTCTCACTCTTTCGAGATCAGTACCTAAATTCTTATTCTCTTCTTTTGTGAGGTCGGTACCTAAATTTTGATTCTCTCTCTGAGGCTGGTACTTAAATTCCGGTCCTCATCCCTTTCGATCAGTACCCAAATTCTGATCTTCTTTCCGAGGTTGGAGCCTAAATTCCAACTCTCTTCGTCGAGACTAGAGCCTAAATTCTAGTTCTCTTTCAAATTCCGAGGTTAGAACCTAGGTTCCGATTCTCATTCCAAATTCTGAATCTCAACGAGGTCCACCTTGAAATCAATCTTAAACTGAAATTTAACTAAAATTGAAACTTAAATCAATTTGGAACTCAAACTCAAAATTGAAACTTGAAATAAAATTGAAACGAATCAAAAATCTAATCTCTCCAAGTCTTGTGATTTGGAATTCACCTCCTTCTTCCCCAGTGAGAGTTCAGGGATCTTCTGTCTTAGAGACCTTCCTGATACTCCCCAGTGAAAATTTTTTTTCTATGCTCTGTTCTAAGTGTGTCACTTAGACGTCTGTGTTGGTTTTATTGATCTCTTCGGTCAACGCCAATACGTTCGGTGTGCTTCGTCAGCACACCACACCTATTGGGGGTCCATTTGTTGACCTCATTTTTGGTGAGGTCTTTTCTTATTTCCTTAGTGCTTAGGATCTAGCCATAGGTTTTCTCCTTGACTATCCTAGAGGACTAGAATTGGGACCCACCCTTTACAATTCAGCTACTTCTTCACTCTTCTTGGAATCCCACTTGGATGGTTACAAACCTCTAAATCATCTTAGAAGGTTAAGACCACCAGATGGAGAACCAATAGTGAGCTTCCTATAGGACTATGTGGCCTTAGGACTACCTTGGGAGGCCTGGTCCTGGTGAGGTCTGGCTTGCACACACTGCACTCTCACACACACCATCCTTACCCAATTCTCCCCCCTGGTTCATTTGAGCACTCATATGGCTAAGTCCAAACCCCTAGCTCTTTGGCTAAGAGGTTGGGAACAACCCATGAGATGTTCAGGGTGGACATTTCTTGGTCCATGGCTCACTTTAAGCTTCATCATGATCAAAATTCAACTTTTGCCAAAATGCTTAGTTGTGACATTGGGTCCTTCAAACCTACTTAAGATTACCTAATTGCCCCAAATTTTTCAAAACTTTCAAAAATTACCCAAAATTTCCAAAAATCCTAAAGATCATTTTGAAACAACCCCCACCTTTTAAATTCACCAAAATACCCCAAAACCCTCCAAATAACCTCTTGATACCCTAAAATACCCTTTAGGCACAAAATTCCAATAATTCCAAAAAAATCCTAGAAAATTCCAAAAAATCCCAAATATTCCGAATTTCATTTTGTACAACTACACCATAGCCCAATTTTTCCAAAATAACCGACTTTTATCAAAATCCCCAAATTGACCCATTTTTAACCTAAATGGACCCAATGTCACACCAAACCAACCTATTTGACCTTAATTTTGCCCAATTTCAATTCTAAACTTTTATTCAACATCATTAATATCAATCTAAACCAAATGCAAGTCCAAATTGATTCACATTTGAGTTCAATTCCATTTGAAATTCAATACCCCCATTTTTAGCCTAAAGTGAATCCATGCCTTAAACCTATCAAATTGATTAGCCAAACCCTAAAATTTCTTCCCAATTGATGTTGGGAACTCTTCAATGCATTCCCCTAGACCATTTTAAACTTTCAATTGGATCTATACCCCACCTTAACCCAACATGGACCCAAGTTGATTCAACCTTGCCTAAATTAACCAAAATACGAAAATCCACCAAATTGACCATCCAATTGAACTCAAAACCATTCATTGTCTTCATGAAAGTTTTTTATGGCAATCATCTCTACAAAATTAGTCAAGACACTTGGGCCTAAATCAAACTCAAACTCAAGTTAGCCCAACCCAAACCCAAATGAGCCAATTTGAACTTATGACCAAACCAAAACAAATTGAACCAAATGTGGCTAAACCAACCTATCCACAGCAACTAAGTAAACCCTAGGAACCACCCTAGATCCACATAGCCCAAGCTAAGTGAGCCATGGACCAAGGGTTCCCCATTTTAATGGATCTCTTCCCTTAAATGGACAAATCCACCTTTTGCCTCACCCAAAATCCCCCTTGCCTGGTTTATCAGCATTAAACCCTACTCCTTGGTTGACCTGACCCATGGACAGCTCCCTTGTCCTTGCCGGCTGGCCTAGCCGCCAGAGGGGGTCAAAATCGAGAGCCACCACAAAGTGAAACAAACCCAAACTCACCCAATTGGCCACCTCAGCCAAATCAAACTTTGGAGCTCCATAACCCTCCACCTAAGCAGTGGAATCCACCCACCAATTGAGCCCTAGATCAGTCCAATGGCCCTGGCCATTTAAACACCTCTTCTCGGCCATGAGAAAGGTGCTGAAAGGTGTTGAAATTTTTCTCAACAGAACCCCTCCAAACTATTCCCAGAGCTCCTCCTAGCCAAGAGAAGCTCATCCCCACTGTTCTCCTGCCCTGAATCCCCCCAGCCGAGCCCAATTTCTCAGCTGAAAATCAGGCCAGAAACAGGACACTCTCTGAAACTTCACCAAATCCAAATTAACTCTTCCCACACCTTCACCAGAGGTAGAGAAGGAGTTCCCTAGTGAAAGCCCCCTCTCCAGGCCACCCAATTGTTCCAGCCTCCAAGCTTTGTGATCGGGCCTAGTGGAAGTCAAGCCTAGGCATTTCACCACAGCTCCAGGCTTCATCCCTAGCCTCCTTGGACTCCAACAAATGTGCCGAGCCTCTCTGATAGAAGCTTCACTTCTCAGAGCCAAGGTATTGCCCTCTTCTTCCTCCCGAGCTTCCAACGATTCTTCATTTCATTCATGTCAATTTCAATGCATGTTTACCATATGGATGTATTCGTCTTCTAAAGACGAATCCATAGAACATAAGAACTCAAAAATCCTTTGAGAATCGAGGGAGATATTATGTTTAGAAGGTCAACGGTCACGGGTGCTCACCAGTCGGAGACGATGATCGGCCATCGTCGGATTGCGCGTGTATTGAATGAACGGCTTAGATGGTGTCGGACGAGGAGATGGAATGTGAACCGCGGGCCGCGTGGCAGCTAACTCAGGTGGCAGCGTCGAATGGGAGCACGACACATAGGGCTTCGGAGCTGCTGAGGTTGACGCGGCTCTGACTGGTTTAAGTAGGCAAATCCGATTTTTCTTATTTATTTAAATACCAGAAACTTCAAAAATTGATATCATTACATAGAAAATTCATAAAAATAAAAGAAAAATACCCTCTTGCTCAGTGAACAGAGGAGAATAATGTGGAAAAGGAAATGATCTATTTTGTTGAGTATTTTATTTTTAATTAATTTAATACTATTTTGAGCATTTTAATTCTCCATGCATGCATACATTTCACCATGGCATGAGACCATAAGGCTTTTGTAGTCTCTGATCTTGGGAACATTCCCTGAATTTTCCAAGGCCAGAGGCTATCCCTATGGTAAGTTAGGTATTTTTCAAGATTATGTCACTGTTTTTGACATTTTAATTCCAAAAATTAGCATGTTGCTTAGAAAATTCAAGGAAAATTTAGTGAAGTTCCTTAGGACCAGAGGACCCTAGGATAATTATGGTTTGAGTTAATTCATTAAAAATGATCTTAATTCGCCTAATCACTCTAAATTGAACTTTAATTAATTAGAGTTAATCACACATTAAAATGACTTGAAAATAATTCTCTACTGATCTTTAGGATCAAGGGAACCTCACATAAAAATTTGAAGTCAATTAGAAATGTTTAACCCTATTAAATAGATTAATTAAACCACATAATCAAAATTAAACTTTAAAAATTCATAACCTCAAAAAAACATTTCAAAAATTCACTAAATTTATTTTGGGACTTCTCTGATATCAGAGGAGTCTAAGAAAAATAAAATTAGAATTTTCTAAAAATTTTCATTCTTAAGCATATTTTATTATTTTTAATAATTAAAAAATAATAAAAATCACAAAAATAATAAAAATCATAAAAATGTCATATTTGGTCCCCTAATCACTTAGAAACCAATCAAATATTTTTCCCAAGTCTCTAGGTTAAGATATTTAATTTTAAAGCTTTAAAACAATTTTTAATTAAAAAATGTATTTTCTTGCCTTCCCAGCTAAATTAATTCTAATAAATCAAAAAAAATCATAAAAATATAAAATTTGTTTCTCTGACTTTCTTGAGATCAGAGAGATTTTTGAAAAATATAAAATTCATTTTTCAACTTTTATTTTTTTTATAATTAATTAACACTCCAAAACTTAAAATAATTATAATAAATAAAATATAATCCAAAAAATCACCAAAATTGGTCCAAGTGCTCCTCTGGTCATTAGGAACATCCCATAATTTTCTTAAAGACAGAAACTTTACCTTGGTAATGTTGGTGAATTTTCTTTGAAAATCCCTATTTTCCATTAAAAATAATTATATAAATAAATTAAATTCAGAAATATTACATTTTCTCCTCTAATGTCTTAATTGATATGTGAGTGAAGTGGCATAAAAATTTTTAAGTTCATTTAAGCTTAATTTAATGAGTTATAAAATAAATAAGCTTAAAGGGGCATAGAGGTAATTAAAAAAATTGTTAACCCCTAATTAAAACTTTAGGTTTAATCAAAATGGGGGTAAAATATCTGGTTTGAATCTTCTCTCAGATGATTAAAACTTTGGGAAGTCAAACGGTAGGAATCCATTAATCACTTTAAAAAAAATGAAACTTTAATTAATTAAATAATTTAAATTTTGGAAGATTAATTGAAATTGGATTATTAAAATGGGGATATAACTTAAGAGGACAAGTGAAATTAATAATTAAATGATTAAAAGTAAATAATTCTTAATTAAAACCTACATCATTAAATAATTTAACAATTGATTAAACCTAAAATGTTCATTAATTAAAAAGTAAATTACAATATTTGAAACTAATCTAAAATCATTTCTAAAACAAACTTAAATCAAAAATAACAAATTTTAAATAATTTTTAAAACAACTTATCTTAAAACATGATGTAAAAATTAAATTAATTAATATAATTAATCCAAATTAAATCATCAAAATTTAATAAATAATTTGAATACCTCTTTTAAATTAATCTAAGAAAAATTAAATTAATGTAAAATATTGTTATCATTTATAAAAAATTTTAACTTAAATGAATCAAACATCATTCAAAACTTGAAATCATTGATTAAAATTTCATAATTAAATTACATTAAAGTAAATCATCAACTTTAAATTCAAATCATTAAAATCTTTAACAAATTAACTTGCCCCTGAAAGCTTTAAACTATTATAACTATTAAATGAAACGTTAAGTTAAATGTCACCTCACTCATAGGATAATCAAATATCCTAGTTCACTGAGCAAGGAAACAAAACTTAACTAAACGCTTGGATGATCAATTCACCAGTACAATAAAATTCATTTGGACTCAAAGTAATCTCAGAAGTATTGAAAAGATGTTTATAATTCGTTCTAAGCACATCCTAAATATGGTGAGATGTTTTAAAGAACAATTGAACTTAATTGTTCTTTGATGAAGAAAATCATTCTTAACCAAAATCAAGAACCTAGACGTCATAGGAAATGACTAGCTATTGGATTAGGATTCTGGTAGACAACCAAAACCCTTCCTTTAGTCTTTACCTAGGTACTTGTTGAAATATTTAAATGCCTTAACATGTGTTTTAAAGTGTAGCTTGGAATAACGGGAAGACTCTCCAGTACGCTTTTATGTTATTGCAATTTACTTTATCATACCGCACTTTACTTTTCTTGCATGTTAAACAAGACTGTTGCATGAAAACCAAAACCTTTAGGATAGTCCCTGAACTGAAACCAAAACTAAATTAAAAGTCATTGCAAGATAAAATCCACCGCCAAAACATTTCAAAATATAAAACAACTCAAAATTTAATCACAAACAGAACAACAAAACTACAACTTTAACTAAATTAAAATGTTATGTTGGATGATCAGGAATACCTCGGATGATGTAACATACGTGTTGCTAACGAGATTTCCCACGGTCTAAATGAAAGTGTGGAACTCATTCAGTTGAGTTTAGCAAATTCATCTGGACTAAGTGAATCCGATAAAAATAACGATGCCGGAAGGATGGAACCGTGGGATCTTAATCGGTGTTGTTATAATCAACTTTAAGATTTGTTTTAATTAGAACACTAAAAGAAATTTGGACTTTAAGATTTCTAAACCAAAATACTTCTCTCATCTCCTGATTTTCACTTTCTAAAACTAAACCCCTTGCAACAACAAGGAGCTTGGAGCAAGCATAGTGGGCAGCACGGCCATCGTCATCAACAAAACATGTGGCTACTTCAGCAGAACCAATCCTTAGTCTAAATAACCAAGTCATAGGACTTCGAGGTATTTTGCCTAGTGCAACATAATTCCTCAACTTTTTGTTAGGTATTTGTATAATCATGTTATGCAAATTAGGCTCTAACCGGTCTTAGGATTCCGAGGTGGTCGTTTGGTACGACATAAACCCTCACATCTTCGAGGCTATTTGTATGATTATGTCATACTAATATAAGACCTAATTAAATAAAATTGACAGGATTGCAACATTAAATAAACTCCCAAATTGAAGCCAAACAATAGGATAGTTTGGGAAGTTGCCAAGATTCTTCTTGGATCTCCAACTTCTCCTACCTCTCTTCCATTGGACTCCAAAATAAACTGTTCCAAATTTGATCCAATCCCTATTGAAATTTCCTAAAATCCACTCCTTTGAAAACCTTAAAACTTTGAAATTCTTGAGAGAAAAACCACTGATCATCATCGTGAGTTTTCTTAAATGATTCTCGTCATTTAAGATGTAATTAACTATAGGGGCTTGCCCTTTTAGGGAACTTTAAGAACCCAGGTAATATAAATCTTGCTTAATTCCTTTATATTAAGCAGGGGAATTTGTCGGCTTATAAAATTGGTTCGCAGACCAAACGGATGTCACAAATCTTCTAGTTTATTTAATCGAGCCCCATCATCAAGCAGTGTGTCTATTCTTCGGGATAGATACACGGTTTGTGGTACGGTGCTCATTTATATAAACTATTTGGGATGTAAAATCGGTTTGATTTCATATCTTAAAATTTTCAAATTTAAAAAATTATTTTTCAAAATCAAATGCTACTTTCTAAATTATATATACATTTAAATTAAATTCAAAACCTAAAAATATGCCGACAGGAAGGTGGAAAAAATATCGGAAGGGAAATGAAAATATAGGGAAATTTAGCGAATCATATGACAAAGCTCTAATTCAGAAATATCGTAGAAGGCAAAAAATATCTCGGAAAGGAAATAAAAATATAAGGAAATTTAACACATTGAGAAGGAAAGCTCAAGGGTTCATGTCCAACTCAAGAGGTGATGGAAGGGGAAACAGAATTTAGGTATTGATCCTGGAATTTCTTATGAAAAGATTTTGAGAAAATTTTATATTGACATTCGAAGAAAGTAAAATTGGTGGGGTTCGGGCAAGACTTGTATCCATTGCAAGATTTGTAAAATTTCGTGACATTTTGAATTTAAGGGAGGCGATGTTGCGTAAGTGTCCAATTTCACAGAGGTGCTTTTGGAAATGAAGAATTTAAGGATGAGTGCAAAGATTCAGAGTCTCGAGAGAGAGCATTAGCTTATCATTTATTTTTTGATTTATCAATTTCTTTTCAATTTGTTTCATTTCATTTTGATTTTATTTTGTTCCATTTAATTTTTTTTATTATTTAACTTGGGGGTATTCGATTTTACATTCAATTTTAATTATTTTTATCATTTTAACAAGGATTGTAAGGTTATTCTAAGTGAGCAATTAAGTACCCAACATCGATTATTAGTTCTAGATTTTAAGATGAAGAGTTGTAAAATAAAAAATACTAGGATTCAACATCGTAGAATAAGATGGGGGCACCTAAAAGACACAAATAAAATTATTTTTATGAGTAAAATTCAAGATTTAAATATTTGGGATGTTCATGAAGACGTGAATGTTATGTGGGAAAAATTAACTAATACTATTAAACAAGTGGCTAAAGATGTACTTGGAAAATCAAAAGAAAAAGTTTCTATAAATAAAATAGTTGGTGGTGGAATAATAATGTGCAAGAAAAGATAAAATATAAGAAGTTAGGTTATAAAAATTGGTTTAAACGTAAAAGCGTAGAGAACTGGGAAAAATATAAAACGACCTGCAGGAAGTGTAAAAGAATAATACTGTGACGCTAAAAATTCGCTTTTAGTGATCTTTATAACATGTTAGATACTAAGGAAGGTGAAAAATATATGTATAAACTAGCCAAACAAAGAGAAAAGAAATGTAAAGATTTAACTCAAGTAAAATGTATTAAAGATGAAAATCAAAAAGTGCTTTTCTTAGAAAAAGATATTCAACATAGGTGGGTGAGTTATTTTGATAAACTTTTTAATGATGATGCTGAAAGTACGATTGACCTTAGTGATCTTAATATCGTTAATAATAATAAAACTTTTCATTTTTACCGTCGCATTAGTAAAAAAGAAGTTGATGAGGCTTTAAAGAAAACCAAGGGGGGAAAGTCTGTAGGACACGATGATATCCCAATTGAAGTGTGGAAATGTTTAGGTGATTTGGGGGTTTCTGGCTTACTAAACTTTTTAATATTATTTTAAAAACTAAAAGGATGCCCGAGGAGTGGAGAAAGAGCATTTTGGTCCCCATTTTTAAGAATAAAGGAGATGCACGAGAGTGTGCAAATTATAGAGGAATTAAATTGATGTGTCATACTTTAAAATTATGGGAGAGGGTAATTGAACATAGGTTAAGACGTATTACGAAGATTTCTCATAATCAATTTGGATTTATGCCGGGCAGGTCTACCATGGAAGCTATACATTTATTGAGAGGTTTGATGGAGAAGTACAAAGAAAATAAGGAGGATCTACATTTGATTTTTATTGATTTATAAAAATCTTACGATAAGGTTCCTAGAGATGTTCTTTGGAGAGTCCTTGAGAAGAAAGGTGTTGATATGACTTATATTCAAGTCATTAAAGATATGTATGCTAGAGCTGTTACATGTGTTCGAACTAAAGGAGGATTGACCAAGTATTTTACTATTTACGTTGGTTTACATCAAGGATCGGCTTTAAGCCCATATCTTTTTGCTTTATTTATGGATGGTCTTCTTGGGCATTTACAAGAGGATGTACCTTGGTGTATGCTTTTTGCTGATGATATCCTCCTTGTGGATAAGACAAGAGAAAAAGTCCGGGAAAAACTTGAATTATGGAGATCTACATTGGAGTCTAAAGGTCTTCGTTTTAGTAGAACTAAAACTGAATACATGGAATGTAATTTTAGTAATAGTAGGTCTAGTGACAGCAGTGTTACTTTGGGTGACAAAATTATTAAAAGGTTTGAACGATTTAGATATCTCGGGTCCATTGTTCAAAGCGATGGTGATATAGATGGGGATGTTAACAGTAGAATTTGGGTTGGTTGGTTGAAGTGGAGGAATGCGTCTGGCCTATTGCGTGATAGAAAAGTACCGCTTAGACTGAAAGAAAAATTTTATAAGATGGTGGTGAGACCTTCAATGCTCTATGGTGCTGAATGTTGGCCTTTAAAAGAGAAGCATAATGTTAAGTTAAGTTTTGCCAAGATGAAAATGATTAGGTGGATGAGTGGCTTTACACTTAGAGACAAAATGCGAAATGAATATATCCATAAAAGGGTTGGAGTTGCACCAGTGACAGATAAAATTAGAGAAAGTCGCCTTAGATGGTTTGGTCACATTAGACGTCGACCACCTGATGATCTGATTAGGAGAGTAGATGTTTTAAATACAACTTATGTTAAGAAAGGCAGAGGCAGACCTAGGAAAACTTGGGCTTATTGCATAAAAAATGATCTTAATTTATTATAATTAAACAAAAATTTGACACTAAATAGGACGCAATGGAGAAAAAGGATTCATGTAGCCGACCCCACTTAGTGGGATTAAGGCTTTGTTGTTGTTGTTGTTGTTGTTGTTGTTGTTGTTGTTATCATTTTAACTTCTTCATTTGTTATCATTTTCTTTTAAAAAAAATTTTGTATCGTTATTAGTTCATTTTAATTTGGGACCAACATATGGTCCTGCGGCTTTTCGAATATTGTGCCAGAAGAAACATCTCTGAAATAGAAATCTTTACTAATTTTGCTGAAAGCAGTAGTATAACTGATCACATGCTGACAAGCATCCAAAAGTAGATCGAGTGTACATAGCTGAACAAAACTGACATATCATGTCATGCTAGTACAAAAGTGGTGACAACTGTCATGAATTGATGTAGGAGGTAGTAGATTTCTTCCATATAAGGCCGTCCCGTAAATAAGCTAGGCTACCAAGGCTACGCTCCAGAACAAAAATGCCCTCACACACACCCAGAGGTACTGCTGTCACAGCAGTAAGGGACAAAGGCTTTCCAACTCTGGATTCGGCTTGTAGTAGAATGGCGCCTTATCTTTAGTCATCCTTTTGAAAGTGACTTAAACTCTTTATCCTGTGACTCTTGGGATGCAGTTCTTCACAAGATGTGCCATGTTTCCTTTCAGCACTAACAACGATCTGACTGGTAAAGGGAACTCGACGGAACCTCGGAACTCTTCTGGCCCAACTATCTGAATTTCTAGGCCGAACAATATACAACATTCACTTATAAATGAGACCATGTAGAAAAGCCTCACAAAATCATTGTGGTCTATATGAGGTGGGATACAGTCTCCATCCTCATAAATGTTTATGATGCAGCTATTGGGAATACAGTCTACATGCAACACGTGTCACTCGACCATCCTCTTTATCATCTTCTTTATTTGCGGCGATATCAGATCCACCTTATCGTGCTTTAGAATCCCTAGGGATTACCCTGTCGGTCTTTGGCGAAGTTGTAGTAGCACCCACACTGAATGGTGACCGTGCCTTTTCCTCTCTTGCATTTTGACAGTTCTGTGTATGTCCTCTCCTTCAGATGACCTGCTCTGCCCAAATCTTGAAGACTGAAAACACAGTCCAGAATTTTCTCTTGATCAGTCCTCGAAAATACATCTGTGTAAAGCTTGAGGCCTTCCAAAATATTGACAAAACTTCCTTGGATTTCTTCTTAGTGCTGGAATTCTTTCTTTCTAACCCTTCTGATTTTATCCATCACTTAGTCTGGAACTTCTCGCTGCAGCGGCGGCAGAACGAACTGTAGCACGTAGGGCTCTATGTCAGGATGCTCTATACATTTGAGTAGCATCAAGGAGGCTGCATATGCCTTAAACGTGTCGTACTCCTCTAACTGCAAAACGTGACACTGCGGGCATTCTGAAAATGCCCCTGTGACTGAAGGCTGTCTGGGTAGAATTGAGTTGCAAGTCAAGAAGGACCTGGTAAAAGTTTCTTTTGTAGTATCCCATGTCGGCGCGGAGTCCTCAGTAGTCTCCAGCTCAGTATCTATGCGCAACGAGTTTTCATCAGTTTCTTTCATTTTTGGCTCATAAAATTTATCCAGAATGGGCGATAGCTCAGCATCTAACTCCCGAGCCTGTCTCCTCTCCATCCTGTCCAAGAAGCAATGCTTCCAGCGATTTGCATTTCTTCTTTTCGTACGTGCCAATGGCACATCTGGAACTCTCTCAGCTGTAGTGACAATGAGACCACCTTCTGGAGTAGTGATCATGGACGGAATCTGACTGTGTCTCCCGGCAAGGAGGTATGAGTTAACAAAACCTCTAGTGCCTCCATGTCCTGACGTCTGTCTGATTTCTATACAGCCACTTTTCATCATTGATTTCAAATTCACAGTCCTTTCAGAGCGCAAGGTCCAAGCTGTCTTCGAAAGCAAATACCAACTTACAACCTGACACTTTCTACACAAGAAAAAAAGGGAAATGTTAGTGGTTGATGCTTAGCACAAACAAGAACAATAACAAACTTATTATTATTTATTTAACAATTTTTGTAATTATTTTGTTGCCATTATCTTATTTAATATAAGTTTTACAAGATTTAGAATTAAAAATTTTATAGGCGTATTCTGTCTTGTGAGAATGTTTATATTATTTTATTTAACTTTATATTATTACAAATTTGGACCCAGTCACAGACATTAGCCATATAGCTATATTGGAATGAATATACTTCTTCAGATTTATCACGCCGCGTAGTATTTCTTTAGATATCATTCATTAATTGGCAGCATGAGTCTATCTCCTTGAGAATCTACCAGTTGGTACGACCCTCTGGAGTAAACTTTTTTCACCACGAATGGCCCTTCCCAGGTTGGTTCAAATTTCCCACCTATCTTGCAGTGTGCAAAAATATGCCTTCTAAGAATAAGAACAAGGTCATTGAGTTTGAACAACCTCGAGCATACCAATTTGTCATGGACCTGAATCATCTTTGCTTGATAAAGCTCTAAATTCTACTACGCAAGCAATCTCTTCCCTTTAAGGCTTTCTAATTCTGCAAGTTGAAGTCTAGCATTCTCTTCTGTCGTAATTTGATTGGCGATGGCAATCCAGAGCAACAGCAGCTAAACCTCTAGCGGAAGAACTGCCCCGGACCCGCAGACAAGTGCGTTAGGTGTAGACTACGTCGGCATTATAACTGTTGTTTTGTAGGCCTACAAAGCTTCCAATAACTTCTCATGTCATCCTCTTTTATTTTCATCAAGCATTTTCTTAAAAATCTATACAAGTGTCTTGTTGAAGGCTTCTGCCAAGCCATTTTCTTCGGGGTAGTAGATCATCGAGTATTGGCAGTCTATCCTGTGACGTCTGACGAAGTTGTTGATCTTCGTAAGCCTAAAAGTGAACCCATTATCTAAAATGATCTTGTGTGGCACACCGAAGGGGTAGACGATTTGTTTCTTGAAGTACTGTAGGACCTGCTGCGTTGTAACTTCTCGTTACAGAACTACCTATGCCAATTTGCTGAAGTAATCTGTATCTACAAGTTTAAACCTGTGTCTTCTTGAAGATGGAGAGTCTATCAAACCCACTATGTCCATGCCCAACCCTTGAATGGGCACGAGGCAATTGTGGGGTGTAGAACTTTTGAAGGTTGGTGCAAGACCACTCCATGCACTTGGCATTGATGACATTTCTTAATTGTGTATATACAATTTGTGTTTGATTTTCATTTTCATCTTCGGCCCTGACTGGTGAGCTCTATACAACCTGGCATGAACCTCTTTGATGATTTTTTAAGCTTCTTGTTTGCTGATACATCTGAGCTACGTCTGATCGAAAGACCTTCTATACAGAATATTATTAATTAAGGCATATGACAAAGCCCTCTTCTAAACCTGATGCACTGCTGATTTACCTTCTAGTAATCTTCCTGTTTGAAAATATTCTATTAATGGCTGATGCCAATCTTCTGTATCATCTAAAACTTTAACTAATATCTCTTCTTTTCCAAGCTTGTGCAAACTGTCGAGGTCGATCTGAGACAAATCCTAACGTCCTTTCATTGTAATATCTATAGAATCTTAGGGTGGACAAGACAATTCTTAGCAAGCTTTGCTAAAGCATTCACATGGGCATTGTCTACTCGAGGAACTCTATAGATTGTCACACTTGGAATCTGCTCTAGCAATTTCATCATGTATCAGTGGTACTCTTCTAATCTTTGCTTCAAAGTTTATATTCTCCTACTACTTGCAGGATGACAAGTTACGAGTCACTATAAATGGCAATGTATATAATTTCCTTTAATATTGCCAATTCCATGTCGGTTATTGGTGCTTTATATTCTGCTTCATTATTAGTGCATGGTTCTGTCAAGTGGTAGAAAATCTTAGCATGGCCTGATATGGTGTCACGAAGATCAGACTGATTCCTGCCTTGCCCGGTCTCACTCTCTGCTGTACTTTGTCTCTTCAGGCTGATGTAGCTCCGTCGAAGTACATCTCCCAATGTCTGGCACTGGGTTGTTCCACTTGTAGTATCTGTTCGTCTGGTAGATCATCGTTTAGAGGGACTCTCTGGCAATTTCTATGCTACAAGAAAATCTGCTAAAATCTGCCCTTTGATGACACGAAGGGGCACAAAAGTTATGTCAAATTACAATAGTATCATCGAACACCTTGTTAAGTGTCTAGAAAGTGTCAGTCGGGTCATCAAGTATTGTAACACATTAACTTTCGAAATTAGGTTGACCTTATAAAAAAGTATGTAATGTCTAAGCTTCTGAGCGGCGAAAACCAAAGCTAGACAATGTTTCTCAATAGGAGGATACTTTATTTTCATCGGTATTAGACGTCGAATTAAGTAGTAAAGTGTATTATCCTTTCCCTCATCATTGACTTGAGCGATTAAGGCTCTGAGGGATTCTTCTAAGGCTGCGGTATAAAGTATCAATGGTCTACCCGGGATAGAAGCTGCCAAAATAGAAGGTATCGTCAGGTATCATTTAATATACTCAGAAGCCCATTGGCATAGCTCTCCCCGGACAAATTTGACATCCTTTCAAAGTAAAGACACCTTCCTAATGGATTGGATATAAAGCGTCTTAGGTATGCCAATTTACCTTAAAAAGAACGTATTTATTTCAAGCCTTAGGATGAGGCATTTCTATGTTAGCTTTAATCTTATCTGGATCGATTTTGATTCCCCGATGATGGAAAATGAATTCTAGAAACTTCCCGAAGGTAACGCCCAAGGTGCACATTAAGGGATTCATCTTGAGAACATATTGCCGTAATCGTTCAAATACGATCCTCAAATCATGTAGGTGGTTTTCCTTCACCTTGTTCTTGATGACCAAGTCGTCCAATTAGCATTACACTTGGTTTTGAATGAGGTCATTGAAGATCTTTTTGATTGCTCTTTGATATGTGGCTCCGACGTTCTTCAATCTAAACGGCATCACGGTGTAGCAGAAGATTCCAATCGGAGTTTTGAATTTTATAAGTGTTGCATCTTCTAGAGCCATCTTGATCTGATTGTAACCTGACGATCCATCCATGAATGAGAAGATCTCGTGTGCAGATGCAATGTCTACCATCAATTCCAGTACTGGTAATGAGAATTCGTCTTTTGTACATGCTTTGTTTAATTCTCTGAAGTTAACACACACTCGAATCTGTCCATTTTTCTTTTTAACTGACACAATGTTAGTTAACCATGTCGCATATTGTTCTTCTCGGACAAAGTTAGCATCTACTAATTTATTTATCTCAGTTGTGACTTGCTGCTATATTTCGAGGCACATCCTTCTGGGGGCTCGATTTACTGGCATTGTACTTCGATCCACTCCGAGTCGGTAAACCGCGACCTCTGGAGATAATCCTGACATTTCGTCGTAACTCTAAGCGAAACAATCCTTAAATTCTGGTAATAACTTGATCAAATCTACAGACTCTTCTCCACGGAGTAACAAATTTATAAAGGTTGATTGGGGCTGCTCCTCTGTTCCAAGATTAATTTCTTTCAATTCATCAACTATTGATTTGATTTCCTCTTCAAACTCTGCTGGAGTATTCCTTATCAGTTGATCTTAAAATCCCTTTTTAATGTCTAAGCAATCTTTTTCTGATTTACTAGTAATAACCATGCAAAATCCCTAGTCATCGACCGATCCAATCATTCCAAACTCAAGACCTTCTTTTAAATTGAGTTTCTTTCCTTTTACATTCCATAATTTTTCAAAAGATTGTAATTTATCTTTTAGCATTTTCTTTAGCATATATCCCTGTTAAATTAATTTTTATACACATGGCGAAAAGTAACCAAAAGGTAGTTCCATTAATTCACTAGAATCATTTCCTTCAAGAATTACAGAAGGTTCAGAAGTAAAAGGAGCAGCTCTATAAAACTTAATCAATTTAAAACCACTGTTATGAACTTCCTTAACCTCCATACTCTTGATCTTTTGAGGATGGATCAGAGTTAGGGTTATGGCTTGAACATAATGATTAATCAGATTATACATCGATTTGTATTCATTCTTTTCTGTGTCATCCAGAGAGATCTCGAACTGAGACTTCTTTTGACTTATAATCATTATTTCTTTATTGGATTCTTATTCAGAGCTTCCTTCTACGTTGATGCTGATTGCTGGCTTTGTCCGTTCAACAATCTGGTGAGTTCTTCCTCGCACGTGCCCCCGACCTTTACCTTGGATGCGTGGGCTAAAAGAACCTCCACCAACATGTTGCAAAGGAGTGGTGCGAGATCATTGATGTGGAGTTGTACATTCTTGTGGTTCTTCTGAATCTTCAACTTTACTTGTCACAACTTCTCTTAAAAATACTATTTTCTTTGGGGGAGCATAGTAGCTGGCGTCTTCATGAATGCCCACTTTATGTATTGAAAAAAGTTGTAAGTCTCCCTTAATGCAATATTCTTGTCCATATTTGTACTATTTGATGCATTAGTGAAGTGACAACAGGACAACATTGTACTCATGAAGCCACGGTCGACCAAGCAGGGTGTTGAACAAAGCATCTAAGTCGATTACAAGGTAGTGTAGACAGTTGTGATCGGCTGTACCGAATAGCATGTCTTTATCGATGAAGGTCATGCCAGGCAGTTCCTTTAAAGTACAAACTCCACCTGAGGATGTGTTAGCCAACTACGCTAACAAATGTCTTGATCAAGTAGAGCTTTGATCAGATTTTCTCTTATCTCCTTTGACAGGATCAGAACATCATAATTGCTTAGTTTGGCTAATAACTTCCTAGGATGCGTTGGTACATTGTAATCCACTTTGTTTGAACTTTCAATTTCATTTTAAATCTGTACTTCTTCTATTGCTGGAGGCACTTCTTCTTGAGTAAATATATGCTTTCCTTTTTCCACTGGAGCTGTCTTTGGCAGTATTACCTTGTCACTTCTTAAATGTACTTTTGTTATTTCTTCCTCCTTTGGACCCAAAGGTTCTCCTATCGCTGTAGCTGGCTCTTCTGGTAACATTTTTGTATCTGAAAAGTCCAAGTTAATGGCAAGTGCAATTCTTTCGCACTCGAGGACTGGTTCCTCACTTCTCGTGCTATCGTAACTAGTGTTATTGATATCTTATTTATTTTCATCATCTTCTTCATCGGGAACTAGTATGATTTGAGGATCATCTTGGGAATTGAAGCTGGGGTTAGATAGGTTGTGATTAGTTGCATCGTCACTAGAGATAGTAAGAACATAGCCAAAACTGTTTCTATTATCATTATGAGACCCTGGAGGGGCATAAAGATAATTGTACAAAGTCAGTGGTTCGAAGGTTTTCATTCCCAAATCATAGACAACCAATCTAATAGGAGAAGACCCTATCACAACCAATCTAACAGGGGAAGACCCTATCCTATTCTTCACACTATCATCCTTAACTTCATTTGCTATCTCCTTCTTCTTTCTTTCCCGCTGTGGTGGTCTCCATGGTGAAGCCTTCATCTTAGACTGAGATGGTAGCAGATTCCGGGCAGCGGCTTGCCTTGAAGTGGACTGAATCTGATCCAGGACTCTCTTGAGCTCATTCCAAATCATACTCCATCCACCTTCATTAGTATACGGGTCAATCAGAGAGATTGGCTCGGCTGAAATCACATTTACAGAACCTCTTTCAGGTTCTTTCAAATATTCTTTCGGTATCGTTATATTCCCTTCTTTGTAATTCTTCTCGAGCCAATCCTTAAAACTGAAGCATCCTTCTATTGTTTGTCCGAGCAACCTGTGGTAGGGACAGAAGTTGGGATGAATCTTCTTGTTCATCTCTTCCGGCTTCTTCGGCTAGGGCAAGCTGAACTCGGGCTTCTTTATCAAGTTTTTGAACATCTTTGCTACGTCATCGTCTTTGAAGGAGTAGTTCCTGAGTAACCATTCTAATATTGTCTGACCCTGTCTCCCATCTGTCCTGTACGGTCTCTGTTGGAAATGTTGTTAATTAGCCTGACTATTTTGTTACGGACGGTGTTGACCATATTGCTGGGACTGACTGTACTTTGGAGGCTAACTGTACTTAGGGGACTGAATGTACTATTGTGGAGACTACTCATCCTAAATCCTCATTGGTTGTTTCCCTTTATCGATCATTTCCACTACGCTAGATCTTTTTTCATAAGCTTTATGTGGGTCTCAATTTCCTTACTTTCTCTGCAAACTCCATATGCTTGACTTCCTCTTGCAAACTGTTGGCTTTACTGAATATCTTCTCGAAGGACATAATAGTAAGACCTTTAAGCATGAAAGCCACAGACAATGGATACTCTGGAGAGGTATCTCGATCGCGTATTGTTCTTGTAGCTGAGGCTCACATTTCATGTTTAAGTTTCTCCATCTCAGGATGTAGTCGACTAGATTTTCGTCGAGCATTTGTCGTTCCACTAAGAGATCTCCTATACTAACATGGTGCTACGCGCCGGCAAATCTCTTCATAAACATGTTCTCCATTTCTACGAAGGTCTTTACTGATCTGTTGGGAAACTCGGCATGCCAATCAAATTTTATCCCTGACAAGTTCTGACAAACTGTTGGAACAATAATGCTTCACATCCTCCTTGTTGCAACAACTGGCTCTGAAGTGTGCTATAAATTGACGAGGATTTCCCATCCTATCAAACGTCTTGAAAGTCGGGGGGGCACGTACCTTTGGGGTAAGGAACAACATCAAATTCCTCTAGATAGGTTCTACCCCTAGAAACCGATGCTCCACCTTTAGATTGAGCCATGGCCTCCCGAACTTGTTGTTTGATCATCTGCTTAATTTTGGTTGATTTTGGAAATTTTGGCCAAAATTAGGATTTTAAGGGTAATTTGGTCATTTGGGTGAAGTTTATAGGAAAGGGGGTAAAACGTTGGGATTTTTATGGTAAAATTGGGGTTGAGAGGGATTAATAATCCATTTGAGCCATGGACCAAGGGAATTCCTTATTTGGATCATGTGCTGGTACTAGTCAAACCCTAGCCTAGGGCTAGGGAAAACACCTACATGAGTCTCCAAAAGAGTAGCGGATCAATTATAAAGAATCTTGGTTTAGGATTGTGAGGTAGCGTGTGAGAGTGCAATGTGTGAGCCTCACCCAGAAGACCCAGGGTAACTCCTATGGCTTGACCATCCTTTAGAGAACTTCTCTTGAGCTTCCTAATACTTAGTCTCATCCTCCTAAGCATTTAGATGTTATACTTTAAGCATTTTAAAACTTTAAGTAAAGCAAAGAAGTGTCTCGATTTTCTCTAGGGTAAGGGTTCCATAGCTTGTCTTCTAAGATTGTCACCAGGTAAGTCCTATGGCTAGACCCTAGGCTATTCTAAAGAGAGACTAAACCTCATCAAAATTGAGGTCAAAAATAACTATGAGTTGCCTCCCACAAAGCGCTTGGTTTTACGTCGTCGGCCCGACGTACCTAGTGCTTATTTTGGGTTACCCAACATCAAAAGATCATTCAATTTATTTTAATCCCTTAAGAAATAGAGTTTCAGTGTATGACCATTCATTTTGAATATTTTATGGGTTTTATGATCTTTGATATCAACAGCTACATAAAGATAAACTTTTATCACAATAAATGGGCTCATCCATCTGGACTTAAGTTTGCCTGAAAATAACCTCAGTCTTGCATTCTATAGCAAAACTTGTTGCCCTTACTCAAAATTTTTAGTAAGATTCTTCTGATCATGCCACTTTTTCATCTTACCTTTATAAATCTTAGCATTCTCATAAGATTTATTCCTTATTTCTTCCAGTTTATTTAATTGCAATAATCTTTTTTCTCCAACATGCTTAAAATTATAGTTAAATTTCTTAATAGACAAAAATGTTTTATGCTCAAGTTCAACTGGTAAATCATGTTTTCCCATTTAACCTGAATGGGGAAATTCCTATATGAGTTCTATATGTAGTCCTATAAGCTCACAAAGCATAAATAAGCTTGACTGACCAATCCATTTTTGTTGGATTTATAATTTTTTCTAAAATTCATTGAATTTATTGATTAGATAAATCAACCAACCACTTGTCTGAGGATGATAAGCACTAGAAATTTGAAGATTGATATGATATTTATTTACTAATTTCTCTATTATCGCATTTTCGAAATGACTTCCCCCATCAGTTTGGATCATTCTTGGCATTCAAATCTATAAAATATGTTCTTTCTTAAAAACTTTGCAACACTTTGAGCATCACATCGAGGTAAAGCAATGACTTCTATCCATTTTGATACATAGTCTACTACTAACAAAATATATAAATTTCCAAAAGATGGTTTAATTGGTCCCAGGAAATCTAATCTCCAAAGGTCAAATATTTCAACTTCCAAAATATAATTAAGGGACATGTCATTTTCTTCTAGAAATATTGCCTACAAATTGACAACGATCATAATTTTTAATATAAGAATTAGCATCTCTAAGGATAGTAGGCCAATAAAATCCAGATTGCAAAATTTTGTATGTTGTTTTATTAAAACCAAAATGTCCCCAAAAATCAAAATCATGAAATTTTTAGATAATTTCATAAGTTTCTTATAAAGGAAAATATCTTCAAATAATTAGATACTTTCCCTGTTTATATAAAAATAAGTCATCCCAAAAATAAGTCTTATATTTGGATAAAAATTTCCTCTTTTATTGGTGTGTCGGACCATATGGTATAATATTACTAATAATAAATTTCACAATGCCTGCATACCACAGAACACGTCATTCATTAATATTGAAAAAAATTTTAACTGGAAAATATTCATTAATTTATTTTTCAAAACAGAATGATATTTTAGATTTAAGCCTAGATAGATGATCAGCAATTTGATTATCAGCTCCTTTTCTATCAACTATTTCAAAATCAAATTCTTGCAAAAGAAGAATCTATCTTATCAATCTTTGTTTTTCATCCTTCTTTTTCATTAAATACTTAAAAGCAGAATGATTTGTATGCACTACACATTTGGTTTCAATTAAATATGATCTAAATTTATCAAAAGTAAATACAATTGCTAATAACTTTTTCATAGTTGTGGTACAATTAATTTGAGCTTCATTAAGAGTTTTACTAGCATAGTAAATCACTTTGAAAATCATACAATATTTCTGTTACAAAATAGCTCCAATAGCATAATCACTTGCATCACACAGTAATTAAATGGTTTTGTCCAATCTGATGAAATAATAACTGGTGCAGTGACTAATTATTCTTTCAATAACTCAAAAGCTTTTTGGCACTCCTTATCAAAATTAAAAATTACATCTTTTACTAGTAAATGACATAATGGCTTAGTAATTTTTTAGAAGTCTTTAATATTTTACCTATAGAATCCAGCATGTCCTAGAAAACTTCTAATTTCTCTCACATTTGTTGAGTGAGGTAAATTAATGATTACTTGAATTTTTACAAAATCGACCTCCATACCTTGCTCTGATACATGACGTCCCAAAAAATTCATCCGGCTACCACAAACAGACATTTTTCCTAATTAAGTACTAATTTTTTTTCTTCACAGCATTTAAAAACTCGTGATAAATGTTCTAAACACAATTCAAATGAAGTTCCAAATACCGAAAAATCATCCATAAAAACTTCAATTCTTTTTTTAGTTAAATCATAGAAAATAGCCATCATACATCTTTGAAATGTTGCAGGGGTATTACATAAACCAAAGAGCAATCTTCTAAAAGCAAATGTACCATAAGTACTGGTAAACGTTTTCTCTCATGATTCTCTAGAGCAATTTGTGTTTGGTGATAACCAATATATCCATCTAGAAAAGAAAAGTATTTATGCCCGGCTAGTCTATTTAGCATTTGATCAAGAATGGGTAATGGAAAATGATATTTTCGAGTGGCAATGTTTAATTTTCTATAATCAATATATATTCGTCATCCTGTAACTTGTCTTATCGTTATTAGTTGATTTTTTTTATTAGTATGACTAACCCATGCACCTCCTTTCTTTGGAACACAATGTATAGGACTAACCCGAGCACTATCTGAAATAGGATAGATAATCCCAGCATCTAAGCACTTTAAAATTTCTTTCTTAACAATTTCTTTCATGATGGGATTTAATCTCCTTTGATTAAAAATTGTCCCTCCAAAGGCTTTCTTATATTTCTTCAAAATATTCATTAAATTCTCTTCTTCTTCTAAAGTTAAATTTAAGGAAATTATAACCAGCAATGTTGAGAAATCACCTAAAAGACATTAGATGTAACTTCAATTCAAGTTAAGAAGGTTTCTTAATTGAAGTACAAAAAGATCTATTTTTTTGCCATGTCCAAAACTTCAAAAATTTCTTGAACAAAACATGAACCTTCTTCAATAAAATCATTAAATTAATATAATTCCTCTTCTTGCTCGTGCTCCAATTCTTTAATTTTGGATTTCTCTTCATATGTTATTTTGAAATGACATTCACTAAGGTATCTTAATACATCCATCCTGAAACATTCATAATATTTACCTTTTACAAGGTATTTCATTGATTTTGAAATATTAAAAGTAATTGTTTGATCATTGATGCACATAGTTAATTGCCCTTTTAGCACAACTATCATTGCTCTCCCTGTAACTAGGAAATATCTCCCCAAAATGATAAGTATCAATTTATATTTCTTAATATCAAGCACAATGAAATCAATAGGAATAATAAATTGATCCACTTTTACCAAAACAGCTTCTATAACTGCCTCTGGATAAGTTATCGAACGATCTACTAATTGAAAAGTTACAGTAGTAGGGGATATTTCTCCTAATCTCAGTCTTTTAAATATAGATAATGACAAAAGGTTACTGCTTGCATTTAAATCACATAAAGCATTCCCAAAAGATTTGTCTCCTATCGCACATGAAATTGTGAAGCTTCCAGGATCTTTAAGCTTTTCAGGAAGTTTTTTCTGAATTATAGCACCGCACTCCTCACTAAGTGTAACTGTCTCGTTATCTTTAAAATTCCTTTTTCTGTTAAGAATATATTTCATAAACTTCACAAAGCTTGGCATTTGTTCTAAGACTTAAGCAAATGGAATATTAATTGTAAGTTTTTAAAAGGTTTCCAAGCATTTTGAAAATTGTTTATCCAACTTTTGTTGATGAAGTCTTTGAGGAAATGAAGGTGGTGGTTGTTTTTCTAAGTCAATTTTAAGTGGAGAAATAGGTTAGGTCTCTCAAAACCTTTTGGAGCATCTTCTTTAGGTTCTTCAATCTTTTCTCTCTATACTTCAATCTCTTTTTGAACTCTACCTTTCAACTCTCTTCCACTTATAAGTTGAACAACCGTTACTCTTTGTTCTGGTCTTTTAGATTTACTTTTGTATTACTAGGAAGTGTTCCTTGGGTTCTATTACTTAATTAATTTGTTATTTTTCCCAATTGATTCTCAATATTTCTAATTGCAGCTCCTTAACTTTGTAACTGATTTCCCATCTGTAATACCACTTCTTTTATAGACAACTTCTTATCCTTAAATTGTAGATTATTGTTAAAACATGGAGGATAAGTTGGTCTATAATTACTATTTCCTTGGTTTTTCAAGTTCCCCAATGGGTTTACTTGGTTGTTCCCCCATTGTTAATTAATACCATCCAAATTATTATTATTATTCCAATTAAAATATGAATGATTTTTGTAACCTGGGTTATAATAGTTAGAATATGGGTTATTTAACTTATTATTTAAAGCATTTAAAAATTAATTTAATATTTGAGAATCTATCATTTAGCCTAATGAACTCTCTTTAATCATTGGAATTGGTTGAGAAAAATTCATTCCAAATTGGTCCATCTTCCTTGAAATTGTAGCAACTTGATTTGATAACATTGCAAAAGCATCAGATTCATGAATATTAGCTCTTCTTAGGATATACCCTCTCAGAAGGCCATTGAAAATTATTAGTAGTCATTTCTTCAATTAAAGCATAAGCATCATGAAATGGTTTTGACATCAATGAACCACTAGTAGAGGCATCGATAATAGATCTAAGAGATCCAACTAATCAATCGTAACAAGTTTGAATAATTAACTAATTTTCTACAGCATTGTGTGGACACTTTCTTAGGAGTTATTTAAATCATTCTCAAGCTTCATAAATAGATTCCCCTTCAAACTGACAAAATGATGTAATATCATTTCTATGCTTCACATTTTTTTATGGTGGAAAATATTTAGCAAGGAATTTCTGTACTAAATCACCCCAAGTTCTGATAGATCCAGGTGCTAACAAATTCAATCATATCTTAGCCTTATCCCTAAGTGAGAATGGAAAAAGCCTAAGTCTAATAGCATCATCTGAAACACCAACATATTTAAATGTAGCAAAAAATTCCAGTTAATTGGTAAGATGTAAGTTTGGATGATCAGTTGGTGCTTCCCCAAACTGATTATTTGATACCATTTGGATAATAGCAGGCTTAAGTTCAAATGAATTACTAGCTACAACAGGATTTTGAATACTACCAAAAAGTTCACCCACTGTTGGGTTTTCCTAATCTCTTAAAGGTCTAAATTTTTGATGAATTTCAATATTTGATTATTTTGGTTTACCATTGCTTGAAATGATTTTAGTATTTTTTAAGTTCTTTTAATTTTTCTAACAGTTCTCTCTAATTCAGAATCATAGGGCACTAGTCCTTCAGAACCTGAACTACGCATAAAATAATGCAAAACAACAATGAAAATAAAACAACAACACTGTAATGTTATATAAAAAGTTTAAATAAGACTTTCTAAAAATAAAAAATTTATTTTTCTAAAAATTACTTGAAACTTGTAAATTTTATTTTCAATTTCCCGGCAACGGTGCCAAAAATTTGATCCCAGATATTTCGATAGGCGGTGATATAATTATATATATATATATATATATATATATATATATATATATATATATATATATATATATATGATATAATCTGTTGGAATATTAGGGGAGTGGCAAACCTTGGCTCCCTTAATAGATTGCCGAGAATAAACAGGGTTAATAAGTGTTGGATGGTGGTTCTTCTTGAGCCAATGGTTAAATCTAATTATGACGCATTTATTAAAAAGTTCCCGGGATACAACTTTATTTACAATTCCTCCAATAAAATTTGGGTTCTTTATAGGAAAGAATTAAAGATTGATATTCTGGTAGATCATTCTCAGTTTCTGCATGTTCATTTTGAGATTGACTCTTTTAAAGGTTATGCTTCTTTTGTCTATGCTGCTTCAAATAAAGTGGATAGAGAGGATCTCTGGTCCCATCTGATTATGATTGGTCAAACTATCAAAGAGGGCTGGATGGTTGGAGGTGATTTCAATCTGTATAGCTCATCCTAGTGAGAAGAAGGGAGGCAGAAATCCTAATCCGAATGACTTGCTATTTTTTTCGATTCTATTAAAAATGCTTTGGGTACGTTTGACATTGGTTTTGAAGGTTCTTCTTTTACTTGGAGGAGGGGTAATATTTATGAAAGATTAGATAGAGTCCTTGTTAATAAGCCATGGTTTGATTTATTTCCTATCTCTAAAGTTCAGCACCTTGTTAGACTGGGGTCTGATCATTCTCCTCTCCTTATTAAGCTTGTTGTTGCAAATATTGTCCATAAAACCTGCTTCAGATATTTGAATGTATGGTCTTCTCATCCTAATTGCAGGCAGATTATTGAGTCTAACTGGAATATTCCTATGGATTTCTTAAATGCTAATCTTCTAATTCAGCTTTGACAGGCTCAGAAAAAGCTTTCTAAGGCTTTAACTAAATGGAATTGGAGTGATTTTGGCAATATTAATTCCAATATAAAAGCTCTTCGAAGAATTAGTTTCCAAAGCCGAACAAGTCGTTGAAAATGGCTCTCGTTCGATCATGACTTATTCATTGCCAATGGAAAATTAAATACTCGCCATTCTTCGGGAGGAACTGTTTCTTCAACAAAAAGCTTCGACCAACCATTTTCTTCATGGAGATAGAAATTCTAGATTTTTTCATCGTTGTAATTAAATATAGAAGATCTATTAATTCTATCTTAAAGATTAATTCTTCTACTAAAGGATGGATTTATGACTCACAAGTCATTGCCGAAGATGCTTGTTCTCCATTTCCGAACTTGTTTTTACGCTCACCCGATTACCTCTTCATCTATTTACTGTTCGGTTATTGCAAGGTAACATGTTTAAAGGTGATGCTACTCGGTTAACAAATCCTCCTACGGAAAATGAAGTTTTTCTCGTTATTAATTCTCCGGATAGCAACAAAACGAGCAGGGCTCGATGGATATTCTTCGACTTCTATAAAAAGTTTTGGTGTATTATTAAGCATATGGTGTTAGGCTGCTATCATTGCTTTCTTTCGGGGTTCGATTTGCCTAAATATTTTGCTTCCTCTACTATCATCCTTATCCCTAAAGATAAATTTAAAAACAGTTGGAAGGATTTTAGGCCCATATGTATTACTTCCCCTTTCTAAGATCATTAGTAAGGTTCTAGTGGATAGGTACGCAACCTTATCTATTAGATTTAATCTCCGAAAACCAATGCGCATTCATTAAAGGGAGATGTATTAGTGACAATATTCTTCTTGCTCGAGAGTTGCTTGCAGATATTGATAAGCCTTGTAGAGGTTCCAATATTATTCTTAAGCTAGATCTCTCCAAAGCTTTTGACTCAATCAATTGGTCTTTCATCATTGATGTACTAGCTGCTAGAGGTTTCAACTCTGATTTTTGCTCTTTAATCTCTAGATGGTCTGGAGAACAATTATTATAGTGTTCGATCAATGGATGTACTTATGGTTTCTTTCAAGCTGGCAGGGAATTAAACAAGGAGATCCATTATCTCCTTATATTTTCATCTTGGCTTTTGACTACTTCTCTAAATTACTAAATCAAGTTCGAGTTGACAATCCTTATATCCAATATCGGTATAAATCTAACATTTTGGTTAGTCACCCGGCTTATGCGGATGATGTAATTGTCTTTTGCAATGGGAGTAAACAATCTATTAAATGCATTATGAGATCTCTTTCCGGTTTTGAATACATTTCGGAATGGAATTTAATAAAGCCAAATGTTCTTTTCTAGCTAGTTCTTTGATGAAGGCACATATAAAAAATTGGATATTGGATTATACTGGTTTAAAAGAGGCTGTTTATCCTCTTGTTTATTTGGGCTTTCCTTTGTCCAAAGGAAGAAGAAGATTATGTCATTTTGATGATGTGATTACCAAAATTGGTTCTAAAATTCAATGCTGGTCTAATTCTTTTCTTTCTAATGGTGGTAGAATTACTCTTTTGAAGAGTATACTAACTTCTTTCCCTTTGTATATTCTCCAAATGGTTAATATGAAGAGAAGCTCTCAAAAGCTGCTTTCAGTTATTTTCAACAAATTCTTATGGGAAGGCCGGCATAAACAAATGCATTGGACAACCGGGATAAATTATGTAAACCATTTGCTCGTGGTGGTCTTGGATTTAAAAGCTTCAAACATCTTAGTTTCTCATTCTTTTGTAAACAATGGATCCATTTCGGATCAAAGTCTTCACTTTGGTCTCTATTTCTTCATGGGAAATATTGTAGAACATCCCATCCCTCTCGGAGTTCAAGCTAAATTAGGAGATTCCAAAAACTCGGAAAAGACTTTTAAAAGTAAGAGAATTTGCTTGAGCAGCTCTTTATTTGGGATATTGGTGATGGTCGAGTGGATTTTTGGCTTGATAATTGGTTATTTAATGATCACCTGTATAAGCAAGGTGTTACTTTTCTAATCGAAAGTTTCGATTTACGGTCTAACTCCGATTGGGATGAAGATAAACCGAAAGCTGCTCGTTAATATTGACTTGGTGAATAAAATTAAGTCCATACCTTTACAATCTAATGTTAAGGACAGAGCTGATTACCAAGAATCCATCTACTCGAAAGTCTCTCCAAGTTCATTTACCTTTCTAGTAATAATTGGACTACTAATGATTGGGGCAAGAAAATATGGAATAAATACATAACTCCTTCTATGTCATTTTTCCGTTGGAAGCTTTTCGGGAAGTTTTTGCCAACTGATGATATTCCGAAATTAAAGGGTATTCGGGTACCTTCTATGTGTCCTTTTTGTCTCTCTAGTGAAGAATCCATTTCTCATTTATTTATCGATTCGCAATGCTATACAGGAGGTATGGAAGACCGTCCTTAATCAAAGGGGATTGTCTCATAGATATTGTTGTTGGACCAACCTTGTTGATTGCTCGGCAAGATTGGAAGATGACAACTTGAATTCTATATCCCCCTAATTATATTTTGGTTCACTTGGATGGTTAGAAATGAGATTATGCATAATAATATGGTTTTTTCGACCAAAGTTATCATAAAAAGCTGCTTGAATTTTCTTCTTAAGATGACGACTTCCTTAAATTTAATGAATAAGCCTTCGGTAATCAAATTCCAATTGATTATTTGGAGAACTCCTAAATACCCTTGGGTTAAAATCAATACTTATGGAAGTTATATACATTCCACTGCTCGTTAATAGTTCTAATGCCGGTATTGGGGCCTTATGCGAAACTACGAGGGTCTTGCTTATGGGTTATCTCTCGCTCCAATTTCTGCCATTAATGCATTAGAATACGAAGCTATAGTCTGTTTTCTGGAGTCTAAAGATAGCTATTACTGAATCATAAAGGCCCTATTCATGTGGAGATGGATTCATTAGTTTTACTAAATATTCTTCTACATAAATCGGCTACTCCTTGGTATCTTCAAATTTGGATCAATAAAATTTCATTATTGGTATCTAATCTAACTATAGTTTGGAGTCACATCCATAGAGAGGGAAATCGACCGACTAATTGGCTTGCTTCTAGAGGCAGTTCTTCTAAGGACATTTTATGCTTTTCTTCTTTGGATCTTAATTCTTCTATTTTTAAGGAGTTTAGAATTTTATTGCATGGGGATCTGCTTTCCTTTCCTCATATCAGATGTACTAGATCTTCATGATTAATATATTTTTCTTTTTCTGCAAAAAAAAAATATATATATATATATGATATAATATTCTATTTTCCTTTAATAAAATTTCATTCTTTACAATGACACCAAAAACTTGATTCTGATGTAAATAAGAGTTCAATAGTTATATTTAAGTTTAGGGACTCTACGCAAGTATACATATCATTTTCAAGTAATATAGGATTTATGTTAAACCCTGAAATATCAAACACACAGGGAATCTTATAAATTTTTTATAAGGAATTAGATCACAAAATCTATTTATAAAAAGACTCTTACTTAAATATTTTAAGATATCAGAAGATTGAAAATGAGATTCTTTTTGGTAATTTTTAATATTTTGAAAAAAAGTAAACAATTAACTAACTATAATGAGATTTTGTAAGATGAAAGAAGTATAAATAAAAATATTTTTTTTCTTATCATGAATAATTAATAAGTATAGAAGTTTTGCTGTGAAAGTAATCAAAATGTATTGTGCCAAATAGGAGCAATAATATTCCATACCCTTACTAGAGATTCTATAAAGAACATTGGCTAGTTTAAAGTTTGAATAGTTTTGAAAACGGGTTAGGTATGAAAGATACTAGCTCTCACTCTAGTGTTCCCTCTTCTTCCTCCACCTGGGGGCTAACATTTCATATCAAAATCTAAAATAATAAACCAAATTTGGGGCTTTAGTCTGTCACCCTAAAGCCCTCTAATTCTACACCCATCAAAGTATATTTCTCTATTTATTTACACAAAATTATATGAATACATTCTCATTCATACAATCATGTATTTTCTACCAATAGTTGACTGAGAAAATACCATCACAGATCTTATATATTCTCACAACAAATGTTAACATCTTAATTGGCTAAATCAAGAAGTAAATGAAGTGCAAGGATTAAATCATCAGAACCTATTCCAGCATTAAAGATCAATACATCCACAACTTCCATCCAACACTTAGTTATTTTTCATTTTAAGGAAAAAGATAAAGAAAACTACTTAGAATCCATAGAGAAAACACAATAAAAATTCATTTTAAAAGTAGAAATCATGTAGAAACACAAGAAGTCTCAATTAAAACTAAATGAAGTATAAAGATAAAAACTTATCTCAAGTTCCTCTCCACCAAACTCTTAAAGTTCCTTTGAATCTATTATTTTCTCTTAAACTGGTCTCCAAACCCTAGAGGGTTAAAATCTCTCTAAAAAATGGATTTTTACTTAGAAATCTCTACCTACCTTCCCTTCCACTAGGAATGAGATAAGTGTGAAGAAACCCAAAGTAATAATCCTACAAAATCTTACTACAACCACTCTTTTCTAACTCTCTCTACACACCCTATATCATCCTCTTTAAGTTCTCTTCAAGTCCTTTCTTTATATTTTGGTGCCTGGGCGACTCATCAAAATGTGTTCATATTCAATGAATCTTCCCAAATGATGCATCCTTTCAAGTGCTATTTGAATGTATTATGGCACCCTTTATCAGTTTCTCACATTTGTACCAAATATTGCCTCAAACACCCCTTCAAAATTTGCTAAAAATTCTTTGAAATAACTTAGTAACTACACTGCACTTAAGCACAAGGCCTTTAGTGCTTAGGCGTAACCATCTCTGTCTGCTGATGCTTAGGCGTCGATTTGGGCGCTTAGGCGCTCAAGTTCAATTTAACACTTCTTCATTTTTTGCTCCAATTTTGATCATTTTTCACTCCTTCTGCCATATTTTATCCATTTAATTGTACCTGAAATAAAAACGCAAAAATACCTTCCACTACTGTTAATTATCATCAAAAATAGATAAATGTGTATAAAAATGTTATATATTATAGGTATATCAGAACCCTACTCCATTAGAAATTCTAAATGCTTCTTTACTCTTCTTAGAGTTCCGCATGTTTAGTTCTGAATTCTAGCACTTAGTAGGATAGAACCAGACATGAGGGAACTCAAGAAGGGTTTCCATAGGATTGCCTGGCTTTAGGATTAGCCCTGGGTGGTGTAGCCTGAGTTAGACTTACACACACACACAACTCCTCACCTTTACTCACAACATAAAACCTTAAACCTATCTTGTTTAATATGGTTCCTGACTCTTTTGGAAACACATGCGGGTGGTCCCCCAAACCCTTAGCCCTAGGTTAGGGTTTGGCTAGAACCAACACATGGAGGATCCAAAATGGGATCGCCCTTGGTCTCATGGCTCAAAAACGGTAATTTTATGATTAACATCCTCAATTGATCCCAATTTAGCCAAAATCCCTAATTTTGACCTTTTACCCCTAAACTTTCCAAAAATTAATAAAATGTCACTAAAACCCTAATCTTCCCAAAATTGCCCAAATTCTCAAACTCTCTTTAAAAATCATTTCAAATTATCCAAACCACTCAAATTGCCAACAAATACTCCAAAATCCCCAAAATTCTCAAAATAACCCCAAATTTTCCTAAACTACCAAAATGCCCCTCATGCCCCAAAAATTTCGAAAATCTCCAAATTCACCCCAAATGTCAACAAAATCAATTTGAACCACCGCATACCTTCAATTTCAATTAAATACACCAAAATTAGCCAAAATTTGCCATAATTTCAGAATAAATGCTCATCACAATATTTAAGTGGCTACAAAGCACAAAATATCCTAATTAACGTGGCAACTGGCCAGCCAGTTAATCATTACTTTTATGTAGTATCTAGATTACTTGAGGACAAGTAATAATTAAGTTTGGGGGATTTTGACCAAAAGAAAATATATTAAGAAATTCATACCAATTTCACATGAAATTACACTTTAAAGAAAGTTATTTTCTGTGTTTTATTGCAGGAATGAAGATTTATAGGTATTGAGAGTAAAAAGAGCAAAAAGGTGCGAATTTGGAACAAAAATGACTAAAATAGACAAAAATTGAACTGTCCCGCCGACGATAAGATTTAGGCCGCCGGTGGCGAGATTTTCCCGAAAATATTGAATATATTATAATAGAGCCCGCCGACGGCGAGATCGAGCCCGCCGACAGCGAGCCTGAAAGGTTAGCTATTCTTCTAGAAGCCCGCTGATGGTGAGATCGAGCCTGTCGATGGCGAGACAGTTGATTCAAGCCAAATATGATGAATCTGGAGGCATTTTGAAGAGGTGCGTAAGTAACCTTTAGAAATCTGACTCCTTCTATAAATAGAGACGATTTTGATGGCTTTAGGTGTCAATTAGTGTTTTCTTTGTCTTTCCTTAGTGAGTCGTTGGAAGTAATTAAGTTAGTTTGAGTGTTTGTTTAGTGTCTTGGTGAGTTTCTAAGTGTGTTGTACAAGAAGGAAGAGTCAAAGGAACTTCGAGGAATCTGCTTTGGGAGAAGATTTGAGATAAGTATATTTGTTTATTGTTTTATAACTTTAAATGAAATCCAAGATCTGTGTTATTTTTCTCATGCATTCTGAGTAGTTTTCTTTGCCTTTCTCCTTGTTATTATAGTTTTGTGAAATGAAGAATTAAATTAGTTGTGCCTAACAATATTAAATAGTAATTGTGATAATCTTTTACTTAAATCTTAATTTACTCTCAATTTGGCTAATTGAATTGTTAACATTTATTGAGTTATCAACTATAGTAAAGATTACATACAAGATTCAGGGAATTCAAAAGCTTTGGAAGGAGGGTGCAAATAAATAGGGAAATATTAATTATCGGGTGAAGAATTGGACATGTTAGTGTGATAGACTAAAATCTTCAATTTGGTCCTATTGTTTGGGAGCTGAAGTGTAGATGTTAGCCCTCATGCGAGGGGAACGTGGGAGCTCTGAAGTGGTAGCCAGTATCCTCCCAGCCTAACTGCAGATTCAACAACCAAGCATAGGATTAGTCAACCTTCTTTGCACCTGGACCAAAGGGTAAAGAATAAGAATGCTCCTATTTGGCACAATATAATTCTAAACTTATTTAATTATTCATTCACTCAATCCTCTTAACAAGGAGAAAGATACTTTTCTAAATTGACTTATATATTCTGTCCTTAAGTAATAGTTTTAAGTATAAGGGTTCTCCATTTATCGTAAATTATACTAAATTAAATGAGTAATCGACTTTGTTATGATTTAGTCTTAAGTCTCTAACTTCCCTGTGGGATCGATATGTAGAACTCCAATAGAGCCATTTATTACTTGAACGATACGTATACTTGCGTTGATAAAAGGGGAGAGAGTACAATTATTATTTTACTCTAAAAAATATCTATAACTTTATTAAGCTTAATAATTATATACATCCTTCAATTTCTACCCTGCTCTCCCCCGAGGCTGAATTCTTATATTTACGGCCGGGTTGTCAAGCTTTTGGCGCCGTTGCCGGGGAAGTAAAGTAATTATTCAAATAAAAAATATAAATAAATAAGTATAATTACAAGAGTAACAGACTATTTTATTATTATTTTTAGTTGTGTATGCATAAATTTGGAAATGAAATTTTAATACCTTACGATTCAGAATTAGAGCGCACTATTAAAAGAATTAGAAAGCACAAAAAAAGAAATCATAACATTAAATCAAATGGCAAATAATCCAGAAACTGAAAATATAAACCAACCAAGACCTTTGAGAGATTACGCTAAACCAAAATTAGATGAAATTCACTTAACTATCCAATGTCGGCACTATTTTCAGGTTGCGTGTTTTATTTTTAAAAAGGGGTCGCCTAACAGAAGTTGTCGGTGAATTTTTAATTTAATTTAAATAAATAATTTTGAAAAGTAATATTTGATTTTGAAAATAATTTTAAATTTGAAGGTTTTAAGATATGAGATTAAACCGGTCTCACATCCCAAATAGTTTATATAAACGAGTACCGCACCACAAACCGTGTTTCTATCCCTAAGGATAGACACACTGCTTGACGGTGGGGCTCGATTAAATAAACTAGAAGATTTGTGACATCCGTTTGGTCTGCGAACCAATTTTATAAGCCGACAAATTCCCTCGCTTAATATGAAAGCATTAAACGGGGTTTATATTACACGGGTTCTTTAAAATTCCCTATAAGGGCAAGCCCCTATAGTTAATTACATCTTAAGTGACGGGAATCACCTAAGAAAACTCTCGATAATAATCAATAATTCTGCTCTCAAGAATTTCAAAGTTTAAGTTCTCGAAGGATTGAAGTTTGGAATTTCAATAGGGAATGGATCAAATTTGGAACATTTTGTTTTGGGAATCCAAAGGAAGAAAAGTAGGAGAAATTACAGATTCGAAGCGAACTTCGGTAATCTCCCAATTATCCTATTGTTTGGCTTGGATTTAGGAAAGTCCTAATATTTATTTAAATGTTTTGATCTTGCCAATTTTAATTAATTAGGGCTTATATTTGTATGATAAAATCAAACAAATAGCCTCGAAGATGTGAGGGTTTATGTCGTATCGGACGACTACCTCGGAATCCTAAAACCGGTTAGGGCTTAATTTGCAATGCAAATGCCTAACAAAGAGTTGAGGATTTATGTTGCACTAGTGCAAACTACCTCGAAGTCCTATGGCTTGGTTATTTAATTCTAAGACAGTTTTGCTGATGACGATGGTCGTGTTGCCCACCATGCTCCGAGCTCCTTGTTGTTGCAGAGGTTTAGTTTTAGAAGTCATAAATCAGGGGATGAGAAGAGTGTTTTGGTTTAGAGAAAATCTTAATTTCCAAGTGTTTTTGTGTTTTAATTAAAACAAATCTTAAAGTTGATTATAACGACACCGGTTAAGATCCCACGGTTCCATCCTTCCGGCATCATTATTTTTATCGGATTCACTTAGTCCGAGATGAATTTGCTAAACTCAATCGAATGAGTTCCACACTTTCATTTAGACCGTGGGAAATCCCGTTAGCAACACGTAGGTTACATCATCCGAGGTATTCCCGATCATCCAACGGGACGTTTTAATTTAGTTGTAATTGTAGTTTTGTGTTCGTTTGTGATTAAATTTTGAGTTGTTTTATATTTTGAAATGTTGTGGCGGTGAATTTTATCTTGCAATGACTTTTAACTTAGTTTGGTTTCAGTTTTAGGGTCTATCCTAAAGGTGTGGGTTTTCATGCAACAGTTGTTTATCATACAAGAAAAAGTAAGTGCAATGCAGTTAAATGAATTGCAAGAAGGTAAATTGCAAGAAAGTAGATTGCAATAAAATAAAAGCGTACCTGGAGGGTCTTCCCGTCATCCCAAGCTACACTTAAAACACAATTAGAATACATAAACAAATTCCTAGGTAAAGCTAAGGTAAGGGTTATGGTTTTCTACCAAGTTCCTAATCCTATAGCTAGTCATTTCCTATGACGTCTAGGTTTTTGTGTTTTTGTTTGAAGACGATTTTCTTCATTAAAGAACAATTAAATTCAATTGTTCTTATAAACATCCTATCACATTGAGAAAGTGTTTAAGAAGAATCTTAAACATCTTTTCAATACTTCTAGGATTGTTTTAAGTCCAAATGGGTTTAATTATACAAATGAATTAATCGTCCGAGAATTCAAGTTTTGTTAACTTGCTCGATTGAACTAGGACATTTGAATGTCCTACAAATGAAGTAACATTTCATTTAATGTTACGTTTAAGAGTTATGATAACTAAAGCTTTTGAGGGTAAATTGGTGTTCAAATGATTTAATTTAAGTTAATGGGTTTAAATTTGGAATAGTGTTCAAGTTGCTTTATATTTAATTTCTTTTTGTTTTAGGTGATGTTATTTAATTTAATTTAATTTTATTTTATTGAGTTTTAATTTAATTTAATTCAATTTAGTTTGATTTGATGTTACATTAAATTAATTTGATTTGATTTAGTTTTAATTTAATTTGATTTAATTTAATTTTAATTTAAATTTAATTTAATTTAATTTAATTTTATTTTACTTAATTTAATTTGATTTTATTTATTTAATTTAATTTATTCATTCAATTTAATTTAATTTGTTTATTTAATTTAATTTAATTTAATCTTTAATTTAATTCAACTTTTAATTTTAATTTAATTTAATCTAATTTAATTTAATTTAATTTACTCAATTTAATTTAATTTTTAGTTTAATTTTATTTTTAATTTAATTGAAATTTTTAAAAGAGTTTAATGATTTAATTTTAGTTTAATGATTAAGTCTTTTAATGTTTTGAATTTGAGTTATCATTTTAATTAAGAATTGTATATTAATGAGATAATTAATTTAGGGATTTTTAAATTAAAGAATAAATCTCTTCCTAAAAATATCCTTTATTTTAATAATTCCAATTTTATTATTCTTCCAAATTTAATCAATTATTTAATTAAGGTTTAATTATTTTAAAATTGTTTAATGGGTTTCTACCCTTTAATTATTTAAATTTCAATCATCCAACTCAAATTAGGATCAAATATTTTACTTGTTAATTTTTTATTAAACCTAAAAGTTTTAATTAAGGATTAAAAATTTTAATTACAACTTTACCCTCTAAGCTTAATAATTTCATAACTCACTAAATTGAACTCAAATGAACTTGAAATTTTTATGTGACTTCACTCATATGTCAATAAAGACATGAGAGGAGAAAATGTGATTTTTCTGTATTTAATTTATTTATATAATTATTTTTGGTAGAAAATAGAGATTTTCAAGGAAAATTTAATAACAAGACCAAGGGAAAGTTTCTGTTCTTAAGAAAATTAGGGGACATTCCTAATGACCAGAGGACCACTTGGACCAATTTTGGTGATTTTTTGAATTATATTATTTTTATTATAATTATTTTAAGTTTTGGAGTGTTAATTAATTTAAAAATAAAATAAATGTTGAAAAATGAATTTTATATTTTTCAAAAATCTCTCTGATATCAAGGAAATCAGAGAATCAAATTTTAAAATTTTCTGATTTTTCTATGATTTATTATAATTATTTTAGTGAAAATGCTAGAAAATACATTTTTTTAAGTTTAAAATGACTAAGTGGCTTAATCAACCCAATTAGTGGGGCTAACCAAGTCCAATTGACCTCAAATTTTTATGGTGGGTTCCTCTGATCCTAAAGGTCAGTGGAGAATTGATTTCAAGTAAATTTTATGTATGGTTAACTCTAATTAATTAGAAACTTATTTTGAGTGTTTAAGCCAATTAGGGTTGTTTTAAATGAACTAATTCAGAACCTATTTTTCCTAGGGTTCTCTGGTCATAAGGAACATCATCAAATTTTCCTAGAATTTATTTCACAACATGCTATTTATTGGAATTAAAATACTCAAAACGAGTAACATGAACTTGAAAAATCAATAACTCTTCATAGGGATGGCCTCTCGACTTTGGAAAATTCGGGGAATGTTCCCAAATTCGGAGGCTTCAAAAGCCCTATGGTCTCATGCCATGGTGAATTGTATACATGCATGGAGAATTAAAAGTATGCAGAGAGTAAATAAATTATAAAAAATAAAATACTTAATGAAATTAAATGATTTATTTTCCACATTATTCTCCTCCGTTCATCTGAGCAAGAGGGTATTTTTATTTTATTTTTCCGATTTTTCTACACAAAGTTATGAATTTTTGAAGTTTAGGGAATTAAATAAATAGAAAATACCCCTAATTTTCTATTTATCCATGCGGCGCCAACTCATCCTCGGCATCTCCGAACGCACACGCGTCGCGCTCCCATTCGACGCCGCCATCTGACTCAGCGCTCCGGGCCCCGCGGTTCTTGTATCGTCTCCTGGTCCGACGCCATCTGAGCCGTCCGTCCGCGCGTGTATTGAATGGACGGCATCCGTTCATCGTCCCCGAGTGTCCTCACCCGAGAGCCGTCCACACTAAATCCCTAAGATCTCACTCGATACTCAATGGATTTTCATTTTCTTATGCTCTATGGATTCGTCTTGAAGAGACGAACACATCTATACGGTTATCATGCATTGAAATTAAAGCATTCGAAATGGAGAATCTCTAGAAGCTCGGGATGAAGAATTAGCTCAAACCTTTGCTCAGAGAAGTGTGGCTTCAATCTGAGAGTTGTTGCACCTTCGATTGGATCCCGACAAGCTCCGGATGAAGTCTCCCGGTCCGGTGAATTGTCTCAGATGTGATTTCGACCAAGCCCGATCACAAAGCTTGGAGGCTAGAGCAACTGGGTGGCCTGGAGATGGGGCTTTTGCTGGTGGACACCTTCCCTTGGTCTGGTGAAGGTGTAGGACCAATCAATTTGGGGATTGGCTCACTGTGGAGAAGTGTCCTGGTTTTGGGTGGAATTTCAACTCTGAAATTGAGCTCACAGAGAAGAAATGGCAGGGGGATCTCACTGGGGATCAAGTGCTCGTGTATGGGGAGGAGTCCGGAACAATTTTGGCGAGTTTCCTTAAGGTTTGTTTTCGGCACCTCTCATGGCCGAGAGGGGTGGTGTTTAAATAGGAGAGGGTGGAGGGCCTCCCGGGGAGAGTTAGGGCTTGGGATCGAGCTGCTCTTGGCAAGAGAAGAACGGCTCAATGGCCGCTGGGGATGGGGCAGCTCGGCGGGTGAGAATTCCAAGTTGGGCTCACATGTGAGCTCTCGGCCATGGTGTTTTCCGGCGGCTCGGTGGCCGGCCGGCTGGGCATGGGTCACCCTCGAGGTCGGGTGGGTCGGGGCGGGACTTGGTGCAAGCAGTGGCAATTGCCATGTGTAAAGAGCTTGGATTGAAATGGAATGGGGGAAGACCATTTTGGGTTCAAATGAGTCAACCCATGGTTTTGGGCTAGGTTCACCACCCGAGGCCTGGTCTTGGGCTGAAAAAGATCACTTGGGTCGACCGAGAGAGAATGGTGTGGTCTCCATCCATGATGAGGTGGCTAAGCATGGTTTAGTGTGTGACATGCTTAAGGTAAAAAAGGATTTAAGGAGGATTAGGAAAGGAGCCCCTCCTTTTGCCATTAATGGCTTGATCACATGTCAAGCCTTCCATGGCTTCATGTGGCTTGTCCATGGCTTGCATGGCTCACCTTTGGCTTGGGAAAAGGTTTGGTCGATTTCATGAAAATGGATTTTAGGAATTTTTGGTAATTTGATGGAAATTTGTATGAAACTTGATTTGGAATAATTTGATGGTGAATTTAGGACTTAGGTAATGGCTTTAATTAAGTGGATGGCAAATGGAGATGTCATGTGGGCTTTAGGGTAGATTTTGGGCTTTTGAATTTGAAGGAAGTGGGCTCTTAGGAAAGTTTAAGGGAAATGGGCTTTTTGATTTTAGGATGGGCATTTGGGTAAAGATTTTGTGAAGAACTTTGTCAAATAAATGTCATAATTGGTTTATGGATGTTCTATGAAGGGCTTGGAGTCAATTTGGTGTGATTTGGAGTTGAATTGGTTTGAATTTGGGTTTATTTGGTAAGTGGGCCTATGTAGGTCAAATTGGGCTAACTTGGGCCAATGTCGGGCTAGGGTTGAAATTGATGTAAAGTTAATGTTGAGAAACATTTATGGGAGTGCTTCAAAGAGGTTTTGGCTTTGGTTGGGCTTTGATTTTGGGGTTTGGGCTCATTTGGGTTAGGTTTGGGTTTAGGTCAAAAATGGGCCTTTTAGCTTTGGGTTGAATTTGAGTGGGATTTGGGTCCAAATTTTGGGCAAATCATGTTAGTTTTTTGCTTTTGGGGATGCTAAGAAGGATTTAGAAAAGATTTGGGGTTAATTGGAGTTGAATTGGGTGAGTTTGGGTTAGGTTTGGGTCATGGGTCCAAATTGGGCTTTAAGGCCAAAAGTGAAATTGGATCCAAATGTCAATCAAATTGGACTTGGATTTGGTCTAGATTGGTGTTGGGAATGTTTAATTGAAGTTTAGAACTGAATTGGACCAGAATTTGGGTCAATTGGGTAGGTTTGGTTTGACATTGGGTTCACTTAGGGTTAAAATGGGTCAAATTGGGGGTTTTGACAAAAGTAGGGTAAATTGACAAAATTGACCCATGGTGTAGTTGGAAAAAATGAAATTGGTAATATTTGGGATTTTCTGGAATTTTCTGGAAATTTTCTGAATTTTTGGATTTTTGGGTCAAGAGGGGTATTTTGGGTATTTGGAGGGTATTGGGAGGTTTTCTTAGAATTTTTGGTATTTTTGGGTATGGATGATCAATTTAAGTGATTTGGAAATGTTTGGGTTTGATTTTGGAGAATTTTGGGTAATTTGGAAATTTTTTAGAAATTTGAGTAATTTCAAGGGTTTTGGGGTGTAGGGTCCCGGGGGTCAAAAATTGAAAATTTGGGAAATTGAAGATTGGGTGGATGTAAGTGGAAAGAAGTCATTTTGGTTGAGCCATGAAGCCATATCAAGCCCATATGAGCCATGAAGGGACTCATTTGAGGCATTCATTATGTTGTTCCTAACCTCTTAGCCGAGGGCTTAGGGGTTAAGGACCATCCATGTGAATCACCTACATGAGTCGGGATGTCAAGTTGGGTATGGGTGTGGTTTTAGGAGGTGTGTGGAAGTGTAGTGTATAAGTGTAGTGTGTGTGTAAGTCGACCCCTCACCGGACCGGGCCACCTGGAGGCGGTCCTAAGGCCAAAGAGTCCTATAGGAACTCATCCTTTAAACTTCCACATTTGATTTCAACCCTCTAGGTGATTAGGGGTCTATAGTCGAGTTTGTGGAGTTTGCGGGGAGTTAAGAAGTGGTTTGAATTTCTAAAAGGTGGGTCCCGATTCTAGTCCTCTAAGATAGTCAAAGGAAAAGCCTAAGGCTAGATCCTAAGTACTAAAGAGAAGAAGAGAAGACCTCATCAAAAATGAGGTCAACAAATGGACCCCCAATAGGTGTGGTGAGCTGACGGAGCACACCGCGCGTATTGGCGTTGACCGAAGAGATCAACTCAACCAACACAGATGTCCAAGTGACAAACTTAGGACGAACTGGAAAAGTTTCCGCTGGGGAGTGTCAAGTATATCTCTGAAACCGGAGATTCCTGAACTCTCGCTGGGGAAAGGAAAAGGAGGTGAATCCCAAATCACATGACCTGGGGGAATTTCAATTTAGATTTTATTTTGTTTCAATTTAAGTTTTGATGTGTGAGCTTAGATTTTAGTTTGGAGTTTTAATTTAAATTGAAATTTTGTCAAAATTAATTTGAAGGATTTGATTTGAAATGAAAATTGGAATTCTGAGGTTTTAGATGTGACATATTCAACCTCGAAAGAAAATTGAATTGATCAGATTAAATCACTGCAGTGAGGAGAGATCTCAGAGCAATGCGGTATTGGATGTAAAATCCTTAACTTCAAGAGTTTGATTTTGATGTATTTCATCGCAATAGGGAAAGAATCCTAAAGCAATGCGGTCTCGGATGTAAAATCCTCGACCCAAAAAGTTTGATTTTGATGTATTTCAGTGCAATAGGGAAAGAATCCTAAAGCAGTGCAGTCTTGGATGTAAAATCCTCGACCCAAAAATTTGATTTTGATGTATTTCGGTGCAATAGGGAAAGAATCCTAAAGCGAATGCGGTCTTGGATGTAAAATCCTCGACCCAAAAAGTTTGAATTTGATGTATTTCGGTGTCGTAGGGAAAGAATCCTAAAGCGAGTGCGATCTTGGATGTAAAATCCTCGACCCAAAAATTTGAATTTGATGTATTTCAATGTCGTAGGGAAAGAATCCTAAAGCAGTGCAGTCTTGGATGTAAAATCCTCGACCCAAAAATTTGAATTTGATGTATTTCAGTGCCGTAGGGAAAGAATCCTAAAGCAGTGCAGTCTTGGATGTAAAATCCTCGACCCAAAAATTTGAATTTGATGTATTTCGGTGCAATAGGGAAAGAATCCTAAAGCGAGTGCAGTCTTGGATGTAAAATCCTCGACCCAAAAATTTGATTTTGATGTATTTCAGTGCAATAGGAAAGAATCCTAAAGCAGTGCGGTCTTGGATGTAAAATCATCAACCCAAAAGTTTGAATTTGATGTATTTCGAGTGCCAGTAGGAAAGAATCCTAAAGCAAGTGCAGTCTTGGATGTAAAATCCTCGACCCAAAAATTTGATTTTGATGTATTTCGGTGCAATAGGGAAAGAATCCTAAAGCGATGCGGTCTTGGATGTAAAATCCTCAACCCAAAAAGTTTGATTTTGATGTATTTCAGTTCCGTAGGGAAAGAATCCTAAAGCAGTGCAGTCTTGGATGTAAAATCCTCGACCCAAAAATTTGAATTTGATGTATTTCAGTGCCGTAGGGAAAGAATCCTAAAGCAGTGCAGTCTTGGATGTAAAATCTTCGACCCAAAAATTTGAATTTGATGTATTTCAGTGCCGTAGGGAAAGAATCCTAAAGCAGTGCAGTCTTGGATGTAAAATCCTCAACCCAAAAAGTTTGAATTTGATATTGATCGGTAATTGATTTTGTAAAGATTTGTAGCGTTGATTTGAAGAGTGTGGAATTTTGGTTTTTCGAGAATTCCATGAAAGTTGTAAAAGGTTTTCATAGAAGGAAATATGTTAGGAGGGAGTATGTAGATGTTACATATCCCATCCAAAAGAGTTGATCGAAAGTTGATGGTTTAGATTGGATACAATTCCTCGCCATCAGATTCGATCCGTGTCGATGGAATCAACCGCTTTTATCCCAGACAAAGGGGAGGAGTAGAACGGATTGGATTTCAGATTTGGGAGATTGAATTTGAATTTTCGATTGAGATTTGATTTGAGATCTGGAAGATCGAATTTGAGATTTGATAGAGATTTGAAATCTGGAAAGATTGAATTTGAAATTTGAAAGGATGAGTTTGAACTCGATTGAAATTTGATTTAAGATTTGATTTGAAATTTGGAAGATCAAATTTGAAATTTGATCGAGATTGGATTTAAAATTTGATTGAGAATTTGATTTGTGATTTGATTTAACATTTATGTTGATCTCGTTTATCTTTTAATGATTCAAATTTTATTTTATCGTTTATTTAACGTTCATGTGAATTTGGTGTTCGTCATTTTTAGATTTTTTTTTAGAAAGTTTTCTTTTATCCTTTTTTTTATTTCTTTTCTGTTCTTTGTTCGAAGTTCATTTAACTTTAATGGCGTTTCCTGATCAATTTGCACAAAAGAGGTGAAGGCCAAAAATGTAACATGGTCACTTTCATTCCAATCATGTTGAAGATACATCATACAACTCGATCTGGAATACATCTCATACAATCCATGTAGACTCAAAACGGACTATGTATGGTCTTTGTTGATTCATCAAAGAAGCATCTGTCAAAAATCCATGTCTGAATAGTGGGGTACATGGTTAATAACATCACCTTCCAAGCCATCCTTGGCAAGGATGCCGGTTGGATGTACGTTGGAGGTGTGATATTTCCCATGTAACTCACAGCTCGTAAGGCCGGAGGTTCTCTAGCTCTAGGTCTGGTTGGAAATGGTAAGGTGTCTTCGTCGTCGTCCATCCTTCGAAAGTAACCGAGATTCGCTTCACGGTACTCTCGGTATGCAATGCTTAGCGATATCCGCTCCGTTGCCCTTCGGTATCATGACGGAACCTACCGGTAAAGGTATCTTCACCGGCCCTCGGAACTCACCCGGGCCTCGCTATCCGGAGGTCGGATCCGAACATGATGTTACACTCGTTCGGGAAAGAGACCGTGCGTAAGGGTCCGACAAAGTCGTGGTGATCTTTATGTGGGTGTATGCGGTCACCCTATTTGTAGATGTTGATAATGCGGCTATTGGGTATGCAATCTGTTGGCGTACCCTCCATGTTATCAATCTCTTTACCATTCTCTTGACGACTAATGGCATCGGATCCACTTGCCCATGACGGAGTATTCCGGTGGGTTTCCCTTCCGTCTTCGACGAAAGTTGTAGCGGCATCCGCATTGTATTGTGATTCTTCCCTTCCCCGGCATCCATCTGCGGGGTTCCGAGTAGGTATTTTCCCTTAGGCGGCTCTGCTCGGCCCATTCTTTTCAAATCCGGATACAATCCACGATTTCTTCGTTGTTCATACTGCGAGAATACGTCGGTATGTAGCTCGAAGCCCTCTAGTATATTGATTATTCTACCTTTAATTCTCTCGAAGTATTCAAAGGTTTTCTTTTCAACATTCCGCATTCTCTCCGGCTCGTATTCGGAATGATTTGCGGATGGCGAGGCCTTGTGACATATTGTGGGATATACGGTTCAATCCCTTCACGTTCTCCTGCATACCTCGGCTCCTCGGGGATGATGCTCGTCGGGACATCCCCGGGGTTGCTTCGCAACAAGGTTATGCATTACTGGTGGTTCTATCCGGTGGCGTGGTAGCCTTCTTTCTTCCGGTCTTTGTGAGATTTCCACGGTTCTTTTCGTTATCCTAGGAGCTGGCCTCCTTTCTTCGAGTTCCCGGTGAACCGGTGTCCTCGAAGTGTATGTGCCGGCATTAGCAATCTGTCTCGTCGTGCTTGGTCCGCGGCTAGTTTTGTTAACATCTTACGGATACGGCGATTCTTATTTCTTCGTTGCGTTGCTGTGAGAGTAGCTCTTCGAACTTCTTGAATCTCTGTGGGCGCGACGCTGACAAGCCTGCCCTCTGCTGTATCGACTACAGACTTCATTTTCTTGTCTTCTTCAGTATTTTCCTTTCTTTTCTTGTTGTTGGATTGGTGGCTTGGGCCACCCACTTTCATCACTGTCTGCCCGGGTAGTTCTTCTCGGTTAACTGGGACCCAGTCACTTTCCTCGTATCGTAGGCTCGCCGGTGCGAAATCCGAGTCAATCTCGATTATCGCTCCATCTTTCACCCTCTTTTCATCGAGTGCAAGGCTTACGCCATTCTTAAAGTTCAGGACCAACCGCCCGTTCGACATTTCCCTGCGAAAAGACAAGGAAAAGGATCAGGGGCTGTACTAAGAACAAGAACATTAAGAAAATGTTTATTAAAGACATATTTTCTTTATATTATATTTTTTTGTATTTTCGAATTTAACAGGAATGAAGTAGGATAAGATCAGGGAAGAGATTTAGATTTGGAAAAGAAAACAAGGAAACTTTATCATCATGATTTTATTTATTTTAGCACATTTTATTATTATTTTGGGTTCGGACCCAATCATAAGTAATTACTTCGCCCGTGTTTCTTAGGGATGAAGAATTCACTCCTTCGAAACATCAGGTGGCGTAATACTTTTTCAAGTATCGTCCGTTGATCGGAAGCATATGTCGTTCTCCCTGGCAATTCACTAGCCGGTAGGAACCTCCCGAGTATACCGCTTCAACCACAAACGGTCCTTCCCAAGTGGGTTCAAATTTTCCTCCTATTTTGCGATGTGCAAGAATAGGTCTCTTGAGAACGAGAACTAAGTCACCAACTTTGAAGGTTCTTGGGCGGACCAGTTTGTCATGGGCTTGAACCATCTTAGCTTGGTATAGTTCTAAATTCTGCTGCTGCAAGTCTTTTCCCTTCCAAGCTTTCTAATTCTTCGAGTCGTAATTTGGCGTTTTCTTCGTCGTGATCTTGTTTGCAACTCGCAATTCTGAGTGAAGGAAGCTGAACCTCTAAAGGTAACACTGCCTCGGACCCATTCACCAGAGCATAAGGTGTAGCTTGAGTAGGAGTTCTGAAGGTTATCCGGTAGGCCCATAAGGCTTCTAACAACTTCTCGTGCCAATTTCTCTTATTATCGTCCAAAGTTTTCTTTAATATTTGAACGAGAGTTTTATTAAAAGCCTCAGCGAGGCCGTTTGCTCTTGGGTAGTAAATTGTTGAGTATCGCCAGTCGATTCCGTGTCTCCTGACAAAATTGTTGATTTACGTGCTTCTGAATGCTGACCCATTATCTGAGATGATCCTGCGCGGCACCCCGAAACGGTAGACGACTTGGTTCTTGAAAAATTGTAGCACGTGGTGTGCTTTCACTTCTCTAAGTGGAACTGCCTCTGCCCACTTGGAAAAGTAATCCGTAGTCGCAAGAATGAAGCGATGTCCTTTTGAAGATGGTGGTTCTATCGGACCCACTATATCTGTGCCCCAACATTCAAATGGCCACGACGCAATTGTCGGATGTAGCACATTTGGAGGTTGGTGTAGAACCATTCCGTGCACTTGGCATTGGTGACGGCTCTTGGTGATTTTCATGCGGTCGGTCATCATCGAGGGCCGGTAGTACCCTAGTCTTTTAATTTTCATTTTCATCTTCGGACCCGATCGGTGAGCGCCACAGAGTCCCGAATGTACCTCTTTAACAATTTCACGGGCCTCGGACCCGCTTAGGCATCTTAGCCACATTTGATCAAAAGACCTTCCGTACGATGTGTTGTTTATTAATGAGTAAGACGAGTTCTTTTCTTGATCGATGGGCTAGCGACCTATCGTCCGGTAGATTTCTGTTTGCGGTGTAATCATCGATGGCTGTCGCCAATCTTCCGTGTTTTCACGTCACTACTGCAACTGATTCTTTTTCTTTTTCGATTTGTGTATTGTGTCTATGTCGAGTCGTGATAGGACTCGACATCCGTGAATCGACACTTCCACCGATTCATCTTGCAAACAGGCAAATTCTTTTGCGAGACGGGCTAAAGCATCGACTTAAAGCATTTTCTTTTCAGGAATTTTGTAGATTGTCACATTTGGAATCTGTTCCAACAATTTGTATGGCATACTTGGAAGTATTGTTCGAGTCTTGGCTTTAAAATTCTGTATTGTCCGGCGATCCGTTGAATGATTAATCGTGAATCCCCGTAGATGTTGATGTCCGTTATCCCCATTTGAATAGTTAATTACGGTCCCGTTATGAGGGCTTCGTATTACGCTTCATTGTTTGTACACGGTTCCGTCAAGTGGTAGGAGTATCTTAACATCCCCGCTCCGGCGTTATAAAGATTAGCCCGATTCCCGCCTTACGGGCACTATCACTTGCGATTCTTCGTCTTTGTGCGCCGAAGATGCTCCGTCGAAATATAATTCCCAACGTCGATCATCAAGGTCTTCTAGATTCATTATTTGTTCATCCGGCGGATCGTCATTGAGAGGAGATTCGGCCGGCAAAGGGTGTGCTTGCGAGGAAGTCTGCTAAGACTTGTCCCTTTACGGCACGAAGAGGCACGAAAGTTATATCGAATTGCAATAATATCATCGACCATCTGGCAAGTCTGCCGGAAAGCGTCGGACGAGTCATCAAGTATTGCAATGGATTAAACTTCGAGATCGGAGTTGACCTTATGAGAAAGCATGTAGTGCCCGAGCTTTTGAGCGGCGAAGATCGGGGCCAAACAATGCTTTTCAATTGCGGGATACCTTACTTCCGTCGCAAGTAAACGACGGCTTAAGTAGTAAAGAGCATTTTCTTTACCCTCATCATTGACTCAGGCTAACGGGGCTCCGAGAGAGTCGTCTAAAGCCGCGGTGTAAAGTATCGGCGGTCTACTCGAGACCGGGGTTGCTAAGACGGGAGGTGTCATTAAATATTGTTTAATGTCCTCGAAGGCCTTCTGGCATTTCTCTTCCCAAATAAATTTGGCGTCCTTTTTAACTAGTGCCGAGAAAGGCTGACACCTACCTGACAAGTTTGAGATAAAGCGTCGAAGATATGCCAACTTCCCTTGAAAAGATCGTAATTGTTTTAAGGTTTTGGGAGGCGGCATTTCTAAGATAGCTTTAATCTTCTCCGAGTCGATTTCAATTCCACGATGTCGGACAACGAATCCTAAGAATTTCCGGAGGTGACGCCGAAGGCGCATTTTAAGGGATTCATCTTAAGGTTAAATTGTCTTAATCGTTCGAAAACAATTCTCAAATCATACGAGTGGTTTTCCTTTACTTTGCTTTTGATGACCACATCGTCCACGTAGCATTCGACTTGATTGTGGATGAGATCATCAAAAATTCTTGTCATTGCTCTTTGGTAGGTTGCTCCTGCGTTCTTCGATCCGAATGGCATTACTTGTGTAGCAAAATACTCCGATCGGCGTTCGAATGCCGTAAGCTTTTCATCTTCCGGAGCCATTTTTATCCGGTTGTATCCGGAAGATCCATCCATGAATGAAAATATCTCATGTGTCGAAGCAATGTCGATCATTAGTTCCGGGATCGGTAGAGGGAATTCATCTTTTGGACATGCCTTGTTTAAATCTCCGAAGTCCACACGATTCGATCCGACCATTCTTCTTTCGACCGGCACCACATTGGCCAACCAAGTCGGGTATTGTTCTTCACGGACAAATTTAGCATCTATTAGCTTTTTAACTTCGGTATGACTTGTTGTTCGATTTCTAGACGCATTCTTCCGGGACCTTGTCGATCGGGACGAAGTAGGATCCACTCCTAGCTTATGGACCGCAACCTCGGAGCTAATCCCGGCATCTCGTCGTAGTTCCAAGCAAAACGGTCTTTAAATTCCATTAAGAATTTGATTATTTCTTCGGAGTCTTCTTTATTGAGTAAGGAGCTAACAAAGGTAGGTCTAGGCTCTTCGCTAGTACCTAAGTTAACTTCCGTTAACTCATCTATTGTAGATTTAATTTCTTCTTCGAATTCTGGTGGAGCGTCTCCAATTTGTAAATCTTCGAGTTCGTCTGTAGTTTCCATGCAGTTTTCATTAGATTCGCAAGTGACAACCAAGCAAAACTCAGTATCGTCAATCGACCTCTACTGTGCCGAATCCGAGTCCATACTTTGAATTGGGTGGACGACGGAGTTATTCCATAATTTTTCAAAATGTTGTGATTGACCTTTTGTCCATTGTCGAGATAAGAAACCACGTTGAATTAAATTTTGAACACAGGGAGAGTACCACTCAAAAGGTAATTCCATTAATTCTAATGAAGTGACATCTTCGAATTGTACATGATTTTCAGTTTTGGAGGAAGAAGCACCACAGTAGAATTTGATTGGTTTTGCACCGTCGTTACGTACCTCTTTGACCACCATACCCTCGATCTTGTTAGAATGAATCGGGGTTAGGGTCATAGTATGTACGTAGTGGTTAATCTTCTCGTACATTGATTTGTATTCTTCGTTCTTCTCATCTTCGAGAGAGATCTTGAATTGCGGCTTCTTCTGACTTATTGTCGTTGCTTCTTGTTTGATTTCTTTTTCTTCTTCAGAACCATCTTCCCAATCAACATTGATGGCTGGTTTCCTCTGTCCAACTATCCTAACGTTTCTACCATGGCCTCGTCCCCGGCCTCGACCTCGGATGCGAGTTGTGGAGAAACCTTCACCATCTCGCCGGAAGGGAGTGGTGAGTGACTGTTGGACTAGAACTTCAGGTTCTTCGTCGTCCTGAACTTTCTTTGCTTTATTTGTTACGGTATCTCTGGAGAAGATTGTTTTCTTTGGCGGTGCATAATAAGCTGCATCTTCATGGATTCCAATTTCATGTACGGAGAATGGTTGTAAGTCGCCTTTGATGCACTGTTCCCCTCCATCGTAGTATTTGATGCACTGGTGTAGAGATGATGGTACCATCCTGTTTTCATGTATCCATGGTCGGCCCAGTAGAGCGTTGAACGACGTTTCTGAATCAATTATGTGAAATTTCACGGTTGTCTTTGCTAAGTCACCGGTCTTCATCAGTAGCGTTATTGATCTGAGGGCTCTTTCTCCTTTCTGGTTAAATCCTCTTAATAACATTTTGTCTGCTTCGAGCTCACGAGCATCAATTTCCAAATATGCTAGTGTCTGAAGACTCATTATATTTATTGATGCTCCCGGATCCACCAATACTGCGGAGAGTGTAAACTTCCCGATTGTAACTGAAATGTACAACGGTCGGTTGTGGTCTGCTGTCCCAAGTAGAAGGTCATTGTCCGTGAAGGTAACTCCTCTTTGTTCCTTTAACGAGCAAACCTCATCTAAGGAATCTCCGCCATTTGAGCTAAGCAAATTTCCGGATCGAGTAAGGCCTTGATCGAGCTTCTCTCATCTCCTTTGATAAGATGAGAGCATCGTAAATGCTCGGCTTGGCCGGTAGTTTCCTAAGATGGGCTAGCACGTTGTAGTCCACTTTGTTTCCATGTGTCTTGGCTTCTTCTCGAATGGGTATTTCTTCGCCTGGGGTTGGTTCTTCTGAACAACCACCGCTTTCCTTTGTCTTTTGGACCCATTCTTGGAGGTAGAACTTTTCCACTTCTCAAGTTGACTTCGTAATTTCCTCCGAATCTAGTGTTGAACTTGCTGGTGTCTCCTCCCGAATCGGAATGACGAGCTCTTCCGGATTATCTTCAGAATCTGAAGGCTCTAACTCTATCGTGACTGGAGCTCCTCGAAACTCACAGATAGATTCGTTGCTTGTTGAGCTTTCGTAGCCTCCTTGATGGATGTCTTCTTCGTTATTTTGATCGTCGGGATCGTGTATGATTTGAGAATTGTCGTTGGTATCGAAATCGATGTCCGGATTGTCGCTAGTTACGTAATCGTTAGAAACAGTCAAAACGTAGCCAACGCCATCACCCTTATCATTATATGATCCCACCGAAGTGAGCGAGATAATCATACAAAATCGGAGGTTCGAGGGATTTCTCCCCGAATCGGAAACAACTATCCTAGGATAAGCAGCCCCTAGTCTAGCCTTAGGAGTCTCGGTCCTCTCTTCCTCGTCGATTTTCTTCTTCTCTTCAATCGCCTCCTGTTGAGGTGGTTCTTCTATCGTAAGTGATAGTACCGGCTTAACAGGTCTCGAACTGTGAATTGAAGCTCACACCGAAGCGGTTCGGATGTCGTCTAAAATCTTCTTCGAAAACCTTGTCCGAGCGGTAGTCCATCCATCGTCGGTTACATAGGGATCTATCGGAATGACGGGATCGGTTGAGATAACATTGACGGAACCTCCTTTACGGGGTTCCTTCATGTACTCCTTCGGGATTGTTATATTTCCTTTCCGAAGGTTGTCGTTGAGCCAACTTTTAAAGGTAATGCAATCTTCTATCTTGTGCCCAAGCATCCGGTGGTAGGGGCAAAAGTTGGGATCACCTTTCTTGTTGACTTCCTCTCGGTCTTTTAGGCTCGGCGACTGGAAATCCGGAGTCTTCATCGGACTACGGAACATTTTCAGCATCGCTTCATTCTTGAACGGATATTCTCTCGCTCGAAGTTCCCTTAATGTACGTTGCGGACGAGACGGTTGTTCATACCGCGGAGACGACCGATAGCCGGACCGGGATTGCCGGTAATTCTGTTGTGGTTGTTGCGGCCGTTCGGTGGTATTTGCATCGGTTGCTTGCCTTTGTCAACCGCCGCAACGATCCCGGATTTCTTTTCGAAGGTCTTCACCGGCTTCGCTTGTCCGTCTTGTCGGCGAAACTTAAATGCTTCGCCTCTTCTTGCAAGCTTCCGGCCTTGCTTAACAACTTCTCGAAAGTCTTAATAGTGAATCCTTTGAGGAGAAGTGCTATCGGGCCGTGAATGCTTTTAAGCAAGATGCCGACTGCATGTTGTTCTTGCAGTTGTGGTTCACACTTCATGCTTAAGTTTCTCTATCGAAGTATGTAATCCACCAAAGTTTCATTCGGCGTTTGTTTCTCTACCACTAAATCACCTATAGTGAAGTGGTGCTGAGCTCCGGCAAATCGCTTGATGAAGAGGTTCTCTAGTTCTGAGAACGTCTTCACCGAACCATTTAGTAATTTTGCATACCAGTCGAAGGCGATTCCTGACAGATTGCTGACGAACTGTCGGAAGAGTAATGCATCGCTCCCGCCGGCATTACAACAACCGGCACGAAAGTGTGCAACATGCCGTCTGGGGTTCCGGTTCCGTCGAAGGTCTTGAACGGAGGTGGTATGAAGCCTTTCGGGTATTGGACAACGTCGAATTCTTCGGGTAAGGTCTACCCGTCCGAATGGATGTCCCGCTCTTCGATTGTGCTAAGGCTTCTCGCACTTCGCTGTTCCACCAAGTTCTTGATATCCTTTTCGTGGATCATACTTTGTGTTGTATCCTTTTTCACCGATCATCCCCATTGACGGATGTAATCTCCTTTCCTCCGTCTACAATGTGAATGACCTCTCGGGGGTGTCTCTCATGTGGTTGTACTTGACTCTGGAGAGTGGCAAGAGCTACGGCCATCTCTTCCATCCTTTTTGCCATTTGAGCGATCGTGTCGTCTTTTTCCTGAAGCTGCCTTCTCATCAGCTCTGGCTCCTCTCTTTCTGTGGCTGCAGGAGCACCTTGCGAAGCTGATGAAGCTCGTGTCTCAACCATGTTGATTTCTGCATATTCGTCGTCCATGAATTCCGATGAATCAATCTCATCTCCGAACTTTTCTTCTCTTTCTTTTGCCAACCGTCCAATATTGTTTCTCAACTTTTCCATGGCATCTTCTAGCGGGGCTTTCTGTGTGTCTTTGCGGTTGTCGTGCGATAGCTGCCGGGTCCCCTTTTCACGGGTCCCCTTTATCGCAGTAGCACTTTCTTCGCATTCCAGCCTCCCGGCAAGACTTTCTTTCTCGGCCGTCGTTTCAATCTTAATCGCCCGTAGATGGGACGCCATACCATCCTTCTAGCGCCAGAAGGTCTAGGACCGCGATGGTCCGTCGGCCAAATGCTCGGAAGGTGGTATCCTCCCTAATCTGTAATACCGAGACTACGACGAGGCGGACTAGCCTTCATTCTTTTACTCGGCTTTTCCGTCATGACGGCGGGTTCTACTCGGGGCCCAAGACGGGATTTGATCGGCACCCGCCCTATCCTTCGTAGAATCTCCGATACGGCGCTTTTCCTTCTTTGCTAATTTTTCTACCAAAGTTTGCAGCCTAGCAAACGGCGTAGTTCTAGTTCTTTTCTTGCGGCTATCGTTGTAGTATGCGGGCCGAGGTAATGTGGCGACGAATCTTGTGAACATTCTCCTCATCCTCTCGCGGTGGAGAGGGGATGGAACCCGCTTCCTCCCAAAAGTGGTATGTAGTCGAGCGGCGGTGTATATTCCGGTAGCTCCGGAATTTCCTCTAGGAAAGCAATTTCGGCGGCTACGGCTTCTCTAGCGATCCTTCTACTTCGTTTCTTCTTCGGGTCCTTGTCGTTGATGGAATCTTTGAACCGGACCCGATTTCAAAAACGAAGGTCTTACAGGAAGATCCGTACCCTCCACGGTAACGAGGTTTACCATAGTTTTGGATTTCTTTCCCCTTTGATTTGGCGAAGTCGGGGTAGGTGCGAAACAACTAGACCAGGTGGGGGTAGTAAGAACAGGTCCTCCGCGGACGGCGAAGTATTCCTCCTATTTGGGATCCTTTGCAGGGGAGGAAACTCTTGGGTCGACCTAAGGTTGAACTCAAGCAGCGGCTCCTCAGCTTCAGATACCTTGTTCGTCAGTGCAAAGAGGGAGACGTCGGTGACCTTGACATTAGTGTTTTCAAATCCTTGTCCAAATCGGATGATCCCATTGTCGGGCAGCTCATCCTTATAGACAGCGAAGTCCAGTCCATTGGTGAAGGAGAAAATCAGTTTCGGGGCTTCCATTTCGCGAGGTAGATTCGGTTGTCGGTCCCGAGTTATGCTTCTTTTCTTTAGGACGAAAAGAAAGGAATTGAAAAGAGTCCGAACACATTCTTGTTCATGTATTTATAAGAAGGAATCATTTGTTAAAAGAATCACTTATTAGAGGGTTTGTTTATTTAGAACGGAATGTTCAAAGGTGTAGAGAAGGTAAGGAATCCGATTCAGAGTTGGAAAGGAAAAGAAAGTCTTAAGCAAGACTTCTCGACTCGAAGGATCATTGCAAAACTAACACCTATTGGGGGTCCACCCCACCTCAAAAATGAGGTAAAAGGATCTCAGAACCTCTCTGTTTAGGGGTGTCTAAACAGTGGCTCCTAAATCCGAGAGAATGTTAGGCTATACTTGTCCAAGGTAGAAATGAACATAGTATTCCAACGGAAAGAAGGGTAGTTTGATCCACAAGGGACATGGATACACTACCAATTTTTGAAAGCGAATTATTCGATTAAAATGGAGAGAGGAATTCTCCCCAGCGGAGTCGCCAGAAATTGTCGGCACTAATTTCAGGTTGCGTGTTTTATTTTGAAAAAGGGGTCGCCTAACAGAAGTTGTCGGCGAATTTTTAATTTAATTTAAATAAATAATTTTGAAAAGTAATATTTGATTTTGAAAATAATTTTAAATTTGAAGGTTTTAAGATATGAGATTAAACCGGTCTCACATCCCAAATAGTTTATATAAACGAGTACCGCACCACTAAACCGTGTATCTATCCCTAAGGATAGACACACCGCTGACGGTGGGGCTCGATTAAATAAACTAGAAGATTTGTGACATCCGTTTGGTCCGCGAACCAATTTTATAAGCCGACAAATTCCCCGCTTAATATGAAAGCATTAAACGAGGTTTATATTACTCAGGTTCTTTAAAATTCCCTATAAGGGCAAGCCCCTATAGTTAATTACATCTTAAGTGACGGGAATCACCTAAGAAAACTCTCGATAATAATCAATAATTCTGCTCTCAAGAATTTCAAAGTTTAAGTTCTCGAAAGGATTGAAGTTTGGAATTTCAATAGTGGAATGGATCAAATTTGGAACATTTTGTTTTGGGAATCCAAAGGAAGAAAAGTAGGAGAAATTACGGATTCGAAGCGAACTTCGGTAATCTCCCAATTATCCTATTGTCCGGCTTGGATTTAGGAAAGTCCTAATATTTATTTAAATGTTTTGATCTTGCCAATTTTAATTAATTAGGGCTTATATTTGTATGATAAAATCAAACAAATAGCCTCGAAGATGTGAGGGTTTATGTCGTATCGGACGACTACCTCGGAATCCTAAAACCGGTTAGGGCTTAATTTGCAATGCAAATGCCTAACAAAGAGTTGAGGATTTATGTTGCACTAGGCAAACTACCTCGAAGTCCTATGGCTTGGTTATTTAATTCTAAGACAGTTTTGCTGATGACGATGGCCGTGCTGCCCACCATGCTCCGAGCTCCTTGTTGTTACAGAGGTTTAGTTTTAGAAGTCATAAATCAGGGGATGAGAAGAGTGTTTTGGTTTAGAGAAAATCTTAATTTCCAAGTGTTTTTGTGTTTTAATTAAAACAAATCTTAAAGTTGATTATAACGACACCGGTTAAGATCCCACGGTTCCATCCTTCCGGCATCATTATTTTTATCGGATTCACTTAGTCCGGATGAATTTGCTAAACTCAATCGAATGAGTTCCACACTTTCATTTAGACCGTGGGAAATCCCGTTAGCAACACGTAGGTTACATCATCCGAGGTATTCCCGATCATCCAACAGGACGTTTTAATTTAGTTGTAATTGTAGTTTTGTGTTCTGTTTGTGATTAAATTTTGAGTTGTTTTATATTTTGAAATGTTGTGGCGGTGAATTTTATCTTGCAATGACTTTTAACTTAGTTTGGTTTCAGTTTTAGGGTCTATCCTAAAGGTGTGGGTTTTCATGCAACAGTTGTTTATCATGCAAGAAAAAGTAAGTGCAATGCAGTTAAATGAATTGCAAGAAGGTAAATTGCAAGAAAGTAGATTGCAATAAAATAAAAGCGTACCTGGAGGGTCTTCCCGTCATCCCAAGCTACACTTAAAACACAATTAGAATACATAAACAAATTCCTAGGTAAAGCTAAGGTAAGGGTTATGGTTTTCTACCAAGTTCCTAATCCTATAGCTAGTCATTTCCTATGACGTCTAGGTTTTTGTGTTTTTGTTTGAAGACGATTTTCTTCATTAAAGAACAATTAAATTCAATTGTTCTTATAAACATCCTATCACATTGAGAAAGTGTTTAAGAAGAATCTTAAACATCTTTTCAATACTTCTAGGATTGTTTTAAGTCCAAATGGGTTTAATTATACAAATGAATTAATCGTCCGGGAATTCAAGTTTTGTTAACTTGCTCAGTGAACTAGGACATTTGAATGTCCTACAAATGAAGTAACATTTCATTTAATGTTCTGTTTAAGAGTTATGATAACTAAAGCTTTTGAGGGTAAATTGGTGTTCAAATGATTTAATTTAAGTTAATGGGTTTAAATTTGGAATAGTGTTCAAGTTGCTTTATATTTAATTTCTTTTTGTTTTAGGTGATGTTATTTAATTTAATTTAATTTAATTTTATTGAGTTTTAATTTAATTTAATTCAATTTAGTTTGATTTGATGTTACATTAAATTAATTTGATTTGATTTAGTTTTAATTTAATTTGATTTAATTTAATTTTAATTTAAATTTAATTTAATTTAATTTTATTTTATTTTACTTAATTTAATTTGATTTTATTTATTTAATTTAATTTATTCATTCAATTTAATTTAATTTGTTTATTTAATTTAATTTAATTTAATCTTTAATTTAATTCAACTTTTAATTTTAATTTAATTTAATCTAATTTAATTTAATTTAATTTACTCAATTTAATTTAATTTTTAGTTTAATTTTATTTTTAATTTAATTGAAATTTTTAAAAGAGTTTAATGATTTAATTTTAGTTTAATGATTAAGTCTTTTAATGTTTTGAATTTGAGTTATCATTTTAATTAAGAATTGTATATTAATGAGATAATTAATTTAGGGATTTTTAAATTAAAGAATAAATCTCTTCCTAAAAATATCCCTATTTTAATAATTCCAATTTTATTATTCTTCCAAATTTAATCAATTATTTAATTAAGGTTTAATTATTTTAAAATTGTTTAATGGGTTTCTACCCTTTAATTATTTAAATTTCAATCATCCAACTCAAATTAGGATCAAATATTTTACTTGTTAATTTTTTATTAAACCTAAAAGTTTTAATTAAGGATTAAAAATTTTAATTACAACTTTACCCTCTAAGCTTAATAATTTCATAACTCACTAAATTGAACTCAAATGAACTTGAAATTTTTATGTGACTTCACTCATATGTCAATAAAGACATGAGAGGAGAAAATGTGATTTTTCTGTATTTAATTTATTTATATAATTATTTTTGGTAGAAAATAGAGATTTTCAAGGAAAATTTAATAACAAGACCAAGGGAAAGTTTCTGTTCTTAAGAAAATTAGGGGACATTCCTAATGACCAGAGGACCACTTGGACCAATTTTGGTGATTTTTTGAATTATATTATTTTTATTATAATTATTTTAAGTTTTGGAGTGTTAATTAATTTAAAAATAAAATAAATGTTGAAAAATGAATTTTATATTTTTCAAAAATCTCTCTGATATCAAGGAAATCAGAGAATCAAATTTTACAATTTTCTGATTTTTCTATGATTTATTATAATTATTTTAGTGAAAATGCTAGAAAATACATTTTTTTAAGTTTAAAATGACTAAGTGGCTTAATCAACCCAATTAGTGGGGCTAACCAAGTCCAATTGACCTCAAATTTTTATGGTGGGTTCCTCTGATCCTAAAGGTCAGTAGAGAATTGATTTCAAGTAAATTTTATGTATGGTTAACTCTAATTAATTAGAGACCTATTTTGAGTGTTTAAGCCAATTAGGGTTGTTTTAAATGAACTAATTCAGAACCTATTTTTCCTAGGGTTCTCTGGTCATAAGGAACATCATCAAATTTTCCTAGAATTTATTTCACAACATGCTATTTATTGGAATTAAAATACTCAAAACAGTAACATGAACTTGAAAAATCAATAACTCTTCATAGGGATGGCCTCGACTTTGGAAAATTCGGGGAATGTTCCCAAATTCGGAGGCTTCAAAAGCCCTATGGTCTCATGCCATGGTGAATTGTATACATGCATGGAGAATTAAAAGTATGCAGAGAGTAAATAAATTATAAAAAATAAAATACTTAATGAAATTAAATGATTTATTTTCCACATTATTCTCCTCTGTTCACTGAGCAAGAGGGTATTTTTATTTTATTTTTCTGATTTTTCTACACAAAGTTATGAATTTTTGAAGTTTAGGGAATTAAATAAATAGAAAATACCCCTAATTTTCTATTTATCCATGCGGCGCCAACTCATCCTCGGCATCTCCGAACGCACACGCGTCGCGCTCCCATTCGACGCCGCCATCTGACTCAGCGCTCCGGGCCCCGCGGTTCTTGTATCGTCTCCTGGTCCGACGCCATCTGAGCCGTCCGTCTGCGCGTGTATTGAATGGACGGCATCCGTTCATCGTCCCCGAGTGTCCTCACCCGAGAGCCGTCCACACTAAATCCCTAAGATCTCACTCGATACTCAATGGATTTTCATTTTCTTATGCTCTATGGATTCGTCTCGAAGAGACGAACACATCTATACGGTTATCATGCATTGAAATTAAAGCATTCGAAATGGAGAATCTCTAGAAGCTCGGGATGAAGAATTAGCTCATACCTTTGCTCGCAGAAGTGTGGCTTCAATCCGAGAGTTGTTGCACCTTCAATTGGATCCCGCAAGCTCCGGATGAAGTCTCCCGGTCCGGTGAATTGTCTAGATGTGATTTCGACCAAGCCCGATCACAAAGCTTGGAGGCCGGAGCAACCGGGTGGCCCGGAGATGGGGCTTTTGTCGGTGGACACCTTCCCTTGGTCCGGTGAAGGTGTAGGACCAATCAATTTGGGGATTGGCTCACCGTGGAGAAGTGTCCTGGTTTTGGGTGGAATTTCAACTCCGAAATCGAGCTCACAGAGAAGAAATGGCAGGGGGATCTCACTAGTGGATCAAGTGCTCGTGTATGGGGAGGAGTCCGGAACAATTTTGGCGTAGTTTCCTTAAGGTTTGTTTTCAGCACCTCTCATGGCCGAGAGGGGTGGTGTTTAAATAGGAGAGGGTGGAGGGCCTCCCGTGGAGAGTTAGGGCTTGGGATCAGCTGCTCTTGGCAAGAGAAGAACGGCTCCAATGGCCACCTGGGATGGGGCGACTCAGCAGGTGAGAATTCCAAGTTGGGCTCACATGTGAGCTCTCGGCCATGGTGTTTTCCGGCGGCCCGGTGGCTGGCCGGCCGTGCATGGGTCACCCTCAAGGTCGGGTGGGTCGTGGTCGGGACTTGTTGCAAGCAATCGGCAATTGCCATGTGTAAAGAGCTTGGATTGAAATGGAATGGGGGAAGACCATTTTGGGTTCAAATGAGTCAACCCATGGTTTTGGGCTAGGTTCACCACCCAAGGCCTGGTCTTGGGCTGAAAAGATCACTTGGGTCGGCCAAGAGAGAATGGTGTGGTCTCCATCCATGATGAGGTGGCTAAGCATGGTTTAGTGTGCGACATGCTTAAGGTAAAAAAGGATTTAAGGAGGATTAGGAAAGGAGCCCCTCCTTTTGCCATTAATGGCTTGATCACATGTCAAGCCTTCCATGGCTTCATGTGGCTTGTCCATGGCTTGCATGGCTCACCTTTGGCTTGGGAAAAGGTTTGGTCAATTTCATGAAAATGGATTTTAGGAATTTTTGGTAATTTGATGGAAATTTGTATGAAACTTGATTTGGAATAATTTGATGGTGAATTTAGGACTTAGGTAATGGCTTTAATTAAGTGGATGGCAAATGGAGATGTCATGTGGGCTTTAGGGTAGATTTTGGGCTTTTGAATTTGAAGGAAGTGGGCTCTTAGGAAAGTTTAAGGGAAATGGGCTTTTTGATTTTAGGATGGGCATTTGGGTAAAGCTTTTGTGAAGAACTTTGTCAAATAAATGTCATAATTGGTTTATGGATGTTCTATGAAGGGCTTGGAGTCAATTTGGTGTGATTTGGAGTTGAATTGGTTTGAATTTGGGTTTATTTGGTAAGTGGGCCTATGTAGGTCAAATTGGGCTAACTTGGGCCAATGTCGGGCTAGGGTTGAAATTGATGTAAAGTTAATGTTGAGAAACATTTATGGGAGTGCTTCAAAGAGGTTTTGGCTTTGGTTGGGCTTTGATTTTGGGGTTTGGGCTCATTTGGGTTAGGTTTGGGTTTAGGTCAAAAATGGGCCTTTTAGCTTTGGGTTGAATTTGAGTGGGATTTGGGTCCAAATTTTGGGCAAATCATGTTAGTGTTTTGCTTTTGGGGATGCTAAGAAGGATTTAGAAAAGATTTGGGGTTAATTGGAGTTGAATTGGGTGAGTTTGGGTTAGGTTTGGGTCATGGGTCCAAATTGGGCTTTAAGGCCAAAAGTGAAATTGGATCCAAATGTCAATCAAATTGGACTTGGATTTGGTCTAGATTGGTGTTGGGAATGTTTAATTGAAGTTTAGAACTGAATTGGACCAGAATTTGGGTCAATTGGGTAGGTTTGGTTTGACATTGGGTTCACTTAGGGTTAAAATGGGTCAAATTGGGGGTTTTGACAAAAGTAGGGTAAATTGACAAAATTGACCCATGGTGTAGTTGGAAAAAATGAAATTGGTAATATTTGGGATTTTCTGAAATTTTCTGGAAATTTTCTGAATTTTTGGATTTTTGGGTCAAGAGGGGTATTTTGGGTATTTGGAGGGTATTGGGAGGTTTTCTTAGAATTTTTGGTATTTTTGGGTATGGATGATCAATTTAAGTGATTTGGAAATGTTTGGTTTTGATTTTGGAGAATTTTGGGTAATTTGGAAATTTTTGAGAAATTTGAGTAATTTCAAGGGTTTTGGGTAGGCTAAGCGGGTGTAGGGTCCCGGGGGTCAAAAATTGAAAATTTGGGAAATTGAAGATTGGGTGGATGTAAGTGGAAAGAAGTCATTTTGGTTGAGCCATGAAGCCATATCAAGCCCATATGAGCCATGAAGGGACTCATTTGAGGCATTCATTATGTTGTTCCTAACCTCTTAGCAAGGGCTTAGGGGTTAAGGACCATCCATGTGAATCACCTACATGAGTCGGGATGTCAAGTTGGGTATGGGTGTGGTTTTAGGAGGTGTGTGGAAGTGTAGTGTATAAGTGTAGTGTGTGTGTAAGTCAACCCTCACCGGACCAGGGCCACCTGTGGCGGTCCTAAGGCCAAAGAGTCCTATAGGAACTCATCCTTTAAACTTCCACATTTGATTTCAACCCTCTAGGTGATTAGGGGTCTATAGTCAAGTTTGTGGAGTTTGCAGGGAGTTAAGAAGTGGTTTGAATTTCTAAAAGGTGGGTCCCAATTCTAGTCCTCTAAGATAGTCAAAGGAAAAGCCTAAGGCTAGATCCTAAGTACTAAAGAGAAGAAGAGAAGACCTCATCAAAAATGAGGTCAACATCCAAAACCCTGATGTAGCGGCTAACTCATTCGAGCTTAAATCTGCAATTATCTAAATGGTATAGAATAATCTATTTAGTGGTTCACCAAATGAAGATCCTAATTTACATCTTGCGAGTTTTTTAGAGCTATGTGCTACTTTTAGATATGCCGGAGTAACTAATGACGCTGTTAGACTTAGGCTATTTCTTTTTTCTTTAAGGGATAAGGCTAAGATGTGGTTAAATTCATTAGCACCTGGATCAATTAAAACTTGGGGAGAATTAGCACAAAAATTTCTATCCAAATATTTTCCTCCTTCAAAAATTGCAAAGCTTAGAAATGACATAACACTTTTAGTCAGTTTGATGGAGAATCAATATATGAAGCTTGGGAGAGATTTAAAGATCTTCTTAGGAAATGCCCACATCATGCATTACCAAATTGGTTAATTATACAAACTTTTTATAATGGATTAGTAGGATCTCTTAGATCGATCATTGATGCTGCTACTGGAGGTATATTAATGTCAAAACCATTTGATGAAGCTTATTCATTAATTGAAGAAATGACTACTAACAATTTTCAATGGCCTTTTGAAAAGTTAAATCCTAAAAAAATAGCCAGCATACATGATTCTGATGCAATATCTATGTTAGCTTCTCAAATTGCTACTATATCCAAGAAATTAGATCATTTTTGAATGAATTATTCTCCGAATATAACAGAAGAAAATTTATCTAGACAACTTATAGATGTTCAATCTTATATGAAAAAATAAATGCTGTTAATAATAGACCCAATAATCCTTATGCAAAGTATTATAACCCTGGGTGGAAAAATCATCCAAATTTTTATTGGAATAATAATTCTGCTAATCAGCAATGGATGAACAACTCAGTAAACCCAGTAGGAAATCTATCTAACCAAGGAAATTCTAAATATAAACCTTCTTATCCACCTAGATTTAATAATAACTCTCAATTTAAGGATAAGAAGTTATCTATGGAAGAATTAATATTAAATATGGGTCAACATTTGCAGAATCAAGTTAATCAGTTACAAATTCAAGGAAACCAATTACAAACTCAAGGAACTGCAATTAAAAATATTGAAACTCAACTTGGACATATCGCTACTGCGCTTAATAATAAAATTCCTGGAACTTTTTCTAGTAATGTGGAAATAAATTCTAAAGATCAAGGAAAAAGAACAAATTAAAGCGATGCAGTTACGAAGTAGAAAAGAGTTAGAAACAAGAATGCAGAAAGAAACGGAAAGTCAGAATGAGGAGGTGGAAATCGAAAAAGAGAAGGATCAAAAAGATTAAAATTTAGAATATCCATTGATGCCTATGAAAATTTCTGTAGAAAAACCACCACCACCATTTCCTCAGCAACTAAGGCAACATAAAAAAGATAAGCAATTTGCTAAATTTCTTGAAATCCTGAAGAAATTAACGGTAAACATTTCTTTTGTAGAAGCATTGGAACAAATGCCCAATTATGTTAAATTTATGAAAGATATTTTAAATAAAAAAAGAAAATTCACAGACAATGAAATTGTTGCACTTAGAGAAGAGTGTAGTGCCATTATTCAGAAAAAGCTTCCTGAAAAATTAAAAGATCCTGGTATTTTCCCTATACCTTGCGCTATTGGAGAAATATTTTAAGGAAAAGCATTATTTGATTTAGGAGCCAGCATAAATCTAATGCCTCTATCAATCTTTAAAAGATTAGAATTAGGAGAAGTCTCACCTACTTCAGTAACTCTTCAGTTAGTTGATCGTTCAGTCACATATCCTAGGGAGTTATTGAAGATGTGTTAGTGAAAGTGGATAAATTTATCTTCCTAGTAGATTTTATTGTTCTAGATATGGAGGAAGATAAAGAAATACCCATAATATTAGGAAGAACCTTCTTAGCAACTGGAAAATCTATGATTAATGTTCAAAAAGGAGAATTAACTGTGAGAGTAAACGATCAAAAAGTGACTTTCAACATTGCAAAATCAATGAAATATCCTGCTATAGAAAAAGATGATGAATGATTTCGAATGGAAATTCTTGAACATCTGCAAAATGAACATTTTAAAGAATACTTTGAAGAAAAACTAGAAATAGAAAATACTAAATTAAATGAAGAATTAAATTATATACAAGAAAGATTTGAATTGTTGGATAATATAGAAAATGCTGAAAATAATATAGTTTCGTCAATTATTAAATCCCCTGAACTTGAATTAAAAATCTTACCTACTCATTTGAAGTATGCTTATTTAGGTAACTCTTCAACTTTACCAGTTATTATATCAGTAGAATTAAATGAATCACAAGAGCAAAAACTTTTGGACACATTAAAAATATATAAGAAAACTTTTGGCTGGACTTTAGCAGATATTAAAGGAATTAGTCCTTCAATCTGTATGCACAGAATTATTTTAGATAATGAACATAAACCAAGAGTTGATCCCCAAAGGAGATTAAACCTGATTATGAAAGATATAGCCAAGAAAGAAATATTATAATGGTTAGATAATGGTATTATATATCCTATTTCAGACAGTGTTTGGGTAAGCCCAATTCACTGTGTTCCTAAGAAAGGAGGGGTGACTGTTAAAGCTAATGAAAATAATGATTTAATACCTATAAGACAAGTTACTGGATGGCGTATATGTATTGACTATAGAAAATTAAATGCAGCTAGCAGGAAAGATCACTTCCCTTTACCATTTCTAGACCAAATGTTAGATAGATTAGCCGGACATAAATATTTTTGTTTTTTAGATGGATATATCGGTTATCATCAAATTCCTATTACTCCTGAGGATTAAGAAAAAACTACATTTACCAGTCCTTATGGAACATTTGCTTTTTGAAGAATCCCGTTTGGATTATGTAATGCACCTGCAACATTCCAAAGATGTATGATGTCTATATTTAGCAAATTAATTGATGATCGAATGGAAGTATTTATAGATGATTTCTCTTTATTTGGAACATCATTTGACATATGCTTGAGTCATCTAGAAAAAAAGTCTTAGAGGTCTGCGAGAAAACTAACTTAGCTCTAAATTGGGAGAAATGTCAATTTATGGTTGCAGGAGGAATTGTATTAGGGCATAAAATTTCGAAAAATGGCATGGAAGTAGACCATGCAAAAATTCAAGTTATAGCTAAATTACCACTCCCACTACAGTAAGAGGGGTAAGAAGTTTTCTTAGACATGCCAGTTTTTACAGACGCTACATAAAAGATTTTTCAAAAATTACTAAACCTCTATGCCAACTTTTAGAAAAGGACAAGAAATTTGAATTCACAACAAAATGCTCAAAAGCTTTTGAATTAATAAAAGATAAATTAATCACAGCACCTATAATAATTTCCCCTGATTGGGAGAAACCATTTGAGCTTATCTGTGATGCTACTGATTATGCTATAGGAGCTGTTCTTGGACAAAGATATGATAAAATTTTTAAAGTCATATACTATGCTAGTAAAACTCTCAATAATGCTGAAATCAACTACACAGTTACAGAAAAAGAATTATTAGCAATTATTTATGCTTTTTATAAATTTAGGTCTTACTTAATTGGAACAAAATGTATTGTGCATACTGATCACTCTGCTATTAAATATTTAATGCAAAATAAGGATACCAAACCAAGATTAATCAGAGGGATATTATTGAAGAAAGAATTTGATTTTGAAATCATTAATAAAAAGGGATCTGATAATCAAATTGTGGATCATTTATCAAGACTAGAATATAATTAATTATCTGACACTGATAAAGAAATTACAGACCGTTTTCCTGACGAACAACTTTATAATATAAATGAGTGGAAAATACCTTGGAATGCTGATATAGTAAATTATATTGTAAGTGATATTTTACCACCCATGCTAACTTTACAACAACAAAAAAAATTCATTTATGATGCTAAAACATATTTTTGGGATGAACCAAATTTATATAAGCAATGTAAGGATTTAATAATTAGAAGATGTGTACCTTATGAAGAAACTGAACAAATCATTCAAAAATGCCATGATTATGAATTTGGAGGATATTTTGGAACGGATAAAACTACTTATAAAGTTTTATAATCTGGATTTTTTTGGCCTACTCTTTTTAGAGATGTTTATAGATATATCAAAACTTGCGATAAATGCCAACGAGTAGGTAATATATCTAGAAGAAATGAAATGCCTCTAAATTTTATATTAGAAGTTGAAATGTTTTATGTTTGGGAATTAGATTTCATGGGACCATTTATACCTTCATTTGGAAATTCATATATATATTAATTGTTGTTGATTATGTTTCTAAATGGATTGAAGCACAAGCCTTACCTCGGTGTGATGCTAAGAGTGTTTCAAAATTTTTAATGAAAAATATTTTTACAAGATATGGAATGCCGAGAGTGATTATCACTGACTGAGGATCCCATTTTAGGAACAAATATCTTCACAAATTAATAGAAAAATTCAACATTGTTCATAAAATTTAAACTGCTTACATCCACAAACTAGTGGATTAGCTGAAGTTTATAATCGAGAAATTAAACAAATTTTTGAAAAAACTGTAAACCCTAATCGATTAGATTGGTCTATGAGACTAGACACTGCATTATGGGCATACAGGACTGCTTATAAAACTCTGATTTGAATGACTCCTTACAGGCTTATCTATGAAAGAACTTGTCACTTACCAGTTGAATTAAAGCATAAAGCATATTAGGAGATTAAAGAATTTAATTATAATTTGAAAGAAGCTGGTGAAAAGAGATTATTACAGATGAATGAATTAGAAGAATTAAGAAATGAATCTTATAATAACGATAGAATCTATAAAGAGAAAATGAAAATATGGCATGATCGAAAGATTAAACAGAAAAATTTTGAACCAGGACAAGAAGTTTTTCTTTATAATACAAGATTAAAATTATTTCATGGAAAATTGAAATCTCGATGGTTAGGACCTTTCATGATAACTCAAATATTTACTTACAGAACTATAGAAATTGAAGATCCAAAGACTAGACACAAATTTAAAGTAAATGGACATAGATTAAAACCATATTTTGAAGGAAGAAGACCAAATTTTAAAGAGGTTTTAATGTTCAATCAACCTTATTAACAACCAGAATAGGTCGGGCTGACGACGTTAAACCAAACGCTTTATGGGAAGCAACCCATAGTAGTCTTAAATTATTGTTTATTTACTTGAATTATTGATAATTATAGTATAAATGAATTCTACTACTCATGTTAGTTTTTATAATCATCACAACATTAAGATTAATTGAAGAAATTAAAATTTTGGGAACCAAAGCGAAACTGGGCAAATTTGCCTTAGCTCGCCGACGGTGAGATTGACGCCGCCAACGGCGAGATCTGCGCGCCTTAATTCAGTTTAAAATATTAATTATCCCGCCGACGGCGAGATCGTTGCCGCCGACGGTGAGACTGGTACAAGAGCAGTTTTAGGGAGTTATTTTGGCAGTTTCTGGTGATTCTAAGTAGTTTTCTCTTTATAAGACGCCTAGAACTCGAAATCTTTACTTTTTACTTCCTAGAAACGAATAGAAACTCCACAAAAACATAGAATTATGGCATCCAACCCACTTGAAATCACTAAATCCCAAGTGTTCAATCGGAGGAAGTTTGCCTGTTATGAGGCACAACGGATATTCAACAAGGTTATGATGAAAAAGAGATTGATTAAAGACAGAGGATTCGTTAATAGAGGAGCAGAGAACTTGACAACATCTATTGAGGAGATGATTATTCGAGGACGTTGGGAGGTATTATGCTATACAACTTCTGCAGTAGTTATCCCCGTAGTCAAAGAATTCTACTCCAATCTTCATGGAATCAACAATGGAAGCATATATGTACGAGGCAGATGGGTAACTTTCACTCCTTCAAGAATTAATGAGTTGTATTCAATTGAGAATACGCCTATTTGCCACTATTCAAATTTTGTCCCTACAAGATATAATATGAATGAGATCTACCGATATTTGACTGATGAACCAGAAGATTGGGAAATACGAGAAGACGTGTACATTAGTTTTTCTGCATCACTTCTTAATCCCGTCTCTAAGCACTGGCACTTCTTTATTTCCTCAAAATTATTACCCACTATGAGGGTAAATAAAATCTCTAAGGAATGTGTGATTATAAATTATTGTATTCAAATGGGATTACCCATCGATGTTGGAACTATTATTGTGAAGTCTGCCTTAGGCCTAATTGTGCATGGATCGATTCACGGGCTCGGACATCCTTCAACAATTTTTGCATTATATAGTCAATATTAAGTTTCCTACGAAGCTTGGGAAAAGGTACTTTTGCCTTGGAAACCATTAGATCCGACTGATATGTTTCCTACTTTGGATAACAATAATGAGACAGCCATTATTACGGATCAAGCATCACAAAAAAATCCTTCAATCAGGCCCTTGACTGATTGAACTAACATGATCTTATGGAAACTTAAAGGATTGGAGAATGAAATACAAAATGTGATGAATTCCATTAACAATATCTCTGATTTATTTGATCACATTGACTGGAGAATAAAAGAGCACTTTGAACATTCAGGACATCTGAAGGCTAGTTTTATACAGCTTCTTAAAAGGAAAGGATAGATTGAAGAAGATTCTACCGAAGAATTCCCATTCAGGCCTTTCTATAATCTGTTCGTGCACTTACGTTCTATCGAAAATATCAGAGAAGAATTTAGTTCACATCTTGATGAATAGAAGATATTCATTCGTACCTATTTGTGCGTGTTAGTTTGAATTTAGTTTATAATGTAATTTGCACTTTATATAGTTAATCTCAGTCTAGAGAAGATTATGTGTTATTTGTTTAGTTTCAGTTTTAAGTACTGTAGTGTGGATTTCGACGCTGAATTTTGTGTGTGCGAAGATTTTTAAAGCAATTTGTTAGTAATTTAATTTGAGAAATTTGTAATCATCTGGATTTCATATATAAAGTTACAATGTTTGTGTTGTGTAAATTTATGTGTTAAAATAGTATCTAATCATGATAAAGTATATTTAATAAAGTGACCGGACATTAAACAAGGCTTAATATGAATTGAAAATATTATAAATCTTAAAAATATTAAAAATTTGAAACCCCCACTGACGGCGAGATTGATTTTGCTGACGGTAAGATTTTCCATAAACTTTTGAACTATTTAATTAATTAGCTCGCCGACAGTGAGAAATTTCTCGCCGACAGCGAGATTCAGAAAAACACTATATTTTAACTGGTCAACCATTACTATTCATCATCCCCTTTCCTCAAAACTTCAAAAAACCGACCTAGGGCTTGATAGATCATGGATTTGGAGCAATTTCAACACATTTTGACACCGGATTTCGTCTTCCCTTGGTAAGAGCTTCCCTCCTATGTAAAATTTTTTTATTTTCACCATGAATTTCTTCCACATTGAGGAATTTTGGAAAAATTTTAAATGTGGAGAAAAGATTTGGAAGAAGTTCATGGAACTTGATTTAGAGTGATTTTAGTCATCTTTGGAAGTCATTTTAGAAATATTTTGGAGATTAGTTGAGATTGTTGTAAATTTGATAGATCGAAAAATGGCTCCGCGACAAAAGAGGTGAATGAACTATGACAAAACACAATTTGTAAGTGCTCGAGCACAATCAAGATACTACCACAATATCCAAGCAAGGAAGTGTATACAGGATCGAGTCTTTAAGAATCCAAGAGGAGAAGTGGAACTAACAATAAAAGAGAGAAAGTGGGAAAATTTCTATTATACAACAAATAGAGCTGCAGTGGAAGTAGTGAATGAATTTTATGCCAACCTAACTAAAATAGAAGATGCACCAATAAAGGTTAGAGGATTTTTAGTCGATTTCAATGCTACAAGAATCAATTCTTTCTACGAAGTACGCGACCTGTATAGTACGATACTTTTGGAACAATGGAAGGACCGCTAGAAGAAGTAATCAACTTTCTCACTGATGGGAAAGGGGTTTGGAAAATCAAGCAGCATGAACGGGTAAATTTCCCTCTTTCTATGATGAATGCAATATCTAAAGCTTGGCACTATTTTATTTGTTCTACCTTGTTACCTACCTATCACCATAGTGAAGTAACAAGAGATGAAAGCGGTTCCGAATTTCCGTATTCGGAACCGCAGAAGTATTAATGTGGGAAATATTATTTACAAGAATGTATTAGCCACTGCAAGAAGTGAGAGTGGAGGAGGACTAGGACATCATGGTCTAATTTATGCACTCTGCCAGTTATCTGGAGTAGAAGAAAGAGTTGATGAGGAATGGGTGGAGCCTATGAAACCCATTACCTAGGCTAATATAAAAACTTATGAATCCCAATAAGGATGGAGATCTTAAACTAGGAGTTATGTACCTTCAACTAGTAGGGATATTCCCTCCACCAGTTATGATCCTACTACTTATAGTTCTCCTACCCTTCATGATTTGATGAACGAAATGACTCTGTAGCCAAAAAGTTTTGAAAAGATTGAGGAAAAATTAGAGCATATTGATCAGAGAATTGGAGGATTAGAGCGAAGACATGAATATGATAGCGAGTATCTCCAGAGACATTCAGAGTTTGAGATAGCCTATTATGATGCTGAGAATCATTACAGGAGAGGAGAGCTTGATGTTATATTTCCTGAGTTCCCCCGTTACAGTCATTACCAGCCTACACCACCTGCTGATCAAGGAAACAACGATATAGTTTGAGACTTTGATGTGGAAGATTAGATTCTATGTTTATTTAAGTTATAAATTTGTTTAGTTGTTTAATTATTATGATGTTGTAATTGATTGTATGTTTTTCTTAAACTTCAGTATTAATGCTTAATTATAAACTTGATTGTGATGTAGTGTTAGACTTTTTAAATTTTGTTGTTAAAGTTATATTGTTTGTAGATTTTAATATTTCAGACTGTTATTGTGACCTTAAACTGAAATAGTCAATTGTGTGTGTTTAGCATTAGATTAAATATAAGTTGTGATAATATTTTGTACTTATTTCAAAACTTCTTTACCCAGCTATTTCTTTTAATATTATATGTGTAGAAAGTTATTAACAGTACAGGTTTATTAAGTAATGGATAGAACCTGCAGAACTTCAAAAAGGAGAAATACCTAAAGCACAAAGGTATGATTTAAATTTATAGTTTGTTTTTTTTTTCACCCTATATAGATAGATAGAAAAATTTAAGTTTGGGGGAGGGAAAAATATAAATTTAATTATTAAATTGTTCTCAAATTATATTTTCAAAAATTATTATAGAATGATTTTCTGTAGTAATTTTAATTCAGTGAACTAGAATTAATTTATTTAATTATTATTATAGAAAGTTAAAAGAAATACTTTTAATGATTAACTAATTTTGTAGATTAAGATATTTAGTATACGAGAATAAGAATATAGTTAACTATTTAAAGTAAGGAAAACTATATTTTCAAATATAAAATTCTTAGGTATTTAGTTGAGAAAGAAAAGATTGAAACTCAATGAAGTAAAAACTTTGAAATTCATAGAAGGGAAGTAAATGTTTCAAGTTCAAATTTAGGAAGAGGAAAATGAAGTTCAAAATTATTAACATGCTAACCAAAAATAGTGATCCTCACTTGAAAAAGAAAAGAAAAAAAGGATTGAAAATCAATCCAAAAAGAAAAGAAAAAGAAAAAAATATATAAGTGAGGAGAAGCTTGAGGAGTTGCCTTATCAAAAATTAGTTTCATTTGAATCAACCTAAAGGATAAACTTCAGTTACATTTCTGAACTTATATATATGGATTAGTATTTTACTAAGTAGTGCTTTCATAAAATTCCTATCATCTAAATATCTTAAGTAATTTAATATTGAAAAATATAGTCATTCTTGAAATAACGGAAAACTAGAAATCTTAAACTTGATAACTAAATAACCTTACATCTACAAACTTAATTTAATTATCTAAAAATATTTCTAGAAAATTTTACTATAATAATTATTTAAATCAAATTCATAGTAATTCTGAATTAAACTTTACTACAAATAATCATTACTTTTATGTAGTATCCAGATTACTTGAGGACAAGTAATAGTTAAGTTTGGGGGATTTTGACCACAAGAAAATATATTAAGAAATTCAGACCAATTTCATATGAAATTACACTTTAAAGAAAGCTATTTTCTATGTTTTATTGCAGGAATAAATATTTATAGGTACTGAGAGCAAAAAGAGCAAAAAAGGCGTTAATCTGGAACAAATAGGACTAAAATAGATAAAAATTGAATTATCCCGCCGACGGTGAGATTTTACTGAAAATATTGAATATATTATAATAGAGCCAGCCAACGGCCAGATCGAGCCTGCCGACAGCGAGCCTGAACAGTTAGCCATTCTTCTAGAAGCCCGCCAACGGCGAGATCGAGCCCGCCGACGGCGAGACAGTTGATTCAAGCCAAATATGATGAATCTGGACGCATTTTGAAGAGGTGCTTAAGTAACCTTTGGAAATCTGACTCCTTCTATAAATAGAGATGATTTTGATGGATTTAGGTGTCAATTAGTGTTTTCTTAGTCTTTCCTTAGTGAGTCGTTGGAAGTAATTAAGTGAGTTTGAGTGTTTGTTTAGTGTCTTGGTAAGTTTCTAAGTTTGTTGTACAAGAAGGAAGAGTCAAAGGAACTTCGAGGAATCTGCTTGGGGAGAAGATTTGAGATAAGTATATTTTTTTATTATTTTGTAACTTTAAATGAAATCCAAGATCTGTGTTATTTTTCCCATGCATTCTGAGTAGTTTTCTTTGTCTTTCTCCTTGTTATTAAGGTTTTGTGAAATGAAGAATTAAATTAGTTGTGCCTACCAATATTAAATAGAAATTGTGATAATCTTTTACTTAAATCATAATTTACTCTCAATTTGGCCAATTGAATTGTTAACATTTGTTGAGTTATCAACTATAGTAAAGATTACATACAAGATTCAGGGAATTCAAAAGCCTTGGAAGGAGGGTGCAAATAAATAGGGAAATATTAATTATCGGGTGAAGAATTGGACATGTTAGTGTGACAGACTAAAATCTTCAATTTGGTCCTATTGTTTGGAAGCTGAAGTGTAGATGTTAGCCCTCAAGTGAGGGGAACGTGGGAGCTCTGAAGTGGCAGCCAGTACCTCCCAGCCTAACTGCAGATTCAACAACCAAGCATAGGATTAGTCAACATTCTTTGCACCTGAACCAAAGGGTAAAGAATAGGAATGCTCCTATTTGGCACAATATAATTCTAAACTTATTTAATTATTCATTCACTCAATCCTCTTAACAAGGAGAAAGATACTTTTCTAAATTAACTTATATATTTTGTCCTTAAGTAATAGTTTTAAGTATAAGGTTCTTCATTTATCGTAAACTATACTAAATTAGATGAGTAATCGAATTTGCTATAATCAGTCTTTAAGTCTCTAACTTCCCTGTGGGATCGATATCTAGGACTCTAATAGAGCCCTTTATTACTTGAACGATACGTATACTTGCGTTGATAAAAGGGGAGAGTGTACAATTGCTATTTTACTCTGAAAAATATCTATAACTTTATTAAGCTTAACAATTATATACATCCTTCAATTTCTACCCTGCTCTCCCCAAGACTGAATTCTTATATTTACAGTCGAGTTATCAATCATCATTGGCAAAAATGTATTGTTTGGAGTAGCTTTTTATTAGAAGGGACAATGAGGTCGTTCACTTGGCAATCAAAACTTTTATTCGCATAATAGATGATAAGTACCATGTAACAACATTTACGTTTGAAGACCAAGCTATGATAAAACCCATAGAAGTTATGTAGCCATGGACTAATCATAAACTATGTCAATGACATATCTGTAAGAAGGCTCCTTTGAAAGTTCATTGCTTCAATGAAAATAAGACAGTAAAAATACTATTCTACACATGCACCAGTAATTGTGATACAAAGAAGAGTTTGAACAAGCATGATTGAGATGATTGAAAAAAAAAACCTCCTAGATAATTCTTGGCTAAATAAGTTATATAAACTTAAAGCCAAATGATCTAAAAAATTCAATAAAGATACATTCTTTATGGAAATTATATCAACATAGCGATGTGAGTTTACAAATAATGTGAGACATGGAATTTCTACGCCCACAAGCTCCATCATTAATTCTTTTCTTGAATTGTAAAAGGACATGTATATATGAATAAGAAAGGAACAAGATGAGGATTTTAAATGTGACCAGTCTGAAATTGTTCCCATCATAAGAAGTAGCCTGATATTGATGCAAGCCAGTATGTTCTACACAAGAAAGCTATATTCCTTCTTGGAAGAAGAATTTCTACACATGTGGAATGGCGGTAGTGAAAATTGATTAAAATTATTCAGAATACATGGTTAGAAACTTGGATAATATTTGGACTCTTCAATATGATAAAATCAATTCCATCGTATGGAGTAGTTGCAAGAAATTTGAGATGATTGGATTACTTTGTGCCCATAGTATCAAGGTTTTGTGTGAATAACATGATAAAATACCATAAAAGTATGTGTTAATGATGTAGTCCTAAAAATAAAAGAAAAGTATTTATTTTGATATTGCTTATAAAAAAATAAGTGTTTGAAAGAAGTTGTGGATCCTCTACTACATTTATATTTCGTAATCACATTAGCAAGTATTCATATCAAAAAAGCTACAGAGCACAAGGAATATAGCAGCAAAACAATATATGTTAGATATCTTGAAGAAGTTATCAGATGATGTTTAGCTAATATTTGAAGGGAACTCAGCTCCATTGACAAATTCTATGAAGTGAAAAACGACTACTAAGAATGATGATGTGTGGGCAAAAGACACAGCCAAGCTGTGACCAAAGGGCGTTATTAATGAAAGATTGAAATATCACTTGGAGAATAAAAAAATATAAGAATAATTCTTATATTAGTTACTTTTACATTTTTTGTAGAAATTTTTTAATTTCACTACTTACTTATTATTATGATAGAAAAGAAAGATAAATAAACAATAGTTAAAGTTCATGAAGAGGCTTTGACAACAATCCATTTCTCTGTTATGCCCCAATGTTTCATGGCGTCTACTGTAACTCCTTTATTTGATATGCCCTGTATATCCACATTAACAAGAATTTAGATTATCTTCAATCATAAATAATCAATCCATTGGCTACGCCAAGATGTTGATGAATAAAATTGGGTGAATAAATTTTTAGTTGTAATGAAGCGGAACAACCGAGATACAAAAGCTAAGGAATCATTTGATTTTGTAATAAGGAATTATTAGATGTTGTAATAAACAATCAGAATAACATGGTTCTTTGGATGAATTTGGGGTGTATATAGAATCAAAGAATGAGTTTATATAAGAGTATTTCTTATTGGTACAACTGCGTAGTATATTGTATGGAGTAAGCATCCATTTTTTGAAGTATGTTTTCAATAGTATAGCCAATAGAAAATGGTTTTACAAAACCAAACGATTTAATATTAGGATACCTACAGTGTAGCTTAGTACAACCATGTTGTATCAATTGTAACGAGTTACCCAACTACCTTATAAAATTTTGTAGCATTAGTACAGCTGAAACAAAATGATTGTACATAAGAGATTGCACATAAATTTGATATTTGTATATAATTGATGCATAACTAACATTAAAAATTTTTGCTTGGTACAGCCTTGTTGTATCGGTTGTATTGACTTATCCCATTAATGAATTTATTATCATTTATTTACATTTTATCTTATTGTATTAATTATATCCAATATTACATGTCTTATGCTCAAAAAGAGGCAGTGTAAAATTTATAGAAGAAAAGAATTTCTTAAACAACAAACATAATAAATGAATATATGGATATTTTATAAACCTTATATTAGCTATTTTAATTTTTCTTGTAGTTGATAGGATTATTTTATATGTACAATATTATTTGAAATGATGTAACTAATCAAAACAACATAGTTGAACAGATGAAATTCATCTTCTTTAGAAATGGTGCATGAGTATCATTAATATTTGAAGAATGGCAATATATCTCAATACAACCTTCTTGTATTGGCTGTACCAAGTTACCTAACTTCACTATAAAATTTGGTAACATCGGTACAACCAATACAACATGTTTGTAACTAAGAGATCGCACGTAAATTTGATCATGTATAGAATCAATGCATAAGTATCATTAGAAAATTTATCTTAATATAACCATGTTGTATCGGTTGTACTAAGTTACCCTTTTAATGAAGTTACATCATTTTTTTACTTCTAGTAAACCAATGGTAAATAAAAATACTAATAGAAACAATGGGATCAATAATTTAAGAATAAAAGTTTTGCTTAGTACTAGCATGTGTTGACCTCATTTTTTGTCAAATAGGACTTGCAGGGACATCACCCATTACTCTGACACAAAAAAATTGGCTAAAAGTCATCCAAGTCATTTTAAACTAAAATTGAGAATTCTTTACCATTCAAGTCTAGCTCTATCTTTTAATAATTTCTGGTCAAAATAATTATTCAATCTGAATGTCTTTGAGAATAAATTTGAAACAATGCTAAAAATTTCAAACTAAAATTGAGGAGCCTTTAAAGCTAAAACTCTTTAAAAACAAAGAAAATATGAAAATCAAAACTTCAAACTAAGAAAATAAAACCTTTCCTTATTCAACTCGTGGACATCATTTAACCTTAATTTCTTGATTGAGTTCCCATTTAAATTAATTAAAATTCAAAGATTCAATATCCCTATTGAAGTAAGATGTCATCCTCCAAGTAACTCTCAGTTGATTCGAAGAAGGTACACCCATTGATGAAATGTTATGTGAAATGGAAACTAGTATTAATACTCTTAAAGAAGAAGATGAAACTTTAAACAATTTATAAGAGACAACCATCACTATGATGGTTAAGACAAGAGCATCACTAAGAAAATATAAGAAGAGGATGTTGATTTACATGATGTTTTGGTTGAGGAAGGTGTTGTACGGAACAAAACCAAACAACTTTTGGATCAACCAAGACAATGAGATGAATGAATAAAATGATTGGAGAAAAGAATAGATGGAGTTATGAATGCTATCCCGGTGAATCAAAATCTACTTCTGATATCAATAGTTGCATGTCTTCTAATTCAACTAAGGTAGAAGGATGAACTTATAACTGTTGACCTCACTTTTGTGATGATCTCTTTTCTCTCTGTTGAAGCCTAAGATCTAGTCTTAGGGTTTTCGTTGACATTTCTAGATTAATAGACATGGAACTAACCCACATAGGACTTCTAACTAATCCTACATTCACTTAGGGTTTCCTGAGGTCAAGCATAAATCCTCAACCCTTGGTCAAGGTGGTGGAGGGACTACCACAGTGTAAGCCCAAGTTAAATTCCTATAGGTGAAGGATATCGTAGGTGACCCATGGAGTTTAAAGTCCTATGAGTCTCCTTAATGAACCATTGACTACCCCTGGAATTCTCTTTGGCCTAAGAAAGCCCATTGAGCAGGAAGCTAGTCCTAGGTCAATGAAGGATATAATCTCTACCTTAAATGCTCTGGAAATATCATTAAATCAAAAGCCAAACTAAGGGGATGGGTGGGTCACTAAGGTCAAACTTTGGTCTCACCTAATCTTTTTTCCAACACCAATTAGCTCTATAATTAACATAAACCATAAACATATGAACTTAATCCTAAAAATTGAGATCACCAAAATTCACCAAGTCAATCAGTGAATAACTAAATTCCTCAATCAAAAATCAAAATCAATTCAAAACATTAAGGCCAAAGACACTTAAATTTCAAAATTAAAGTATGAAGGCTCACTAAACTTAATCCTTTTGGGTCAATCTTAATCACCTAAGGCAAAGCTCGACTACAAAAGCCCAACCATAACCTTATGTCCAAGCCATCATTGCAGAGCCAATGGCCCATTTTCCATGAGTCAATCATGACACGCATGACTCATATAGCCCAAATAACCTTTCATGAAACTACAACATGAAAAAAATTAACTGAAAAATTAAACACAAAAAACAAACCATGCACACTTAGCCAAGGAGACCAATACTTGGCACCCAAGTCAAACTCACCCATGTTCAAACCTTGGGGATGTCAAGGGTCAGTCAAACTAGACAAATTATTTTCCTAGCCATCCCACCAAAATTTTGCCCAATCACTCTAAGCTCCTCCCCTTGCCACCTTCACCTCCATTGGAGTCACCATGCTTAAGCCATAAAAAATGGAGAAAGCACTTTATCTCTACCAAAAGCCTCTAGCCATCCTCTACTTATCCTCTTAGAATCCACTAATTTTTGTTTGTATGAACTTTTTTTTTATATATAAAATCCATATTTTGTCGTATATTTCTCATGGTATATGATGCACCAAAAATATGTTTGATGTTTTACCTATATTTTATACTCATTTTTGGTGATATTGCACTTTAAAGAAGAGTATTATCATACTTTGTCACAGGTATGTTGATTTTTGGAATTTGGAGAAAAAAGAAGCAAAAAGGAAGAAATTTGGAGTCAAATGAGGTGATTTTTTGAAATTGTGCTCTGGGCACCGATGGCACCAGGATGGGCGTCGACGGTGCCCTCATCCAGAAAGGGTAGAACCAAAACCGCGCTCTGGCACCGACGGCTCCAGGATTGGCTCTGATGGCACCATTTGATAAAGGCTTAGCTTTGACGATGCCCAAATCTGGCTCCGACGACACCCAGGATAGTTACACATGATTTATTTGCAAATTTGACGTATTTAGATGACATTGAAAGATTTCTTGAGGCATCTCTTGGGAAATTCATCCCTACACTATATTATAGTGTAAAAAAGCCAGATCGTTGGGCTACATGTATGTGAGAGGAAAGTCAGTGTGTTTGTGAAGTAAAAAGAGGGTTTTCTCTAGAATTGTAGGAGAGGAAGGAAAGTGAGAGAATTCTTCTTCCATACTTTTCTAAGAGAGAATTAAGTGTTATTGTAAAGAGAGAAGGAGATTCAAAGGAACTTCAAGGGATTTGCTTTAAGGAAGAGTTTCAGATAAGTTGTGTTTGTTAATTGTTGTTTGTATGAACTTCCTTTTATATATAAAATCTGTGTTTTTTCATATCTTCCTCATGAATTTTGAGTAGATTTCTCTGTCTTTCTCCTTGCAATGAGACATGATGAAATGAAAAGATAGATTGGATATACAATTTAAATGTTAAATAATTATGATGATTTTAGACTTCGTACTTCATTTACCTTTTGATCTGGCCAATTGAAATGTTAACATTTATTGTGAAACATATGATCTGAGAGGAATATGCATTCTACAACAAAGTAAGAATCACATTCAATTTCATGGATGAGAATGTAGTCCATGGGGTTGAGTGCAAATAAATATGGAAATATACATTTTTGGGTATATAATTGGAGATTTTATGGTGACTGACTAAAATCTTCAATGTGGTCCTAGTGTTTGGAAACTAAAGCAAGAGTTAGCCCTCAGGCGAGGGGGAAGTTGGAGCTCTGTAGTGAGAGCCAGTATCCACCCAGCCTAACCATGAATTTGGGGACTAAGTATACGATTGGCCAATGTTCCTTATGCATTCAAAAGAGAATAAAGAATAGGAATCCTTCTATTTAGCACAATTCAATTTTCCAACAATCTAAATCTTTCATTAACCATAATCTCATTGCAAGGGGAATGATACTTTCTTCCATTTGAATCTTTCGTTACAAAATAGTAAAAATTTTATTTAGAATTAGTAATTTTACTTTGAAGTTTAAAAATTAGTTTGGTAACAGAGTTCTATTAGCATCATTAAACACTAGCAACTTGTGCCTTTCACTGTAAGCTTTTTATAATTTGAACATTGTGTTTTAGTGCTACTATCATAAATTTACACCTTCCCTGTGGGATCGATAACCATTATTCCACTAGAGTCCAGTATTACCTGAGCCATACACATACTTGCGTTTGTATTCTGGTGATTATAAGAAAATAAATAAAAATACAAAACACTGCATCAATTTTTTAGCGCTGTTGTCGGGGAAGGTAACGATAAATTTAGTAGTATTTGAAAGACTTTTATTTGATCTATTAAACTTATTTTTGTGTTGTTGCTTATTTTTAAAGTGTATTGATTGTGTCTGTATATGCGTAGTATTGGATATGAATGTTTAATACCGTACGACCTTGAGTTAGAATGTACTATTAGAAAATTTTGAAAACAACTAAAAGAATCTAAAATTTTGAACAAATGGTGAATAGCTTAGATAATCAAGAATTGAAAATGAAAATTAACAAAGACCTTTAAGAGATTATGTTAACCCTACAGCAAATAAAATTCACTTAAGTATTCAAAATTCTGTTGTCGCTACTAATTCATTTGAGCTTAAACCTGCTATTAATTAGATTGTACAAGATAATCAATTTAGAGGAACACCTACTAAAGATGCTAGTTTACATCTTCCTAGTTTTATAGAATTATGTGCTACTTTTAAATATGATGAAGTGTCAAGTGACGTTGTCAGACTTAGACTTTTTCCTTTTCATTAAGGGTTAAAGCTAACGTGTGGTTAAATTCTTTAGCACCTGAATCTATCAGAACTTGGGGAAAACTATCTCAAAAATTTTTGGCTAAATATTTTCCACCTTCAAAAACTGTTAAGCTTAAAAACAATATTACATCTTTTTGTTAGATCAAAGGGGATTCAATATACGAAGCCTGGGAAGGATTTAAAGATCACCTTAGAAAGTATCTACATCATGCTTTACCAGATTAGTCAATAATCCAAACTTTTTATAACAGATTAATTAGATCTCTTTGATCTACTATCGATGCCACTGTTGGTGGATCATTAATGTCATAACCTTATGACGAAGCATTGTCGGCATATTTTTAGGTTAAGTTGTATTTTAAAAAGGGGTCGCCTACAGAAATTGTCGGTGAATTTTAAATTTTAAATTTAATTTAAATATATATATAATTTAGAAAGTAGTATTTGGTTTTGAAAATAATTTTAAGTTTGAAAATTTTAAAATATGCAATCAAACCTATCTCACATCCCAAATAGTTTATATAAACGAGCACCACACCACAAACTGTGTATCTATCCCAAAGAATAGACACACTGCTTGATGATGGGGCTCAATTAAATAAACTAGAAGATTGGTGACATCTGTTTGATCTGTGAACCAATTTTATAAGTCGACAAGTTCCTGACCTAATATAAAAGAATTGAGCGAGGGTTTATATTACCTGGGTTCTTAAAGTTCCCTATAAGGGCAAGCCCCTATAGTTAATTACATCTTAAATGACGGGAATCATTTAAGAAAACTCTCGATAATGATCAGTGGTTTCTCTCTCAAGAATTTCGAAGTTTAAGGTTTTCAAAGGATTGAATTTTAGAGATTTCAATAGGGAATGGATAAAATTTGGAACAATTTATTTTAAGAGTCCAAGGAAGAGAAGTAAGAGAAGCTGAGGATCCAAGAGGAATCTTGGCAACTTCCCAAACTATCCTATGGTTTAGTTTCAATTTGAGAATTTATTTAATATTTCAATCCTACCAATTTTAATTAATTAAGACTTATATTTCTATGATATAATCACACAAATAGCCTCGAAGATGTGAGAGTTTATGTCGTACGAAACGACTACCTCGGAGTTCTAAGACCGGTTAGGGCTTAATTTACATGACATGATCATGCAAATGTCTAACGAAGAGTTGAGGATTTATGTTGCACTAGGAAAACTACCTCGAAATCCTATGTCTTGGTTATTTAATTCTAAGAAAGGTTTTGCTGAAGTAGACGTAAGTTTTGCTGATGAAAATGGTCGTGCTGCCCGCTGTGCTCCAAGCTCCTTGTTGTTGCAAAGGTTTAGTTTTAGAAGGTGAAAATCAAGAGATGAGAGAAGTGTATTGGTTTATAAATCTTAAAGTCCAAATATTTTTAATATTTTAATTAAAAAAAATCTTAAAGTTGTTTAAACAGAACCAATTAAGATCCCACTATTTCATCATCCCGGCACCGTTATTTTCATCGAATTCACTTAGTCCAGATGAATTTGCTAAACTCAACTGAATGAGCTCCACACTTTCATTTAGACCATGGGAAATCCCGTTAGCAACACGTGGGTTACATCATCCGAGGTATTCCCGATCATTCAACGAGACATTTTAATTTAGTTGTAATTATAGTTTTGTTATTCTGTTTGTGATTAAATTTTGAGTTGTCTTATATTTTGGAATGTTGTGGCGGTGAATTTTATCTTGTGGTGACTTTTAATTTAGTTTTGGTTTCAGTTTTGTGAATATCCTAAAGGTTTTAGATTCCATACAACAATCTTGTTTAACATGCAAGAGAAAGTAAAGTGCAGTGCATGTAAGTAAATTGTAATAAAGTAAATTAAAATAAAATAAAAGCATACCTGGAGGGTCTTCCCGTCATACCAAGCTGCACTTAAAACACATGTTAAGGCATTTAAATATTTCAACAAGTACTTAGGTAAAGCAAAGGGAAGGTTCTGATTGTTTACCAAGATCAAAATCTTATAACTAGTCATTTCCTATCATGTCTAGGTTCTTGTGTTTTGTTTATGGATGATTTTCTTCATCAAATAACAATTAAGTTCAATTGTTCTTCTAAAACATCTCATCATATTGAGAAAGTGCTTAGGACGAATCCTAAACATCTTTTCAATATTTTCGAGATTATTTTGAGTCTAAGTAAATTTAGTTGCACAAGTGAATTAATCATCCAGGAGTTTAATTAAGCTTTATCTCTTGCTCAGTGAACTTGGGCATTTGATTACCTGATGAATAAAGTCACATCTCACTTAATACTCCATTTAAGAGTTTGTCGGCATATTTTTAGGTTATGTGTATTATTTTAAAAAGGGGTCGCCTAACAAAAATTGTCGGCGAATTTTAGATTTTAAATTTAATTTAAATATATATATGGTTTAGAAAGTAGTATTTGATTTTGAAAATAATTTTAAGATATGAAATCAAACTAATCTCACATCCCAGATAGTTTATATAAACGAGCATCGCATCACAAACCGTGTATCTATCCCGAAGAATAGACATACTGCTTGATGATGGGGCTCGGTTAAATAAACTATGAGATTTGTGACATCCGTTTGGTCTGTGAATCAATCTTATAAGCTGACAAGTTCCCCTGCTTAATATAAATGAATTAAGCAGGGTTTATATTACCTGGGTTCTTAAAGTTCCCTATAAGGGCAAGCCCCTATAGTTAATTACATCTTAAATGACGGGGATCACTTAAGAAAACTCTCGATAATAATCAATAATTCTGCTCTCAAGAATTTAAAAGTTCAAGTTTTCAAGGGATTGAATTTTGGAATTTTAATAGGGAATGGATCAAGTTTGGAACATTTTGTTTTGGGAATTCAAAGGAAGAAAGGTAGGAGAAATTACAGATTCGAAGAGAACTTTGGTAATTTCCCGACTATCCTATTGTTTGGCTTGAATTTAGGAAAGTCCTAATATTTATTTAATGTTTTGATCTTGCCAATTTTAATTAATTAGGACTTATATTCGTATGACATGATCATACAAATAGCCTCAAAGATGTGAGGGTTTATGTCGTATCGAACGACTACCTCGGAGTCCTAAGACCGGTTAGGGCTTAACTTGCAATGCAAATGCCTAACAAAAGGTTGAGGATTTATGTTGCACTAGGCAAACTACCTCGAAGTCCTATGGTTTGGTTATTTAATTCTAAGAAAGTTTTGCTTGAAGTAGACTCGAGTTTTCATCGATGACGATGGCCGTCGTCGCCCACCATGCTCCGAGCTCCTTGTTGTTGCGAGAGGGTTAGTTTTAGAAGATTGTAATCAAAAGAGAAGAGAAGAGTTTGGTTTTAGAAATCTTAAAGTCCAAGTGTTTTTTTTTTATGTTTTAATTAAAACAAATCTTAAAATTGATTATAACAACACCGGTTAAGATCCCACGATTCCATCCTTCCGGCATCGTTATTTTTATCGGATTCACTTAGTCCAGATGAATTTGCTAAACTCAACTAAATGAGTTCCACACTTTCATTTAGACCGTGGGAAATCCCGTTAGCAACACGTAGGTTACATCATCCGAGGTATTCCCGATCATCCAACAAGACGTTTTAATTTAGTTGTAATTGTAGTTTTGTGTTCTGTTTGTGATTAAATTTTGAGTTGTTTATATTTTGAAATGTTGTGACGGTGAATTTTATCTTGCAATGACTTTTAATTTAGTTTCGGTTTCAGTTTTAGGGGCTATCCTAAAGGTGTGGGTTTTCATGCAACAGTTGTTTATCATGCAAGAAAAGTAAAGTGCATTTTGCAATAAAGTAAATTGCAGGGAGATAAATTGCAATAAAATAAAAGCGTACCTGGAGGGTCTTCCCGTCATCCCAAGCTACACTTAAACACAATTTAAGATATTTAATCATTTAAAGCAAGTTCCTAGGTAAGGCTAAGGGAAGGGTTATGGTTTTCTACCAAGGTCCTACTCCTATAGCTAGTCATCTCCTATGACGTCTAGGTTCTTGTGTTTTGGTTTGAGCACGATTTTCTTCATCAAAGAACAATTAAGTCCAATTGTTCTTATAAATATCCTATCATATTGAGGAAGTGCTTAAGACGAATCTTAAACATCTTTTCAATACCTTTAGGATTGTTTTAAATCCAAGAGAATTTAATTATACAAATGAATTAATCATCCAGGAGTTCAAGTTTTGTTATCTTGCTCGATGAACTAGGACATTTGAATATCCTATGAGTGAAGTAATACTTCACTTAACACTCCATTTAGGAGTTATGACAACATGAGCTTTTGAGGGCAAATTAATGTTCAAATGATTTGTGATTTAATTTAATTTTAATTAATGGGTTTAAGTTTGGAATAGTGTTCAAGTTGTTTTAGATTTATTTTGAATTCTTTATGTCTTTGGTGATGTTATATTTAATTCGATTTAATTTAATTTAATTTTTAGTTTAATTTGATTTGGTTTAGTTTTACTTTCAATTTAATTTTATTTAATTTAATTTAGTTTAATATATTTTAATTTAATTTAATTTAATTTAATATGTTTTAATTTAATTTAATTTAATTTAATTTAATTTAATATGTTTTAATTTAATTTAAATTTTTAGTATGTTTTAATTTAATTTAAATTTATTTAGTTTAGTTTAATATATTTTAATTTAATTTAATATGTTTTAATTTAATTTAATTTAATTTAATTTAGTTTAAAATGTTTTAATTTAATTTAAATTTTTAGTATGTTTTAATTTAATTTAAATTTAATTTTACTTTTTAATTTTAATTTAATATTTTATATCTCTTTTTTTATATATTTTAAAGATGATTTAATTTAATTGTTAAAGTATTAATTTAATTGAAATTTTGGAAGGATTTAATTTAAATGTTTTAATCTTTAATTTAATTTAACGATTAAGTCTTTTAACATTTTAAATCTTGAATTTGGATTATCATTTTAATTAGGAATTAAATATTATTGAGGTGATTAATTTAGGGATTTTTAGATTAAAGAATAAATCTCTTCCTAATAATATCCCTATTTTAATAATTCTAATTTTTTTTATTATTCCTCCAAGTTTAAACAATTATTTAATTAAGGTTTATTTTAATTATTTTCAAATTAATGGTAGGTTTATACTCTTTAATTGCCTAAGTTTCAAACATCCAAAATCAACTTAGTATCAAATATTTTACCCACCCTTTTAATTAAACCTAAAATTTTTAATTATAGGTTAAAATTTTAATTACTATTTTGCCCTTTAAACTTACTAATTTCTTAACTCACTAAATTGAGCTTAAATGAATTTGAAATTTTTATGTGACTTCACTCATATGTCAATCGAGACATTAGAGGAGAAAATGTGATTTTTCTGTACTTAATTTATTTATGTAATTATTTTTGGTGGAAAATAAGGATTTTCAAGGAAAATTTAGTAATATGACCAAGGGAAAGTTTCTATCCTTAAGAAAATTATGGGACATTCCTAATGACCAGAGGACCACTTGGACAAATTTTGGTGTTTTTTTGAATTATATTATTTTTATTATAATTATTTTGAGTTTTGGAGTATTAATTAATTTAAAAATAAAATAAAGGTTGAAAAATGAATTTTATGTTTTTCAAAAATCTCTTAGATATCAAGGAAACCAGAGAACTAATTTTTATAATTTTCTGATTTTTCTTTGATTTATTAGAATTATTTTAGTGGAAATGCTAGAAAATACATTTTTTTTATTTTAAAATTACCTTAGGGCTTTAAAATTTGATATCTCATCATAGGGACTTAAGAAAAATATGGGGTTTGTTCCTAAATGATTAAAATTCAAAATATGACATTTTGGTGAATTTTATTATTTTTGTGATTTTTATTATTTTTTAATTATTAAAATATTAAAATAACGTAAAAAATCAACTTTTTTAGAAAATTGCAATTTTAATTTTTTTAAATTTCCCTGATATCAGAGAGGCTCCAAAACCAGTTTGGTGAATTTTTGAAAAGTATTTTGGAAGTTATGAATTTTTGAAATTTAAGTTTGGCTAAATGGCTTAATCAACTCATTTGATAGGGCTAACCAAGTTCAATTGACTTTAAACTTTTATGGTGAGTTCCTCTGATCCTAAAGGTCAGTGGGGAATTGATTTCAAGTTAATTTGATGTATGATTAGCTCTAATTAATTAAGGCTCCATTTTGGGTGTTTAAGCCAATTAGGGTTATTCTAAGTGAGTTAACTCAAAACCTATTTTTCCTAGGGTCCCTCAGTCATAAAAACCTCTCCAAATTTTCATAGAATTTATTTCACAACATGATAATTATTGGAATTAAAATACTCAGAATAATGACCTAGAATTGAAAAATCAATAACTCTTCATAGGGATGGCCTCTAACTTTGGAAAATTCAGAGAATGTCCCCAAAATCAGAGGCTTAAAAAGCCCTATGGTCTCATGCCATGGTGAATTGTATACATGCATGGAGAATTGAAAGTGTGCAGAGAGTAAATAAATTATTAAAAATAAAATACTCAATGAAATTAAATGATTTCTTTTCCACATTATTCTCCTCTGTTCACTGAGCAAAAGGGTATTTTTATTTTATTTTTAGGATTTTCCTACACAAAGTTATGAATTTTTCAAGTTCTGGTAATTAAATAAATAGGAAAAATCCTATTTTTCTACTTAAGTGACGCGGCGCCAGCTCAACCTCGGCAGCTCCGAACGGACATGCGTCGTCTTCTGATTCGGCGCCGCCATCCGACTCAGCGCTCCAGGGCCCCGCGGTTCACTAACCATCGCGCTGTCCGGCTCAATCCAGACCGTCCGCTTGATACACGCTCGATCCGAAGGCTCCCAGTCATCGTCTATGACTGGTATGCACCCGTGACCGTCAACCTTCTAAACCTAATTTCTCACTCGATTCTCAACGGATTTTTGTGTTCTTATGCTCTATGGATTCGTCTTGAAGAGACGAACACATCCATATGGTAAACATGCATTGAAATTGATTCAAATTAAATGGAGAATCTCTGTAAGCTCGGGAAGAAGAATGAGTTCATACCTTTGCTCGGAGAAGTGAAGCTTCGATCCGAGGGTTGTGTCACCTTCGATTGGGTCCGAGCAAGCTCCGGATGAAGTCCCTTGGCTCAGTGAATTGTCCGGGTATGATTTCGACCACGACTCGATTACAAAGCTTGGAGTCCGGAACGGATGGGTGGCCCGGAGAAGGGGCTTTTGCTTGGTAAACTTCTTCTCTTGGTCCGGTGAAGGTGTAGGACCAATCAATTTGGGGATTGGCTCACTCGTGGAGAAGTGTCCTGGTTTTGGGCTTGGATTTCGACTGCGAAATTGAGCTCGCAGAGAGGAAATGGCAGGGGGATTTTAGTGGGGATCAAGTTCTCTATGTGTGGGGAGTAGTCTGGAATGATTTTGGCAGAGTTTCCTTAAGGTTGGTTCAGCACCTCTTCCATGGCCGAGAGAGGTGGGGTTTAAATAGAAGAGGCTGGAGGGCCTCCCAGGGGAAGTTAGGGCTTGGGATCATCTGCTTAGGTCAAGGGAAGAACAGCCATGGCGACACCTGGACTTGGGGCGGCTCAGACGAGGAGAATTTCAATGTTGGCTCACATGTGAGCTCTCGGGTGTGGTGTTTTCGGCGATCCGAGCGGGCTGGTCGGCAGGCATGGGTCACCCTCAGGTTCAGGTGGGTCAAGGTTGGGGTTTTGTGTAGGCAATGGACCAATGCCATGTGTAAAGGGCTTGAATTAAAATGGAATGGAGATAAGGTCACTTTGGGTTCAAATGGGTCAACCCACCATTTTGGGTTTGGTGCACCCTTCCAAGTTCGGTTTTGGGTGGGAGGATCATGTGAGTCAACCTACCAAAGGTAGTGAAGTCCACATCAAGGATTTGGTGGCAAAGTATGGTTTAGAGTGTATCATGTTTAAGGTATAAAGGGTTTAAAAAAGGTTTAAGAAAGAGATCCCCTCTCTTGCCATTAATGGCTTGGTGAGGTGGAAAGTAGATTCCATGGCTCTCATGGCTCCCATGTGGCTTATGCATGGCTTCATGGCTCCATTTGGCTTGGGAAAAGTTTAGTCAACTTTCATGAGGAAGGGTGTTGGAAATTTTTATGGATTTAAGGAGAATTGTCATAAGGCTTGATTTGGATTGCTTTAATGATGATCTTGAAACTTAGGGGTGATTTTGATTAAATGGATGATGAGGGGAAATGTCATGTGGGCTTTGGATGAATTTTGGGCCTTTTGAAGTCATTTTTGATGGGCTTTTAGGAAGGCTAAAGGGGATGGGCCTTTAGGTTTAAGAATGAATTCATGGATGGGAATTTTGTAGAAGTTTGGGCCAAATAATTGTTGGGTTTGGTTTAGGGATATGTCATGAGTGATTTGAAATTAGTTTGGAGTGATTTGGGTTTGAATTGGGTTGGATTTGGGCCTCTTTGGTAAATGGGCCAATGTAGGTCAAATTGGGCTAACTTGGGCCAAAGTTGGGCTAGGGTTGAAATTGATGTAAAATTAATGTTGGGAAATGTTTATGGGAGTGTTTCAAAGAGGTTTTGACTTTGGTTGGGTTTTGATTTTGGGGTTTGGGCTTATTTGGGTTAGGTTTGGGTTTAGGTCAAAATTGGGCCTTTTAGATTTGGGTTGAATTTGAGTGGGGTTTGGGTCCAAATTTTGGGCAAATCATGTTAGTGTTTTGTTTGTGGGGATATTAGGGAAGGTTTAGAAAAGGTTTGGGGTTAATTGGAGTTGAATTGGGTTATTTTGGGCTAAGTTTGGGTCAAGGGTCCAAATTAGGCTTTAAGGTCAAAAGTGAAATTGGATTCAAATGTCAATCAAATTAGACTTGGATTTGGTCTAGATTGATATTGTGGATGTTAAATTGAATTTTAGAATTGAATTGGACCAAAATTGGGGTCAATTGGGTAGATTTGGTTTGACATTAGGTTCACTTGGGTTAAGAATGGGCTAAATTGGGGGTTTTGGTAAAAGTGGGGGTAAATTGACAAAATTGGCCCATGATGTAGTTAGACAAAATGGAATTGGGATCATTTGGGATTTTCTATAATTTTCTGGGAATTTTCTGAATTTTTGGATTTTTTTGCTAAGAGGGGCATTTTGGGTATTTGGAGGGTATTGGGGGGTATTTTTGGAATTTTTGGTATTTTTGGCTATGGATAATCAATTTGAGTGGAAGGAAATGTTTAGGAATGATTTTGGGGAATTTTGCGTAATTTAGGTGATTTTTGCAAATTTTGGGTAGTTTCAAGGGCATTTGGTAGGTTTGGTGGGTCTGGGGTCCCGGGGGTCAAAAATTGAAAATTTAGAAAATTGAAGATTGGGTAAATGTAAGTGGAATGAAATCATTTTGGTTGAACCATGAAGCTATATCAAGCCCACATGAGCCATGAAGGGACTCATTTGAGGCATTCACTATGTTGTTCCTAACCTCTTGCTCGAGGGCTTAGGGGTTAAGGACCATCCATGTGAATCACCTTCATGAGTCGGGAGGTCAAGTTTGGTATGGGTGTGGTTTTAGGAGGTGTGTGAAAGTGTAGTGTATGAGTGTAGTGTGTGTGTAAGTCGGCCTTCACTGCACCAGGCCACCTGTAGGCAGTCCTAAGGCCAAAGAGTCCTATAAGAACTCATCCTTTAAACTTCCACATTTGATTTCAACCCTCTAGGTGATTAGGGGTCTACAATCAAGTTTGTGGAGTTTGCAGGGAGTTTAAGAAGTGGTTTGAAATTCTAAAAGGTGGGTTCCACTTCTAGTCCTCTAAGATAGTCAAAAGAAAAGCCTAAGGCTAGATCCTAAGTACTGAAAAGAATAAGAGAAGACCTCATCAAAAATGGGGTCAACAGAGTTATAATAATTAAAGCCTTTAGGGGCAAATTGGATTGTTGAGAATTTTAATCATTCTTAATTTGAAGTTTGAGTTAAAGGTTTAAAGTGATTTAGTTTAATTATGAGGTTTTAATTAATAATTTTAAGTTTGGAATAGTGTTCAAATTATTTTTGGTTTAAATCTTTATACTTTAAGAGATCTTAATATTTTAAATTTTTTTAATGATGTTAACTTTAATATAATTTAAATTTGATTTAATTGAATTTAACTTAATTTAATTTAATTTCAATATTTTAAATTTAATTTAATTTAATTGTTAAAATTTTAATTTAATTTAATCTTAATTTTAATTTAATTTTTTTACTTAATTTAATTTAATTTAATTTAATTTAATTTAATTTAATTTAATTTAATTGTTAAATTATTTAGTATTTTGAGCTTTTCTTTAATTTAAGGGTTATTTATTTTTTATTTTTAATTTACTTAGTTTGGATTATCCTTTTGATCTTAATTAAGAGTTAAATATTATTGAAATGATTTATTTAGGGATTTTTTAATTAAAGAATTAATATCCTCTCGAGTTATATCTCTGTTTTTAATAATCCAAATTTTCATTAAACTTCCAAAGTTTTAAATTGCTTAAATAATTAAAGTTTCATTTTTGGTTTATTAAAAGTAATTAATGCGTTCCTACCCTTTTAATTTCTCAAAGTTTCAATCATCCAAAAAAGATAAAATGAAATATTTTACCCTCCATTTTAATTAAACCTAAAATTTTAATAAAGGGGTTTAAATTCTTTAATTACCTTTATGCCCTTTTAGGCTTATTTATTTCATAACTCACTAAATTGAGTTCAAATGAACTTGAAATTTTTATGTCACCTCACTCACATGTCAATTAAGACATTAGAGGAGAAAATGTGATTTTTCTGAATTTAATTTATTTATATAATTATTTTTAATGAAAAATAAGGGATTTCAAGGAAAATTCAACAACATGATCAAAGTAAGGTTTTTGTCCTTAAAAACGTTATGGGATGTTCCTAATGACTAGAGGACCACTTGGACCAATTTTGGTGATTTTTTGAATTATATGTTATTTATTATAATTATTTTGAGTTTTGGAGTGTTAATTAATTATAAAATAAAATTGAAGTTGAAAAGTGGATTTTATATTTTTCTTAAATCTCTCTGACCTCAAGGAGTTCAGAGAAATAAATTTTACAATTTTCTAATTTTTCTTTGATTTATTGAAATTAATTTTGTGAAAATGTTGGAAAATACATTTTTTAATATTAAAAATTATTTTAAGCCTTTAAAATTCAATATCTTTACTTTGAGACTTGGGAAAAATATTTGGTTTGTTCCTAAGTGATTAAGAGTTAAAATTTGACATTTTTATGATTTTTAATATTTTTATGATTTTTATTATTTTTTAATTATTAAAATATTAAATATATCATTAAAACTGAAAAATTTTAGAAAATTCCAATTTTAATTTTTATATACTCCTCTGAGATCAAAAAGCCCACAAAACCAATTTGGTGAATTTTTTAAATGTATTTTTGGGGTTATGAATTTCTAAAGTTTAATTTTAATCATGTGGCTTAATTAATTCATTTAGTGGGGCTAATTATTTCCAATTGACTTCAAATTTTTATGCAAGGTTCTCTGTATCCTAAAGATCAATGGAGAATTAATTTCAAATTATTTAAATTTGTGGTTAGCCCTAATTAATTAAAAGTCAATTTTAGGTATTTAGCCTAATTAGGATTATTCTTAATGAATTAAGCCTAACCATAATTATCTTAGGGTCCTTCGTTCCTAAGAAACTTCACCAAATTTTTCTAGAATTTATTGAATAATATGCTAATTATTGGAATTAAAATACCAAAAACAGTGACATAAATTTGAAAAATACATAACTTTCCATAGAGATAGCCTCTGACCTTGAAAAATTCAGGGAATGCTCCCAAGATCAGAGGCTTCAAAAGCCCTATGGTCTCATGCCATGGTGAATTGTCTATGCAAATGGAGAATCAAAATACTAAAATGCATAAATAATTAATTAAAAATAAAATACTCATCAAAATAACTTGATTTTTTTCCACATTGTTCTCCTCTGTTCACTAAGCAAGAGGGTATTTTTAGTTTATTTTTATGATTTTTCTACACAAAGATATGGATTTTCTAAGTTCTGGGTATTTAAATAAATCAAAAAATCCATATTTTTCTACTTATCCACGCGGCGCCGACTCATCCTCGGCAGCTCCAAAAGCCCAAGCGTCGCGCTCTCATTCGACGCCGCCATCTGACTCCGCGCTCCAGGGGCCCGTGGTTCATGTAATGTTCTTTGATCCGGCGCGATCTGGACCATCCACTCGATACACGCTCGATCGAACGATGCCTGGTCATCGTCTACGACTGGTGTGCACCCGTGACCGTCCACACTAAAACCCTAAGAACTCTCTCATTTCTCAACGGATTTTTATGCTCTTATGCTCTATGGATTCATCTTGAAGAGACGAACACATCCATATGGTTTACATGCTATCAAATTAAGTAAAACAAAATGGAGAATCACTGGAAGCTTGGGAGGAAGGAATGAACCATACATTTGCTCTGAGAAGTGTAGCTTCAATCAGAGAGTTGTGTCACCTTCGATTGCACCTAAGGAAGCTCCATATGAAGTCTCTGGCTCTGGGGAATTGTCTAGGTATGAAAGTGTCCACAGCAGATTTCAAAGCTTGGAGGCTAGAGCAACTAGGTGGCCTGGAGAGGGGGCTTTCACTGAGGAACTCCTTCTCTTGGTCCTGCGCAGGTGTGGGTGAGTTTAATTTGGATTTGGTGGAGGTTGGGAGATGTCCTGGTTTTGGGCTGAGAATTGAGCTCCAAAATTGAGCTCAATGAATGGGGTTTATGGCCGGAGAACAGTAGGGATCAATTGCTCTAGGTGAGGAGAAGGTCCTAGAGCAATTTTGGCAGAGTTTTGTTTAGGTCTGGTTCATCACTTTTTTTGGCCGAGAAGGTGGTGGGTTTAAATAGACATGTCTGGAGGGCCTCCCAGGGGAGTTGAGGCTTTGGATCAGCTGCTCTGGTCAAGGGAAGAACAACCATGGTTTCTAATTAGGTTGGGACAGCTAAACAAGGAAGAATTGAATTTTTGAACCAAATTGGTGCTCTCGGCCTCGTGTTTTCCGGTGACTATGGTGGCTGGCTGGCCAGGGTCAGGTCACCCTCAAGGTCAGAGATGTCAAGGCTGGTGGTTAGTGCAGTCAATTGGCCATGGACATGTGTAAAGGAGTTTGATTTAAATGGAATGGAAGAAGGCTCATTTTGGCTTGGTTTGGTTCAACTCATGTATATGGGCTAGGTTCACCCCCCCCCCCATGATTTGATTTGGCTGAAGGGGATCAGTTGGGTCAGCTAGGAAGGGGTGGTGAAGTCCCCATCCAAGGTGATGTGGCTAATTTTAGTTTAGAGTGTAGCATGGATGAGGTTAAAAATGCTTAATGAAGGTTTAAGAAAGAGCCCCCTCTTCTTGCCATTAATGGCTTGGTGAGGTGTCAAAGCTCTCATGGCTTCATATGGCTTGTAAATGGCTTCATTTGGCTTGCTCATGGCTTGGGAAAAGGTTGGCTTATTTTCATAGGAATGGGTTTTGGGATTTTCGATGAGTTTAAGGGAAATTGGCATGAGGCTTGATTTGGATTTATTTGATGATTGATTTAGAACTTAGGGATGATATCAATTAAAGGTATGATGAGAATAAATTGTCATGTGGGCTTTGGAGCTAATTTTGGGCTTTTGGATTTGGTGAAAATGGGCTTTTAGGTTGGTTTAAGAAAGTGGGCCTTTAGGTTTGAAAAAAAATTGGTGGATGGAAATTTTGTAAAGGATTGGGCCAAACAAATGTTGGGTTTAGTTTAGGGATGTGTCGTGAACATTTTAGAAAAGGTTTGGTGTCATTTGGAGTGGAATTGGATTTAATTTGGGCTTATTTAATAAAGGGGCCAAAGTGGGTCAAATTGGGCTAACTTGGGCTAAGGTTGGGATAAAGTTGGATTTGATGTAAAATTAATGTTGAGAAATGCTTATGGGAGTGTCACAAAGAGTTTTCAACTTTGGTTGGGCTTTGATTTTGGGATTTGGGCCCATTTGGGTTAGGTTTGGGTTTAGGCCAAAAATGGAGATTTTGGTTTTGGGTTAGGTTTGGGTGGAGTTTAGGTACAAATTTAGGGTAACTCTTGTTAGTGTTTTGCTTGTGGGGATGTTAGGAAGGTTTTAGAGAGGATTTGGGGTTAATTGGAGTTGAATTGGGTTGGTTTGGGCTAAAATTAGGTCATGGGCTTTGGTCTTTAGGCTTCAAATTAGAATTGGATCCAAATGTCAATCAAATTGGGCTTAGACTTAGTCTATATTGATATTGGGGATATTGAATTGAAGTTTAGAATTGAATTGGGTCAAATTTGAGGTCAATTGAGTTGATTTCGTTTGACATTGAGTCCACTTGGGTTAAAAATGGGTCAAATTAGGGGTTTTGGTAATAGTGTGTTAAATTGACAAAATTGGCTTATAGTGTAGTTGAACAAAATGAAATTGGAAATATTTGGGATTTTCTGGAATTTTTTGGAAATTTTTGGAATTTATGGAATTTTTGGTTAAAAAGGGCATTTTGGGTATTTGGAAGGTATTGGGGATATTTTTGGAAATTTTTGGTATATTTAGCTAAGGATGATCAATTTGAATGGTGGGAAATGTTTATGATAGATTTTGATGAATTTTGGGTAATTTAGGCAATTTTGCAAATTTTGGGCAATTTCAAGGGTATTTGGTAGGTTTTGTGGGTTTAGGGCCCCGGGAGTCAAAAATTGAAATTTTGGGAAAATGAAGATTGATTAAGTGTGAGTGAAATGAAATCATTTTGGTTGAGCCATGAAGCCATATTAAGCTCACAAAATCCATGAGAGGACTCATTTTACACATTCACTATGCTGTTCCTAACCCTCTTAGCCAGGGGCCTAGGGGTTGAGTTCCATCCATATGAACTACCTACATGAGTCGGGAAGTCAATTTGGCTAAAGGTAGTTTTAGGGTTTGGACTGTGTGTGTGTGGGAGTGTGGTGTGTGCAAACTTACCCTCACCAGACCGAGCCACCTGTGGTAATCCTAAGGCCAAAGAGTCCTATAGGAAACTCATCCTTTAAACCTTCACATTTGACTTTAACCCTCCAAGTGGCTTGGGGTTTACAATCAAACTTGTGGGGTTTGAAGGGAGCCAGGAAGTGTTTTGAATTTCTAAGTGATGGGTTCCATCTCTAGTCCTCTAGGATAGTCAAAGGGAAAGTCTAATGCTAGATCCTAAGTACTAAGGAGAGAGATCAGACCTCATCAAAAATGAGGTCAACAAGCATATTCATTAATAGAGGAGATGGCTAATAATAATTTTCAATGGCCTGTTGAACGGATAAATCCAAAAAGAGTTGCTAGTATCCATGATTTTAAAGCCTATTTTAGCTTCTCAAATTGCTGTTATATCAAAGAAAATTGATAAGATTAGAATGAATTATTCTCAAACGTCGTCGGTGTTAAAGGAAAATTTATTGGGGCAAATAATGAAACCTCAATCATCTTATGAGAATTTGAATGTCATAAATAATAGCCCCAATAATCCTTATTCTAATTATTGTAATCCCAGTTGGAAAAATCACCCTAATTTAAATTGGAATAATAATAACAATTTAGTAAACCATTATAAATTCAAACAACCAAGGATATCATAACTATAAACCTTATTATCCGCCAGATTTTATCAGTAAATCACAAGTTAAGAAGAAGAAATTGTCTATTGAAGATTTGGTATTAAACATGGGGAATCAATTAAAAAGTCAAAGAGCTCCTATTAGAAATATTGAAAATCAATTGGGACAAATTGCAACTGCACTTAGTAATAGAATTTAAGGAATTCTTCCTAGTAATGTCAAAATTAATCCAAAAGATCAAAATAAAGAGCAAATTAAGGTTATTCAATTAAGAAGTGGAAATGAACCTGAAACAAGAGTACAAAAAGAAATTTAGACTGAAATGGAAAGGGTGGAAATTGAAAGGGTAAAGATGATGCATATCCAGATTTAGAGTATCCAATTAAACTAATGAAAGTTACTGTTGAAAGACCTCCACCTCTGTTTCCTCAAAGATTGAAACAACAACAGAAAGATAAACAAATTTCAAAACTTTTAGAAATCCTTAAAAATTAACAATAAATATTCATTTTGTTGAAACCTTAGAACAAATGCCAAATTATGAGAAGTTTATGAAGGATATACTTAACAAGAAAAGGAAGTTTACTGATAACGAGACGGTTGCACTTAGTTAAGAGTGTAGCACATTTATTCAAAAAAAAGCTTTCTGAAGAACTAAAAGATCCTGGTAGCTTCACTATACCTTGTGTTATTGGTGAACAATTTTTTGGAAGAGCCTTTTGTGATTTGGGAGCCAGTATTAATCTTATGCCTCTATCAATTTTTAGAATGTTAGGTTTAGGATATATTTCCCCTACTATGTAACTCTTCAATAAGCTAATTGTTCGATCACATATCCTAAAGGAGTTGTAGAAGATGTATTAGTAAAGGTCGATAAATTTATCTTTCCTGTGGATTTTATTATTTTAGATATGAGAAAAATAAATTCCTATTATTTTGGGGAGACCGTTCTTTGCAACTAAAAGAGCTGTAATAGATGTTCAAAAATAGAATTAACTATGAGAGTCAATGATCAAGAGGTAATATTTAATATATCAAAATCCATAAAGTATCTTGCAATAGAAAAATATAACAAATGTTTCAAAATGGAAGTTTTTGATTATCTAAGTAATGAGCATTTTAAGGAAAAAATTGAAAAGAAATTAGAGCAAGAAATTTTAAAGAGGATAAGGATGAGATGGAAGATAAAAATGTTGAGGTCGAAAATGAATAAGTTAGATTATGTTTAGGAAAGATTTGAGATGTCGGATATTACAGAAAGTGATAATAAAAATTTCATGCATTCAATTATAAAACCTCTTAAACTTGAAATGAAAATATTACCTACCCATTTAAAATATGCATTTTTAGGAGATTCATCTACATTACCTGTTATTATATCCTCAAATTTAACTGAATCACAAGAGCAAAAACTACCAGAAACTTTAAAATGATATAAAAAAAGCCAATCGATGGACTTTAGCTGATATTAAAGGAATCAGTCTTTTGATCTAAACATCATGAACCTAAGGTTAATCCTTAAATGAGATTAAACCCGATAATGAAAGAAGTGGTTAAGAAAGAAATTTTAAAATGGTTAGACGCTGGAATAATATATCCAATTCAAATAGTGCATGGGTATGTCCAATTCACTACGTTCCAAAGAAAGGGGGAGTGATTGTAGATGTAAATGAGAAAAAATGAACTAATACCAACAAGACAAGTTCCTAGATGGTGAATCTGTGTTGACTATAGAAAATTAAATGCCACCACTAGAAAGATCACATTCCTTTACCTTTATAAGATCAAATGTTGGATAGATTAGCTGGGCACAAATATTATTGCTTTTTGAATGGATATATCGGTTATCATCAAATTCCAATTGCTCCTGAGTATCAAGAAAAGACAACATTTACTAGTCCTTACAGAACATTTGCTTTTCAAAGAATGCCCTTTGGATTATGTAATGCACCTGCAACATTTCAAAGATGTATGATTTCAATTTTCTATAATTTAATTGAAAATGTAATCGAAGTGTTTATGGATGATTTTTCAGTGTTTAAAAACTAATTTGAATTATGTTTAAAGCATTTAGGAAAAGTTTTGGAACTCTGTGAATAAACAAATTTAGTATTAGAATGGGAGAAATGTCAATTTATGGTTGCAGAAGGAATTGTGCTTCAGCATAAAATTTTTAAAAATGGAATGGAAGTAGATCCTACAAAAATCCAAATTATTATTAAACTACCACCTCCTACAACAGTGAGGGGTTAGAAGTATTTTAGGGCATGTTGGTATCTACATGTGTTATCGAAAAGAGTTTTCAAAAATTACTAAGCCTCTGTGTCAACTTTTAGAAAAAGACATGAAAAGAATACATAGAAGCATTTGAATAATTAAAAGAAAAATTAATCATTGCTCCTATAATAATTTCACCTGATTGGGAGAAACCATTTGAGCTAATGTGTGATGCTAGTGATTATGCCATTCGAGCTTTTTTAGGACAAATAAATGACAAAGTTTTTAAAGTAATATACTATGCTAGTAAAACTCTAAATGATGTTCAAATTAATTGCACCACTACTAAAAGAGAGTTATTAGCTACTGTTTATGCTTTTGATAAGTTTAGGTCATATTTAATTAGAGCTAAATCTATAGTGCATATAGATCATTCTGCTATTAAGTATCTAATGCAAAAGAAGCATGCAAAATCAAGATTAATTCGACGGATACTTCTAATGCAAGAGTTTAATTTTGAGATAGTGGATTGAAAAGGATCTAATATTCAACTAGCTGATGATTTATCTTGGCTGGAACTGAAAGAATTATCAGATTTTGCAAATGAAATTATGGAAACTTTCCATGATGAACAATTGTACAGTATTAATGGAAAGAATATATCGTGGTATGCAGACATTGTAAATTATATTGTGAGTGATATTTTACCATTTGAATTAATGACGCAACAACAAAAGAAATTTATGTATGACACTAAATTTTACTTTTAGGATGATCCATATTTATATAAACAGTGTAAATATCTAGTTATAAGGAGATGTGTGCCTTATGAAGAAAATAAACAAATTATTCAAAGATGTCATGATTCTGAATTTGGATGACATTTTGGAACTAATAGAACTGCACATAAGATTTTACAATCTGGATTTTATTGGCTGACTCTTTTGAGAGATGTTAATGAATATATTATAACATGTGATTGATGTCAGCAAGTAGGAAATATTTCTAGCGGAAATGAGATTCTTGTGAATTATACATTGGAAGTTGAAATTTTTGATGTATGAGGATTAGATTTTATGAGACTATTTATTCCTTCATTTGGAAACTTATATATATATTAATTGTTCTAGTTTATGTGTCAAAATGGGTTGAAGCAGTAGCTTTACCTAAATGTGATGCTCGGAGTGTTTCAAAATTTTTAATAAAAAAATTATTGCAAGATATGGAATGCTAAGAGTGATCACACTGATGGAGGAACCCATTTTAGGAATAAAATAATTGAGAAATTGTTTGGAAAATATAATATATGCATAGATTCTTAAGTGTGTATCATCCCCAGACTAGTGGTCTAGCAGAAGTATAAAATAGTGAAATTAAAAGATTTTTGGAAAAAACTGTAAATACCAACAAATTGGATTGGTCTGCTAGATTAGATACTGCATTGTGGGCATATAGGATAGCTTATAAAGCTCCTATAGAAATGTCCTCATATAGACTAATTTTTAGAAATACTTGCCACTTGCTAGTAGAATTGAAACATAAAATATATTAGGCTATTAAGAAATTTAATTTCAATTTAAAAATGCTGGTGAGAAAAGATTGTTGCAACTTAATGAGCTTGAAGAGATCAGAAATGAAGCGTGTGATAATGCAATAATTTATAAAGAGAAAATGAAAATGTGGCATGATCGAAAGATATTAAGAAAGAAATTTGAACCTGGACAAGAAGTATTATTATATAATACAAGCTAAGATTATTACCGAGCAAAATTGAAGCCTATGTAGTTAGGACCTTTAACTGTTATTAAAGTCTATCAATATGGAGTTGTTAATATTGAAGATCGTAAAACTGGAAATATATTTAAAGTAAATGGGCACAGATTAAAACCTTATTTTAGGGGGTATAAACCACATTTTGAAGATGTTTTAATGTTAAGTCATCCTGAGTAAAAAATAGATATGTCGGGTTGACTACATTAAACCAAATGCTTTGTGGAAGGTAACCCAAGTTATTTTTGTTATTTTGTTTTGTTTTAGTTGTTATTATTGATAATATTATGAGTTAATATTTCTTTGTAGTCTTACACACCCTCATATGTCTTAAATCTTGGCAATTATTGGATTTAATGGAAGATATGAAATTTATTTGGACTGAAATGAAACGGTGTGCAAATCTAGTGTGGGCGCCGACAGCGCCATCTTACAGAGAGTGGGCGTCGACGGTGCCGCAGTCATGGTGACGGGTTGGACAATTCAAAGTGCGGTTTTTTGTAGTTTTGGATGGATTTCTTGTCCTAATAACACCCTAAACTCATTTTTAAAGCCACTTTGGACAGAAAAAGATCAAGAGATTCACCATTAATAAATTACATGGCTTTCAATTCCAAAATACTTTAACATATAGAATTTTCAATATAAGAAAGTTCATCAAATTCGAGGTGCAGAATCTTTACGACAAAGTTCTTATGAAGAGGGGACTAATCAAGGAAAGAGGCTTTGTGAATTGAGGATTGAGTAGGCTAAGTACTAAAGTGGAAGAGGTTATTGTGCAAAGGCATTGTGAAGTGTTGTGCTACAATACTGCTACGGCAGTCGTTCCTATGGTGAAAGAATTTTATGCAAATCTTCATGAAATCAACCAAGGAGTTGTCTATGTTCGAGGCAGGTGGGTACCATTTAATCCTTCTAGGATAAATGATTCGTTCATAATTAAAGTGTTTCAATTTACCATTACACAAATTTCATCCCTACCAGAGATATCATGAATGAAGTCTATCGATTCTTAACTGATGAAAATGAAAATTGGGAGACAAAAGATGATGAGAATGTAAGATTTTCTTCTTCACTCTTAAATCCTATATTGAAGCAATGGTATTTCTTTATTTCAGCAAAATTACTCCCTACTATGAAAGTCAGTAAAGTAACAAAGGAGAGTGATATTCTGAATTATTGCATTCAAACAGGAAATTCTATTGATGTGGGTTCTATAATTGTAAAATTTGTTTGGGACTTGATTGTGCATGGATCTACTTATGAGCTGGGCCATCCTTCTACCATATTCCTGCTCTGTAGTCAGTTACAAGAGTCATATGAACATTGGGAAAAAGTGCTTTGTTGACCTCATTTTTTATGAGATTTTTTCTCTTCTCTCTCTTTAGTACTTAGAATCTAGCCTTAGGCTTTCCCTTTGACTATCTTAGAGGACTAGAAATGGAACCCACCACTTAGAAATTTAAACACCTCTTAACTCCCTGCAAATCCCATAAGTTTGATTGTAAACCCCTAAGTCACTTGGAGGGTTAAGATCAAATGTGGAGGTTTAAAGGATGAGTTCCTTATAGGACTCTTTGGCCTCAGGACTACCCTGGGTGGCCTGGTCTGATGAGGGTTGACTTGCACACATTACACTTTCACACACATTCCAAATCCTAAAACCATTCATACCTAGCTTGACTTCCTGACTTATGTAGGTAATTCATATGGATGGACCTTAACCCCTGAGCCCTCGGCTAAGAGGGTTAGGAACAACATAGTGAATGCCTCAAATGATTCCTCTCATGGCTCTTATGGGCTTGATATGGCTTCATGGCTTAACCAAAGTGATTCCATTCTACTCAAACTTGATCAATCTTCATTTTTCCAAAATTTCAATTTTTGACCTTCGGGGCCCTACACCCACCAAGCCTACCAAATGTCCTTGAAACCACCCAAAATTTGCAAAATCACCAAAATTACCCAAAATTCCTCAAAACCAATCTTAAACATTTCCCACCATTCAAATTGATCATCCCTAGCCAAATATACCAAAAATTCTAAAAAAATACCCCCTCAATACCCTCCAAATACCCAAAATGCCCTTCTTAACCAAAAAAATCCATAAATTCCAAAAATTCCCAGAAAATTCTAGAAAATCCAAAATATTCCCAATTGCATTTTGTTCAAATACACCATAAGCCAATTTTTTCAATTTAATCTACTTTTACCAAAACCCACAATTTGACTCATTTTTAACCCAAGTAGAACCAATGTCAAACCAAATCAACCCAATTGACCTCAATTTTTATCCAATTAAATTCTAACCTTCAATTAAATATCCCAAATATCAATTTAGTCCAAATCCAATCTCAATTTGATTGACATTTGGATCCAATTCCAATTTGAAGCCTAAGGCCCAATTTTGGCCCGAGACCTAAACCTAGCCCAAACCAACCCAATTCAACTCCAAATAACCCCAAATTTTTTCCTAAACCTTCCTAATATCCCCACAAACAAAACACTAACAAGATTTGACCCAAATTTGAACCTAAACTTCACCCAAACCTAACCCAAAACCAAAATCCCCATTTTTGGCCTAAACCCAAACCTAACCCAAATGGGCCCAAATCCCAAAATCAAAGCCCAACCAAAGTTGAAAACTCTTTGTAGCACCCCTATAAATATTTCTCAACATTAATTTTACATCAAATCCAACACTAGCCCAACCTTAGCCCAAATTAGCCCAATTTGACCCACTTTGGCCCCTTTACCAAAAAATCTCAAATTAAACCCAATTCAACTCTAAATTATTTCAAACCTATTCTAGATCACTCATGATACATCCCTACACTAAACCCAACATTTGTTTGGTCCAATCTTTTACAAAACTTCCATTTACCAATTTATTTTCAAACCTAAAAGCCCACCTCCTTAAACCTTTCTAAAGGCCCATCTAAAATAAATCCAAAAGCCCAAAATCTATCCTAAAGCCCACATGAAATTTCCCCTCATTATCCCCTTTAATTTAAATCACTCCCTATGTTTCAAATTCATCATTAAACTTTTATAAACTAAGCCATGTGCCAAATTACCCCTAAATATCCTAAATCCTTAAAACCCACTTCCATGAAACCAAGCCAAGCCATCCCAAAGCCATATGGAGCCATGGAGCCATGGAGCCATGCATAAGCCATATGAAAGCCTTGGGAGCCCCTTTCCACCTCACCAAGCCATTAATGGAAAGAAGAGGGGCCCCTTTCTTAAGCCTTCCTTAAGCACTTTTAACCCCATTCATGCTACACACTAAACCAAGTTTAGCCACCTCACCATGGATGGAGACCACACTATTTTCTCTTGTTGACCCAAGTGATTCTTTTCAGCCCAAAACTAGGCCTTGGGTGGTGAACCTAGCCCAAAACCATGGGTTGACCCATTTGGACCCAAAATGAGCCTTCTCCCATTCCATTTAAATCAAGCTCTTTGTAAATGTCCACAGCCAATTGCTTGCACCAAATTCAAGCCTTGACCTCCCTGACCCTGAGGGTGACCTGACCCTGGCCGGCCAGCCACCACAGCCGCCGGAAACCACCAGGCCGAGAGCACCCATGTGAGCCAATTTTTGAATTCTTCCTTGATGACTTGTCCCATGCCTAATGTCCACCATGGTTGTTCTTCTCCTTACCAGAGCAGTTGATCCAGGCCATTAAACCCCCCTGGGAAGCCCTCCAGCCACCTCTTTTTAAACCACACCACCTCTCGGCCAAACAAGGTGTTGAACAAAAATCCTACTGAAACTCTGTCAAAATTGCTCCAGACCACCCTCCACACATAGAGCACTTGATCCCCATTGGATTCCAACCCCAATTTCCCCCAGCTTAGCTCGATTTCTGGGTTCAAATTCAAGCCCAAAAAGAGGACATCTCCCAAACCCCCACCAAATCCAAATTAAACTCACCCACACCTGCACAGGACCAAGAGAAGGAGTTCCCCAGTGAAAGCCCCCTCGCTAGGCCACCCAGTTGCTCTAGCCTCCAAGCTTTGAAATCGGCTGTGGACACTTTCATACCTAGACAATTCCCCAGAGCCAGGTGACACAACTCTCTGATTGAAGCTACACTTCTATGAGCAAAGGTATGGATCATTCCTTCCTCCCGAGCTTCTAGCAATTATCCATTTCATTTCAGTTAATTTCATGGCATGTAAACCATATGGATGTGTTCGTCTCCTCAAGAAGAATCCATAGAGCATAAGAACACGAAAATCTGTTGAGAAATGAGAGAGTTCTTAGGGTTTTAGTGTGGAAGGTCACGGGTGCACACCAGTCATAGACGATGACCAGGCGCCGTCCGATCGCGCGTGTATCGGTTGAACGGCTCAGATTGTGTCGGATTAGAGGAAGGAGCGGAACAGCAGGACGCGTGGCGGCTGACTTAAATGGTGGCGTCAAATAGGAGCGTGCTGCGTGGTCTTTCGATCCGTCGTAGGTTGACGCGGCGCTGAGTCGGATAAGTAGATAAATAGGATTTTTTCTATTTATTTAAATACCCAGAACTTAGAAAATTCATATCTTTGTGTAGAAAAATCATAAAAATAAACTAAAATACCCTCTTGCTCAGTGAAGAGAGGAGAAGTGGAAAAGAAATCAAGTTATTTTGATGAGTATTTTATTTTTAAATAAATATTTACTCATTTCAGTATTTTGATTCTCCATTTGCATAGACAATTCATCATGGCATGAGACCATAGGGCTTTTGAAGCCTCTGATCTTGGGAACATTCGCTGAATTTTTCAAGGTCAGAGGCCATCTCTATGGCAAGTTATGTATTTTTCAAAATTTATGTCACTGTTTTTGGTATTTTAATTCCATTAATTAGCATATTGCTTAGAAAATTCTAGGAAAATTTGGGGAAGTTTCTTAGGACTACCCTAGGATAATTATATTTTGAGTTAGTTCATTAAGAATAACCCTAATTGGCCTAATTACTCAAAACTGAACTTTAATTGATTAGGGTTAACCACACATTAAAAGAACTTGAAAATAATTCTCCACTGATCTTTAGGATCAGAGGGACCTCACATAAAAATTTGGAATCAATTAGAGATGTTTAACCCCACTAAATGGATTAATTAAGTCACATAACCAAAATTAAATTTTAAAAATTCATAACTCCAAAAATACACTTTAAAAATTCACCAAATTGGTTTTGGGGCCTCTCTGATATTAGAGGAGTCTTAGAAAATTAAAATTAAAATTTTCTAAAAATCTTCATTTTCCACGACATTTTTTATATTTAAAAAATTAAAAAAATAATAAAAATCATAAAAATATTAAAAATCATAAAAATTTCACATTCTGACTCCTAATCATTTAGGAACAAACCAAATATTTTTCCCAAGTCTCAAAATAAAGTTATTGAATTTTAAATGCTTAAAACAGTTTTTGAATTAAAAAAATGAATTTTCCAACCTTTCCATTAAATTAATTCTAATAAATTAAAGAAAAATCAAAAATTGTAAAATTTGTTTCTCTCAACTCCTTGAGGTCAGAGAGATTTAAGAAAATATAAAATCCATTTTTCAACTTTTATTTTATTTTATAATTAATTAACACTCTAAAGCTCAAAATAATTATAATAAAAAAAATATAATTCAAAAAATCACCAAAATTGGTCCAAGTGGTCCACTGGTTAGTAGGAACATCCCCTAATTTTCTTAAGGACAGAAACCTTTCCTTGGTCATGTTGTTGAATTTTCCTTGAAATCCCTTATTTTTCACTAAAAATAATTATATAAATAAATTAAATTCAGAAAAATCACATTTTCTCCTCTAATGTCTTAATTGACATGTGAGTTAGGTGACATAAAAATTTAAAGTTCATTTGAACTCAATTTAGTGAGTTATGAAATAAATAAGCCTAAAAGGGCATAAAGGTCATTAAAGAATTTAAACCCCTTTATTAAAATTTTAGGTTTAATTAAAATGGAGGGTAAAATATTTGATTTTATCTTTCTTGGATGATTGCAAATTTGGGAAATTAAAAGGGTAGGAACCCATTAATCACTTTTCATAAACCAAAAATGAAAATTTAATTATTTAAACAATTTAAATTTTGGAAGATTAATGACAATTTGAATTATTATAAATAGGGATATAACTTGAGAGGATATTAATTCTTTAATAAAAAAATCCCTAAATAAATCACTTCAATAATATTTAACTCTTAACTAAGATTAAAATAATAATCCAAACTAAGTAAATTAAAAATTCAAAAACAATAACCCTTAAATTAAAGGAAAGCTCAAACTATTAAGTGGTTTAACAATTAAATTTAATTTAATTTAAATTAAATTTAATTTAATTTAAATTAAATTAAATTAAGTAAAAATTAAATTAAGTAAAAATTAAATTAAAATTAAAATTAAATTAAATTAACATTTTAACAATTAAATTAAATTAAATTAAAAATATTGAAATTAAAATAAATTAAATTAAGTTAAATTCAATTAAATTAAATTTAAAATATATTAAATTAACATCACTCAATAATAAAAGTAAAATAAATTTGAAATATTAAGACAATTCATGATTAAGAATATAAAAAATAAAAATAATCAAGATTAACCTAAAATATCATAATTAACCTAAACCAAATCATTAAGATATATGAATAATCTAAGTGAATTTGAAACACCAAAGATTAATTTGAAATATTAAGATCACTTAAAGTATAAAGATTTAAACCAAAAATAATTTAAACACTATTCCAAACTTAAAATTATTAATTAAAACCTCATAATTAAACTAAATCACTTTAAACCATTAAGTCAAACTTAAAATTAAGAATGATTAAAATTCTCAACAAAAACTTCAAATTAAGAATGATTAAAATTCTCAACAAACCAACTTGCCCCTAAAGGCTTTAATTATTATAACTCTTAAATGGAGTATTAAGTGAGATGTCACTTCATTCAGCAGGTAATCAAATGCCCAAGTTCACTAAGCAAGAGACAAAGCTTAACTAAACTCTCGGATGATTAATTCACTTGTGCAACTAAATTTACTTGGAGTCAAAATAATCTCGGAAGTATTGAAAAGATGTTTAGGAGTCGTCCTAAGAACTTTCTCAATATGATGAGATGTTTTAGAAGAATAATTGAATTTAATTGTTCTTTGATGAAGAAAATCATTCTTAAAAAAAATACAAGAACCTAGACGTCATAGGAGATGACTAGCAATAGGATTAGGAATTTGGTAGACAACCGAATTAGCTTTACCTAGGTACATGTTATAAATATTTAAATGTCTTAACATGTGTTTTAAGTGCAGCTTGGAATGACGAGAAGACCCTACAGGTACGCTTTTATTTTATTGCAATTTACTTACATGCACTGCACTTTACTTTTTCTTGCATGTTAAACAAGATTGTTGCATGAAAACTAAAACCTTTAGGATAGCCACAAAACTGAAACCCAAAACTAAATTAAAAGTCACCACAAAATAAAATTTTCCGCCATAACATTCCAAAATATAAAACAACTCAAAATTTAATCACAAACAGAACAACAAAACTACAATTGCAACTAAATTAAAACATCTCGTTGAATGATCGGGAATACCTCGAATGATGTAACCCACGTGTTGCTAACGAGATTTCCCACGGTCTAAATAAAAGTGTGGAACTCATTCAGTTGAGTTTAGCAAATTCATTTGGACTAATTGAATTCGATAAAAATAACGGTGTCAGGATGACGGAATAGTGGGATCTTAATCGGTTCTGTTTAGACAACTTTAAGATTTGTTTTAATTAAAATATTAAAAATATTTGGATTTTAAGATTTCTAAACCAAAACACTTCTCTCATCTCCTAATTTTCACCTTCTAAAACTAAACCTTCTGCAACAACAAGGAGCTCGAAGCATAGTGGGCAGCACGACCATCGTCATCAGCAAGACTTGAATCGACATTAGCTAAACTTTCCTTAGAATTAAGTAACCAAGCCATAGGATTTCGAGGTAGTTTGTCTAGTGCAACATAAATCTTTAAATTTTTGTTAGGCATTTGCATAATCATATTATGTAAATTCAGCCCTAACCAGTCTTAGGACTCTGAGGTAGTTGTTTGGTACGACATAAACCCTCAAATCTTCGAGGCTACTTGTGTGATTGTATCATACAAATATAAGTCCTAATTAATTAAAATTGATAAGATTGAAACATTAAGTAAATTCCCAAATCGAAGCCAAACTATAGGATAGTTTGGGACGTTGCCAAGATTCTTCTTGGATCCTCAGCTTCTCCTACTTCTCTTCCTTTGGACTCCTAAAATAAACTGTTCCAAATTTGAGTTATTCCTTATTGAAATTTCCAAAACTCAATCCTTTGAAACCATAAACTTTGAAATTCTTGAGAGCAAAACCACTGATCATTATCGAGAGTTTTCTTAAATGATTCTCGTCATTTAAGATGTAATTAACTATAGGGGCTTGCCCTTATAGGGAACTTTAAGAACCCAGGTAATATAAACCCTGTTTAATTTCTTTATATTAAGCTGGGGAACTTGTCGGCTTATAAAATTGGTTCGCAGACCAAACGGATGTCACAAATCTTCTAGTTTATTTAATCGAGCCCCATCATCAAGCAGCGTATCTATTCTTCGGGATAGATATACGGTTTGTGGTGCGGTGCTCGTTTATATAAACTATTTGGGACGTGAGATCAGTTTGATTTCATATCTTAAAATTTTCAAACTCAAAATTATTTTCAAAATCAAATACTACTTTCTAAATTACATATATATATATAAATTAAATTTAAAATCTAAAAAATTCGCCGACAACTTCTGTAGGCGACCCCCTTTTCAAAACACAAACCTAAAAATAATGCCGACAACTTCTGGAGACTCCGCTGGGGACTAATTCCTCTCTCCATTTTAATTAGATGGTTTTTCTTTCATAAATCGATAGTGAGTTTATATCCCTATTGGACCAAAACTATCCTTCTTCCGTTGACATACCACGTTCATTTCTATCTTAAACAAGTATAGTCAACTTCTCTCAGATTTAGGAGCCACTGTTTAAACATACCTAAACAGAGGTTCCGAAATCCTTTTACCTCTTTTCTGAGGTGGGGTGGACCCCCAATAAGTGTTAGATTAGGAGCGGTCCTTCAGATTGAGAAGCCTTACTAGACTTTCTCCTCCTTTCCAATTCCGAACCGGGTCCCTTCCTTTTTCTATAAATTTTGTTCTTTAAACATTTTGTTCCTAACAAATAAATCTTCTAATAAACAACCCTTTAATAAACGAACTCTTTTAAATCATAAATACATTAAGATAAACAAAAATGTGTTCGGACTCTTTCTTCTTTTCATTCTAAATTTTGCGACAAAGGGAAGCATAACTCGGGACTAATACTCAGAATCTACCCTGCAGAAAATGACTGCACCAAAGTTAATATTCTCCTTCACCAATGGAATGGACTTCGCCGTCTATAAGGATGAGCTGCCTGACAATGGGATCATCCATTTTGGACAAGGATTCAACAACACAAATATTAAGTTCGCTGACGTCACTCTCTTTGCACTAATGGACAAAGTGTTAGAAACTGAAGAGCCTGTAATTGAGTTCAACCTGAAGTCGACTCAAGAATTTCCTCCCCTGCAAAAAGCTCCAGCTGAAAGAAGTACTGCTATTCGTAGGAGGACTGTTTTCTCTACCCCACCGGTCTAGTCATCTCATCACCTACCCCAGCTTCTGCCAAACTAAAGGGGAAGGAAATCCAAGTTTGTGGTGAGCCTGTCACCGTGGAGGGTACAAATTTTGATACAATACCATCTGCTTTTGAGATTGGGTCCAGTTCAAGAGTTGTACCCCTAACTCGGACTCAAAGGAGAAATAGAAGCAGAAAGATTGCCAGGATCGAGAAAGCCAAAGTTGTCTAAGTTGCTTTTCTAGAAGAAATTCCTGAAGAAAGAGAAGAACTGCCTGAGTATATACCTCTGTTGGAAGGGAGTAGGTTTCACCCCCTCTCTGTTGCATCGGATGAAGAAGACGTCTGAAGGATTGCCGCTACACTACCCCGACCTGCATACTATAGTAACTACAAAAGAAAAAGGATTAAGACTGCACCATTTGCTCGGCTACAAGCTGTGATAGAAAAATTGGCAAAGAAAGAAAGATGCCCCGTGTCAGAAATCCTAAGAAGAATGGGACGAGTGCCAGCTAGATCCCGCCTCGAACAGCGAGTAGAGCCTATCCCTGCAGTAGAGAAACCAAGGAAGAAAATGAGAGTTAGTTCACCTGTGGTTGTATCGGGTCATCATATTAGGGAAGACACCACCTATCAGCATATAGCTGACAGACCATCCGGTCCTAGGCTTTCTGCTGCAAGAAGGATGGTGTGGCGACCTATTATTATCGAGCCGAGACCAACACAACGGCCTGAGAAGAAAAGCCTTGTCAAAGAGCCTGAATCAGAAGAAAGTGCTACTGCAATAAAAGAAATTTCCGAAAATGAAGTTCAACAACTATCACACGACAACCGCGATACCGTCTAGAAGAGACCCCTCGAAGATGCTATAGGAAAGCTAAGGACGGATATCCAACGGTTGGCAAAAGAAAAAGGAGAAAAGTTGGAAAAGGTAGTTGATTCATCAGAGTTCATGGATGAGGAGTATGCTGAGATCAACATGGTTGAAACACGAGCATCGTCAGCCTCGCAGGGTGCTCCGGCAGCTGCGGAAAGAGATGAACCGAAAGTGATGAGAGCACAGCTTCGGGAAAGAGATGACACAATTTCCCAAATGGCAAGGAGTATGGAAGAGATGGTTGTTGCTTTAGCCACTCTCCAGAGTCAGGTACAACCTCAGAAAGAAACACCCCCATAGATCATCCATATTGCAGATGGAGGAAAAGAGATCACATCCGTCAACGGAGACGAGTCACCAAAGAAGGATTCTGCACAGAGCATGATTCCCGAAAAGGACATTAAAAATATGGTAGAACAGCAGTGCAAGAAGCCTTAGCACAATCCAAGAGTGGAGCATCTATTCAGACGGGTAGGCCTTACCCCCGAAGAGTTCGATGCAATCCAATACCCGAAAGGTTTCGTACCACCTCTGTTTAAGACTTCTGATGGAATGGGAAACCCCCGGCAGCATATCGCACATTTTCATGCTAGTTGCTGCAATGCCGGTGGGAGTGACGCTTTACTCTTTAGACAGTTTGTCAGCAACCTGTCAGGGATTGCCTTCTGTTGGTATGCAGAATTTCCAAATGTTTTAGTTAAGACCTTTTCAGAATTGGAAAACCTCTTCGTTAAGCGGTTTGCCGGGGCTTGGCACCACATCACCATCGGTGATCTAGTGGTGAAGCACCAGAAACCGAACGAGACTTTAGTGGATTACATACTTCGATGGAGGAACTTAAGCATGAATTGTGAACCACAGCTTCAGGAACAGCATGCAGTCGGCATCTTGCTTAAGATTGTTCACGGCCCAATAGCACTTCTCCTTAAAGGATTTAAAATCAAGACTTTCGAGAAGCTGCTTAGCAAGGCCGGGAGGTTACAAGAGGAAGCAAAGCAGCTAAGTTTTGTGGACAAGACCGATAAATAAAAACTGATGAAAATATTTGAAAAGAAGTCCAGAATCGTCGCGGCAGTAGATAAGGGCAAGCAGCCAGTGCAGATACAGCCAGAGCGGCCACAGCCTAGCTATCAACCACCGCAACGTACCTACCAACAACCTCAGCAGGGTTATCAACAGCCTCGACTGAGCTATCAGTCGCCTCAGCCTTATGAATAACCGCCTCGTCCACAGCGTACCCTGAAAGATTTTCTGAGCAAGGAATATCCATTCAAAACTGAAGCAGTAGTGAAGATGTTCCGCAGTTTAATGAAGACACCCGATTTCTAATTACCAGAGCCCAAGAGGCTGGAAGAAGTCAATAAGAAAGATCATCCAAACTATTGCCCTTACGACCGGATGTTCGGGCATAAGATAGAGGATTGCATCACTTTCAAGATTTGGCTTGACGACAATCTCCGGAAAGGGAACATAACAATCCTGAAGGAATACATGAAGGAACCCTAAAAGGGAGGTTCTGCAATGTTATTTCAACGGATCTCATAGTTCCGATAGACCCTTACACAACCCATGATGGACGGAGTACCGTCTGGACAAAGTCTTCAAAGAAAATTTTAGATCATATCCAGACCACTTCGGTATGCGCTTCAACTCAAATTTTGAAACCTGCCGAGCCGGCACTATCGCTTGCGATCGAAGAACCACCCCAAAAGGAGGAGAAGATCGTGGAAGAAAAGAAAATCGAGGCTTCAAAGAGTAGACTAGGGGCTGCTTATCCTAGGATAGTTGTTTCTGATTCGGGGGAAAAGTCCCTCGAACCTCTGACTCTGTATGATTATTTTCTCGCCCCGGTGGGATCTTATAACGATAAGAGTTTTGGCGTTGGCTACATTTTGACTGTTTCTAACGATTATGTAACTAACGAAAACCAACCTAATCCGGATCTCGATTCCGATATAAATAATGATTCTCAAATCATACTAAATCTCAATGACCATGATGAAGGAGAAGACGTTCACAAGGATGGCTACGAAAGCTCAACAAGCGGCGAGTCTATTTGTGAATTTCAAGGAGCTCTGATTGCAATAGAATTAGAGTCATCAGATTCTGAAGCAACTACAGAAGAGCCAATCATTCCAATTCAAGAGGAGACACCGGCAGATTCAACACCAGATTCAGAAGAAATAACTGAAGTCAATTTAAGAAGTGGAAAAGTTCTACCCCTAAGAATGAGTCCAAAGGATAAAGGAAAGTAGGTGGTTGCTCAGGAAGAGCCAACCCCAGCAGAGGAACTGCACATTTGGGAAGAAACTGAGGAACATGGTAACAAAGTAGACTATAACGTACTAGCCCATCTTAGGAAGCTACCAGCCAAACTAAGCATATATGATGCTCTGATCCTGTCAAAGGAGATGAGGGAAGCTCTGATCAAGGCTCTACTTGATCCAGAAATTTGTTTAGTTCGAATGGCTGGTAATTCCTTCGACGAGGTTTGCTCGTTAAAAGAACAGCGAGGTGTTACCTTCACGGACAATGATCTACTACTCGGAACGGCTGATCACAACCGATCGTTGTACATTTCAGTCACTATCAGAAAGTTTACGCTCTCCAGAGTGTTGGTTGATCCAAGAGCATCAATCAACATAATGAGCCTTCAAACGTTAGCATATTTGGAAATTGATGCTCCCGACCTCAAAGCAGACAAGATGTTATTAAGAGGGTTCAATCAGAAAGGAGAAAGAGCTCTTGGATCGATCACACTGTTAATGAAGACCGGTGACTTAGCAAAGACAACCGCAAAATTCCACATAATTGATTCTGAAACATCATTCAATGCTCTACTACGTCGGCAATGGATCCATGAAAATCGAATGGTATCGTCGTCTCTGCACCAGTGCATAAAATATTATGAAGGAGGAGAACAATGTATCAAAGGTGACTTGCAGCCGTTCTCCGTACATGAAATCGGAATTCATGAAGATGCAGCCTATTACGCGCCTCCAAAGAAAACAATCTTTTCCAGAAACGCCGTACCAAATGAAGCAAAAGAAGTGCAAGATGATAAAGAGCCTGAGATTCTAGTCCAACAGTTACTCACCACTCCCTCACGGCGAGATGGTGAAGGTTTCTCCATAACTCGCACCCAAGGTCGAGGCCGGGGACGAGGTCGTGGAAGAGACGTTACAACAGTTGGACAGAAAAAAACCAGTCATCGACGTTGATTGGGAGACCAGTTCCAAAGAAGAGGAAATCAAGAAAGAAGCTGCAACAGTAAATCAAAAGAAACACCAGTTCAAGATCTCTCTCGAAGATGAAAAAAATGAAGAATACAAATCAATGTACGAGATCGACTGACGCTATTCAACAATCTACTACCCAAGAGCGAACGGCTTGGCTGAGGCTTTCAATAAAACTCTCGTCCAAATCCTAAAGAAAACTTTGGACGAAAATAAGAGAAATTAGCACGAGAAGTTGTTAGAAGCCTTATGGGCCTACAGGACGACTTTCAAAACTCCTACTCAATCTACACCTTACGCTTTAGTGTACGGGTCCAAGGTCGTCTTACCCTTGGAGGTTCAGCTTCTGTCTCTCAGAATTGCAGTTGCAAACAAGATCACTACAGAAGAAAATTCTAGACTATGACTAGAAGAGTTGGAAAGCTTGGAAGGGAAAAGACTTTCAGCACAGCAGAATCTGGAACTGTATCAAGCCAAGATGATCCAGGCCCATGATAAATTAGTCCGTCCCAGACCATTCAAAGTCGGTGACTTGGTTTTGGTTCTCAGAAGACCTATTCTTGCACATCGCAAGATAGGTGGTAAATTTGATCCGACTTGGGAAGGGTCATTCGTGGTCGAGACAGTTTACTCAGGAGGTTCCTACCAGCTTGTAAATTGCAGTGGAGAGCGACCTATGCTTCCAATTAATGGACGATATCTAAAGAAGTATTACACAACCTGATGTTTCGAAGGATGAATCCTCATTCCTAGAAGCATGGGTAGAGTAATCATTTGCGACTGGGTCCAAACCCAAAAAATATAAAAAGTGGATGATAAAGAAAATCGTTAAAAAAATGTTAAAAAGAAAACATGTGAAATCATGACAGTAAAGTTTTTTTTTATCCTTCCTTTCAAATCGAGTCTCACTCATAATCTTTCTTCATCTTTTCCTACTCCTTTTTAAATTTAAAATAAACAAATAAAAGCTCTTCATTAATAAACAAATATTTTTTCTGTTGTTCTTGGTACAGCCCCTGATCCTTTCCTTGTTTTTCACAGGGAAATGTCGAACGGGCGGTTGGTTCTGATTAAATGAACTTCGAACAAAGAACAAAGGGAAAATAAAAATAAATGAGAACTCTTTTAAAAATCTGAATGTCAAAACAAACTATAAATAAACATGAATTCTAAATAAATGTGAACTCTAAATTGAAAATTAAGCTAAAATCAAATTACAACAAGCGACTAAGACAAATTCCTGAATCTGAAACCCCCGGCCTTCGGCTATTCTCAAATCTCTTTTTGACTCTCCATGTTTCCTTCCCTCCTTTGAGAAGGTCAACTGAGTCTACTAACACAGAACCACGAAAATTTCGATTTGGTTCTGATGGCATGGATTCATATCCTTCGCCAAATAATCAGACTTTGATCGATCCTCGTGAGACGTGAAACACTTTCACGTCTCATTCCAAATCTTCCGCTAAACTCAAATCTCCGCAACAAATTTCAACCCTTTAAACTTTCAAGATTGGAACCAGTTTCCAATTCTCTTTAAACCTTCGAGATTGGAACCAGTTTCCAATTCTATTTAAACCTACGAGATTGGAACTAGTTTCCAATTCTCTTTAGACCTTCGAGATTGGAACCGGTTTCCAATTCTCTTTAAACCTTCAAGATTGGAACTAGTTTCCAATTCTCTTTAGACCTTCGAGATTGGAACCAGTTTCCATTTCTCTTTAAACCTTCGAGATTGGAACCAGTTTCCAATTCTTTTTATACCTTCGAGATTGGAACCAATTTCAAATTCTCTTTAGACCTTCGAGATTGGAACCAGTTTCCAATTCTCTTTAAACCTTCGAGATTGGAACCAGTTTCCAATTCTCTTTAAACCTTCGCGATTGGAACCAGTTTCCATTTCTCTTTAAACCTTAGAGACTGGAACCAGATTCCAGTTCTCATTAAACCTTCGAGATTGGAACCAGTTTCCATTTCTCTTTAAACCTTCAAGACTGGAACCAGATTCCAGTTCACATTAAACCTTCAAGATTAGAACCAGTTTCCAATTCTCTTTAGACCTTCGAGATTGGAACTAGTTTCCAATTCTCTTCAAACCTTCGAGATTGGAATCAGTTTCCAATTCTCTTTAAACCTTCGAGATTGGAACAAGTTTCCATTTCTCTTTAAACCTTCGAGACTGGTACCTAAATTCCAGTTCTCTTTAAACTTTCGAGATCAGTACCTAAATTATGATTCTCATCCTTTTCAAACGATACTTAAACTCATATTCTCACTCCGAGGCTGGTACCTAAATTCCAGTTCTCTTCGCAGTCCTGAGGTTGGAACCTAGGTTCCAATTCTCATTTCAAATTCAGATTTCCTTGAATTGATTTTAAATTGAACCTCAACCGAAATTGAAACTCAGAACAAATCGAAATCTAAACTCACACATTAAAAAAAAACTCGGAATAGAAAATTAAATGAATCTAAATCAAACTTCCCCAGATCTTATGATCTGGAATTCACCTCCTTTACTTTTCCCCAACGAGAGTTCAGAGATCTCCAGTCTTGGAGATATACTTGATACTCCCCACCGGAAATTTCTCTCTGCTCTGTTCTAAGTGTATTACTTAGATGTCTGTGTTGGTTTTATTGATCTCTTCGGTCAACGCCAATACGCGCGGTGTGCTTGGTTAGCACACCACACCTATTGGGGGTCCATTTGTTGACCTCATTTTTATGAGTTCTTTTCTCTTCTCTCTCTTTAGTACTTAGGATCTAGCCTTAGGCTTTCCCTTTGACTATCTTAGAGGACTAGAAATGGAACCCACCACTTAGAAATTTAAACACCTCTTAACTCCCTGCAAACCCCATAAGTTTGATTGTAAACCCCTAAGTCACTTGGAGGGTTAAGATCAAATGTGAAGGCTTAAAGGATGAGTTCCCTATAGGACTCTTTGGCCTCATAACTCCCCTGGGTGGCCTGGTCTGGTGAGGGTTGACTTGCACACATTACACTTTCACACACATTCCAAATCCTAAAACCATTCATACCTAGCTTGACTTCCTGACTTATGTAGGTAATTCATATGGATGGACCTTAACCCCTAGGACCTTGGCTAAGAGGGTTAGGAACAACATAGTGAATGCCTCAAATGAGTCCTCTCATGGCTCTTATGGGCTAGATATGGCTTCAAGGCTTAACCAAAGTGATTCCATTCTACTCAAACTTGATCAATCTTCATTTTTCCAAAATTTCAATTTTTGAACCCCGGGGCCCTAAACCACCAAGTCTACTAAATGTCCTTGAAACCACCCAAAATTGGCAAAATCACCTAAATTACCCAAAATTCGCAAATCACCTAAATTACCCAAAATTCCTCAAAACCAATCCTAAACATTTACCACCATTCAAATTGATCATCCTTAGCTAAATATACAAAAAATTCTAAAAAATAGCCCTAAATACCCTCCAAATACCCAAAATGCCCTTCTGAACCAAAAAAATCCATAAATTCCAAAAATTCCCAGAAAATTCCAAAAAAATCCCAAATATTCCCAATTGCATTTTGTTCAACTACACCATAAGCCAATTTTGTCAATTTAACCTATGTTTACCAAAACCCCCAATTTGACCCATTCTTAAAGAAGTAGACCCAATGTCAAACCAAATCAACCCAATAGACCTCAATTTTGATCCAATTCAATTCTAAACTTCAATTCAATATCCCCAATATCAATTTAGTCCAAATCTAAGCCAAATTTGATTGACATTTGGATCCAATTCCAATTTGAAGCCTAAGGCCCAATTTTGGCCCGAGACCTAAACCTAGCCCAAACCTAGCCCAAACCAACCCAATTCAACTCCAATTAACCCCAAATCTTTTCCTAAACCTTCCTAATATCCCCACAAACAAAACAATAACAATATTTGCCCCAAATTTGAACCTAAACTCCACCCAAACCTAACCCAAAACAAAAATCCCCATTTTTGGCCTAAACCCATACCTAACCCAAATGGGCTCAAATCCCAAAATCAAAGCCCAACCAAAGTTGAAAACTCTTCTTAGCACCCCCATAAACATTTCTCAACATTAATTTTATATCAAATCTAACACTAGCCCAACCTTAGCCCAAGTTAGCCCAATTTGACCCACTTTGGCCCCTTTACCAAAAAATCCCAAATTAAACCCAATTCAACTCCAAATTATTTCAAACCTACTCTAGATCACTAATGATACATCCTAAACTAAACCCAACATTTCTTTGGCCCAATATTTTACAAAACTTCCATTTACCAATTTGTTTTCAAACCTAAAAGCCCACCTCCTTAAACCTTTCTAAAGGCCCGTTTAAAATAAATCCAAAAGCCCAAAATCTATCCTAAAGCCCACATGAAATTTCCCCTCATCATCCCCTTTGATTTAAATCACTCCCTAAGTTTCAAATTTATCATTAAACTTTTCTAAACTAAGCCATGTGCCAAATTACCCCTAAATATCCTAAATCCTTAAAACCCACTTCCATGAAACCAAGCTAAGCCATCCCTAAGCCATATGGAGCCATGGAGCCATGCATAAGCCATATGAAAGCCTTGGGAGCCCCTATCCACCTCACCAAGCCATTAATGGCAAGAAGAGGGGCCCCTTTCTTAAGCCTTCCTTAAGCACTTTTAACCCCATTCATGCTACACACTAAACCAAGTTTAGCCACTTCATCATGGATGGAGACCACACCATTTTCTCTTGGCTGACCCAAGTGATTCTTTTCAGCCCAAAACCAGGCCTTGGGTGGTGAAACTAGCCTAAAACCATGGGTTGACCCATTTGGACCCAAAATGAGCCTTCTCCCATTCCATTTAAATCAAGCTCTTTACACATGTCCACTACCAATTGCTTGCACCAAATTCAAGCCTTGACCTCCCTGACCCTGAGGGTAACATGACCCTTGCTGGCCAACCATCACAGCCGCCGGAAACCACCAGGTCGAGAGCACCCATGTGAGACAATTTTTGAATTCTTCCTTGTTGACTTGTCCCATGCCTAATGGCCACCATGGTTGTTCTTCTCCTCACCAGAGCAGTTGATCCAAGCCATTAAACCCCCCTGGGAAGCCCTCCAGCCACCTCTTTTTAAACCACACCACATCTCGACCAAACAGGGTGCTGAACAAAAATCATACTGAAACTCTGTCAAAATTGCTCCAGACCACCCTCCACACATAGAGCACTTGATCCCCATTGGATTCCAGCCCCAATTTCCCCCAGCTGAGCTCAATTTCTGAGTTCAAATTCAAGCCCAAAACCAGGACATCTCCCAAACCCCCACCAAATCCAAATTAAACTCACCCACACCTGTACAGGACCAAGAGAAGGAGTTCCCCAGTGAAAGCCCCCTCTCCAGGCCACCCAATTGCTCTAGCCTCCAAGCTTTGAAATCGGTTGTGGACACTTTCATACCTAGACAATTCCCCAAAGCCGAAGACTTCATCTGGAGCTTCCTTGGGTGCAATCAAAGGTGACACAACTCTCAGATTGAAGCTACACTTCTCAGAGCAAAGGTATGGATTATTCCTTCCTCTCAAGCTTCCAGCAATTCTCCATTTCATTTCAATTTATTTCATGGCATGTAAACCTTATAGATGTGTTCGTCTCCTCAAGATGAATCCATAGAGCATAAGAACACAAAAATCTGTTGAGAAATGAGAGAGTTCTTAGGGTTTTAGTGTGGACGGTCACGGGTGCGCACCAGTCGTAGACGATGACCAGGCACCGTCCGATCGCTCGTGTATAGGTTGAACGGCTCAGATTGCATCGAATTAGAGGAAGGAGCGGAACAGCGGGACGCGTGACGGCTGACTCAGATGGTGGTGTCAAATAGGAGCGCACCGCGTGGTCTCTCGATCCGTCATAGGTTGACACGGCGCTGAGTCAGATAAGTAGATAAATAGGATTTTTTCTATTTATTTAAATACCCAGAACTTAGAAAATCCATATCTTTGTGTAGAAAAATCATAAAAATAACTAAAAATACCCTCTTGCTCAGTTAACAGAGGAGAATAATGTGGAAAAAAAATCAAGTTATTTTGATGAGTATTTTATTTTTAATTAATTATTTATTCATTTCAGTATTTTGATTCTCCATTTGCATAGACAATTCATCATGGCATGAGACCATAGGGCTTTTGAATCCTCTGATCTTGGGAACATTCTCTGAATTTTTCAAGATCAGAGGCCATCTCTATGGCAAGTTATGTATTTTTCAAATTTATGTCACTATTTTTGGTATTTTAATTTCAATAATTAGCATATTGCTTAGAAAATTCTAGAAAAATTTGGGGAAGTTTCTTAGGACCAGAGGACCCTAGGATAATTATATTTTGAGTTAATTCATTAAGAATAACCCTAATTGGCCTAATTACTCAAAACTTAACTTTATTTAATTAGGTTTAACCACACGTTAAAAGAACTTAAAAATAATTCTCTACTGATCTTTAGGATCAGAGGGACCTCACATAAAAATTTGAAATCAATTGGAAATGTTTAACCCCACTAAATGGATTAATTAAGTCACATAACCAAAATTAAACTTTAAAAATTCATAACTCCAAAAATAAAATTTAAAAATTCACCAAATTGGTTTTGGGCCCTCTCTGATATCAGAGGAGTCTTAGAAAATTAAAATTAAATTTTTTTTAAAATCTTCATTTTCCACGACATTTTTGATATTTAAATAATTAAAAAAATAATGAAAATCATAAAAATATTAAAAAACATAAAAATTTCACATTCTGACTCCTAATCATTTAGGAACAAACTAAATATTTTTCCCAAGTCTCAAAATAAAGATATTGAATTTTAAATGCTTAAAACAGTTTTTGAATTAAAAAAATGAATTTTCCAACCTTTCCACTAAATTAATTCGAATAAATCAAAGAAAAATCAGAAAATTATAAAATGTATTTCTCTGAACTCCTTGAGGTCAGAGAGATTTAAGAAAAATATAAAATCTATTTTTCAACTTTTATTTTATTTTATAATTAATTAACACTCTAAAGCTCAAAATAATTATAATAAATAAAATATAATTCAAAAAATCACCAAAATTGGTCCAAGTGGTCCTCTTGTCAGTAAGAACATCCCCTAATTTTCTTAAGGATAGAAACCTTTCCTTGGTCATGTTGTTGAATTTTCCTTGAAATCCCTTATTTTTCACTAAAAATAATTATATAAATAAATTAAACTCAGAAAAATCACATTTTCTCCTCTGATGTCTTAATTAACATGTGAGTGGGGTGACATAAAAATTTCAAGTTCATTTGAACTCAATTTAGTGAGTTATGAAATAAATAAGCCTAAAAGGGCATAAAGGTCATTAAAGAATTTAAATCCCTTTATTAAAATTTTAGGTTCAATTAAAATGGAGGGTAAAATATTTGATTTTATCTTTCTTGGATGATTGAAACTTTGGGAAATTAAAAGGGTAGGAACCTATTAATCACTTTTAATAAACCAAAAATGAAACTTTAATTATTTAAACAATTTAAATTTTGGAAGATTAATGAAAATTTGAATTATTAAAAATAGGGATATAACTTGAGAGGATATTAATTCCTTAATAAAAAATCCCTAAAAAAATCACTTCAATAATATTTAACTCTTAACTAAGATTAAAATGATAATCCAAACTAAGTAAATTAAAAATTAAAAAAAAACCCTTAAATTAAAGGAAAGCTCAAAATATTAAGTGGTTTAACAATTAAATTAAATTAAATTAAGTAAAAATTAAATTAAATTAACATTTTAATAATTAAATTAAATTAAATTTAAAATATTGAAATTAAATTAAATTAAATTAAATTAAATTAAGTTAAATTCAATTAAATTAAATTTAAATTATATTAAATTAACATCACTCAATAATAAAAGTAAAACAAATTTGAAATATTAAGACAATTCATAATTAAGAATATAAAAATCAAACTAATCAAGATTAACCTAAAATATCATAATTAACCTAAACCAAATCAGTAAGATATATGAATAATCTAAGTGAATTTGAAACACCAAAGATTAATTTAAAATATTAAGATCACTTAAAGTATAAAGATTTAAACCAAAAATAATTTGAACACTATTCCAAACTTAAAATTATTAATTAAAACCTCATAATTAAACTAAATCACGTTAAACCATTAACTCAAACTTCAAATTAAGAATGATTAAAATTCTCAACAAAAACTTCAAAGTAAGAATGATTAAAATTCTCAACAAACCAACTTGCCCCTAAAGGCTTTAATTATTATAACTCTTAAATGAAGTATTAAGTGAGATGTCACTTCATTCAGCAGGTAATCAAATGCCCAAGTTCACTAAGCAAGAGACAAAGCTTAACTAAACTCCCGGATAATTAATTCACCTGTGCAACTAAATTTACTTGGAGTCAAAATAATCTCGGAAGTATTGAAAAGATGTTTAGGACTCGTCCTAAGCACTTTCTCAATATGATGAGATGTTTTAGAAGAACAATTAAATTTAATTGTTCTTTGATGAAGAAAATCGTCCTTAAATAAAATACAAGAACCTAGACGTCATAGGAGATGACTAGCAATAGGATTAGGAATTTGGTAGACAACCAAAACCTTTCCCTTAGCGTAAACCTAGGTACATGTTATAAATATTTAAATGCCTTAACATGTATTTTAAGTGCAGCTTTGAATGACGAGAAGACCCTCCAGGTACGCTTTTATTTTATTGCAATTTACTTACATGCACTGCACTTTACTTTTTCTTGCATGTTAAACAAGATTGTTGCATGAAAACTAAAACCTTTAGGTTAGCCACAAAACTGAAACCCAAAACTAAATCAAAATTCACCACAAGATAAAATTCACCGCCACAACATTCCAAAATATAAAACAACTCAAAATTTAATCACAAACAGAACAACAAAACTACAATTGCAACTAAATTAAAACGTCTCGTTGAATGATCGGGAATACCTCGGATGATGTAACCCACGTGTTGCTAACGGGATTTCCCATGGTCTAAATGAAATTGTGGAACTCATTCAGTTGAGTTTAGCAAATTCATCTGGACTAAGCGAATTCGATGAAAAAAACGGTGTCGGGATGACGGAACCGTGGGATCTTAATTGGTTCTGTTTAAACAACTTTAAGATTTGTTTTAATTAAAATATTAAAAATATTTGGATTTTAAGATTTCTAAACCAAAACACTTCTCTCATCTCCTGATTTTTACCTTCTAAAACTAAACTTTCTGCAACAACAAGGAGCTCGGAGCATAGTGGGCAGCACGGTCATCGTCATCAGCAAGATTTGAATCTACATCAGCTAAACTTTCCTTAGAATTAAATAATCAAGCCATAGGATTTCGAGGTTGTTTGCCTAGTAAAACATAAATCCTCAACTTTTTGTTAGGCATTTTCATAATCATATTATGTAAATTCAGCCCTAACCAGTCTTAGGACTCCGAGGTAGTTGTTTGGTACGACATAAACCCTCACATCTTTGGGGCTACTTGTGTGATTATATCATACAAATATAAGTCCTAATTAATTAAAATTGGCAAGATTGAAACATTAAGTAAATTCCCAAATCAAACCAAAATGATAGGATAGTTTGGGAAGTTGCCAAGATTCTTCTTGGATCCTCAGCTTCTCCTACTTCTCTTCCTTTGGACTCCTAAAATAAACTGTTTCAAATTTGAGCTATTCCTTATTGAAATTTCCAAAACTCAATCCTTTGAAACCTTAAACTTTGAAATTCTTGAGAGCAAAACCACTGATCATTATCGAGAGTTTTCTTAAATGATTCTCGTCATTTAAGATGTAATTAATTATAGGGGCTTGCCCTTATAGGGAACTTTAAGAACCCGAGTAATATAAACCTCGTTTAATTCCTTTATATTAAGCAGCGGAACTTGTCGGCTTATAAAATTGGTTCGCAGACCAAACGGATGTCACAAATCTTCTAGTTTATTTAACCGAGCCCCATCATCAAGCAGTGTGTCTATTCTTCGGGATAGATATACGGTTTGTGATGCGGTGCTCGTTTATATAAACTATTTGGGACGTGAAATTAGTTTGATTTCATATCTTAAAATTTTCAAACTCAAAATTATTTTCAAAATCAAATACTACTTTCTAAATTATATATATATATTTAAATTAAATTTAAAATCTAAAAAATTTGCCTACAACCTCTGTAGGCAACCCCTTTTCAAAACACAAACCTAAAAATTATGCCGACATGCTTTTACCATGGAAGCCTATGGACCCATTCGATTATTATAACTACATAGGAAATGGGGAGGAAAATGATATGACCATTGTTATGTATCAGTCATCTCAAAGTTCAACACCTTTATGGCTCTGCATTCTTTATAGTTCACATATGATTTTTAAAAGGATCAAGAAGCTAGAGAAAAAAGTTCAAAATATTTTGAATGCAATTAATAATATTTTTGAATTATTTGATCGTTTGGATTGGAGGATGAAGGAACATTTTGATCGCACGGGACACTTTAAAGAAGGTATGATACACATGTTTAAAAAAAATGCTTGGTTGAAGAAGATTTGACTGATGAATTTTCGTATTGACCTTTTTACAATATATATATGCATCATCAAATTATGGTAGATATCTGAGAAGAAGATCATACTGATGATGATGAGGAGTAGTGACTCTGAAGACTGGATTCCTAGTATTTAAACTTATATGCGTTTTTGTGTGATTGTGATGTATTTGCTTTAAATTTAAGACTCTTTATTCTTTGATTGAATGTTTGTTATTTTGTTTTCAGCGTTAAGGTGTTGTGGTTTAATTTTGACGCTGAAATTTTATATTGTGTGGCTTGCATCACTTGTGTGTTGGTGTGGTTGGAAATATTTGCTTGTAAGTGTTGGATTTTATATATGAATGTTAAGTTTTGTGTTGTTTGAGAAAATTTTTTTTAGTAGAACACTTAGTTATGAAAATTGATGCTTAATAAGGCTAATTAGATGATGGTGTGACAAAGAAAAGATTGAATTTGCTAAAAAAATTGAAATTTGAAAATCTGGTCTGGACGTCGACGACACCCAAAGACTGAAACTCCCAAATTCTTTTAAAAACTACAAAAACTATTCGGTTAAATCCATTTTTACCCTTTTAATCGTCTTCTACCTCTAGCCTAGGCTAAAAACTTCAACTAGGGCTTGATTACATTCAGATTTGAGGTGATTTGAAGAGAAAAAAAAGACATAGATCTCATCTTCTCTTGGTAAGAGATTTACTTTAAACTAGAAATTTTTTATATTCACCAAGGATTACTCATACATTTTGGAAATCTAAAATTTTAAAGTTTTTGGAGAAAATAATAAGAGAATCCATGGTGGAAAGTTCTTGCCTATTAGTTTAATCTTTGAAGTCTTCCGCATTATTATCTTTGAATTTATTTGGATTTATTTTCACTTTTATAGATTTTACTATGGCTCTAAGGAAGAGCAAGGGGAAGAGGAAGTTAGATTTTGATGAGAAACTATTTGTAAGTATGAAAGCTCAATATCATTGCAATACCCTAATGTTAACTAAGAAGATAGTTGAAGGCCGAGCTTTCCAAAGTCCGGGCAGAATTGTTGAAAGGTTAATCATTTCTCGACACTGGGAAATCTTTTGCTACTTCACGGCCAAAGTGATTGTTGGCATTGAGCGAAAGTTCTATGCTAATCTAAGGGAAACATCTAACGAACATGTTTTTGTACGTGGTAAAATGTTAGATTTTACCCCGAAGCGAATTAATGCTTTTTATTAGTTGAGGCATTCATTTTGTGAGTACACTAGATTTAGTGCAACTAATTTTGCCTTGGATGAAGTTATTGCCAATCTGACCAATGGAAAAGAAGTTTGGAAGTTGAAAGCATAATTAAAAGGTAAATTTTTCTGCTTCAATGTTAAATGTTCCATCCAAAGCCTGACATTATTTCATTTCTGCAACATTTTTACCTACTTACCACCATAGTGAAGTGACAAGAGACAGTTCTATTTTAAATTTCTGTATTCAACAAATGAAAATGATTGATGTCGGTTATGTCATCTATAGAAATATTTGTGCTATTGCTATGGCTACAGGAGGTTTAGGTCATCCTACCCTGATTTTCACTTTATGTGAATAATCAAGAGTTGATATTAATAAGGATGAAGAATTAGTTAAGCCTCTTAAGCCTATTGGAAAGGCTAATATCAAAACTTATGAGTCTCATGTTGGATGGAGAACTGGAAGTAGTAGTCGTGACATCCCATCTACTTCTAGTACTCTTACTCTTGATAGTGTTACAGAGCAGCCGATGATCCAACAAGGAGATATTTTGCAAGTACATAATAAGATTGAAGGTTTAAAAGCTCAAAATGTGTATAATGATGAATTTATGATGAGAAAATTTGAGTGAGATGCTACTTATGATGAAGCTATTGTGATATTTATGAGGGGTGATCATTCAGTTGAATTCCCTTTTTGCCCTAGCTTTAATCCTTATCAGCAGCAAGGACTTGATGTAGAAGAACAAGATTAAGAGGTTGAAGAAGAGGAGCATGATGATAGTGATTATTGATAGTGGTCTGCATTGTTTATGATTTGTTTTGTTGTATTTTTATTTGTGGAACTGTTATTTTGTTTTGTTGCATAAGTTAAACTTTGTGGTGTGGAGGAATATGTTTGATTTCATGCTAGTTTATTGTTTAGATTTAGATTTGAACTGTTATTTGCTTTTATATTATTGTTAAATGTTTAAACTTTACGTTTTAATGTCTTTCTACCCTGTAAATCTTTGATATGTTATGTTTAAAAAATTTTCTACACTGTTATATACCTATTAGTGAATCTCTAATTAACACGTGCATAGCTTTAAAGAAAAGAAAAATAAAGACCTTATGCAAAAATGTTAGTTCATTTTGTTTTTTCTTCCTACATTTAAATTTTAATGTGTTATATGTTGAAAATTTTAATTTTGGAGGAGGAAAGACTAAAACTTATTTGTCCTCATTAAACTATATTTTTAAAAATATTTTTAGCATGATTTTTGTAGGAATTTAACTTTAGAAAGTTATATTTTTTATTTTATTCAAATATTATAGTATACTTGAGAATTAAGTTTTAATAATCAAAGTTGATTTTAGGATAAAGATATTTAGTATAAGAGTATAAGACTATATTTTACTATTTAAAGTAAAGGAAAGAGAATTTTTGAAATATTAAGAGTCTTAGGATTACAAGTAAGAAGAAAGGATTGAAAATTTATGAAATAAAATTAATACTAATATTGATATATATATATATATATATAGAAAGAAATGTAATGAGTTATAACTTTAGGAAGAGGATGGTGAAGTTCAAAATCATTAAAGATTATCCAGATATAGTAATCCTCACATTAAAACAAAAGAAAGAAAAGAAAGGATTATATATATATATATATATAGAAGAAAAACAAAACAAAAGAAAAATATATATGAGGAGAAGCTTGAAGAGGTGCCTAATAAAAAATTTTCTTCACTTGAATTAACCTAAATGAAAAAACTTAACAACATTTCTGGATTTATATTGATGTATTAGTGTCTTTATTAAGAGAGACTTTATGAGAATTCTTTTTCGTATGATTTTTCTATGTATTTTTAATATGGTAAATTCAACTTATTCTTGAAATGAATAGAAGACTAGAACTCTTAAACATGATTACTAAATGCTCGTACCTATAGTTTGACTCAAGTTATTAAAATAGATTTAAATGTTAAACTATTATATCTATGAATAAAAAAATGCAACAATTATAAAGTTAATTTCACCACCGAAAGTCATAAGTTTTTATGTAGTAAATGAGTTACATGAGAATAAGTAACAATTATGTTTGCGGATTTTGAAGCACCAAAAATATATTTGAATTTTCACCTATATTTTATATACATTTTTGGTGATATTGCACTTTAAAGAAGGGTATTTAAAGTTTTGTTTCAAGTATGTTGATTTTTGGTATTTGGAGCAAAAAAAGCAAAAAGGAAGAAATTTGGAGTCAAATGAGGTGATTTTTGGAAACTGTGTTATGGGCACCGATGACGCCCGCATCTAGAAAGGGCAAAACCAGAACCGCGCTATGGCGCCAACGATGTCATTTGAAAGAGGCTTGGGGCCGATGGTGCCTAAATCCGGAGCTAACTGCGCCCATGATAGTTACTCGCAATTTTTTTTTGTAGATTCGATGTATTTGGACGACTTTTGGAAGGTGGGTTGAGGCATTTCCTGGGAAATTTGTCCCTACACTATATTAGAGTGCAAAAATGCCAAAAAAATGAGAGTCGCTGGGTTGCATCTGTGTGAGAGGAGAGTGAGTGTGTGTGAAGTAAAAAAGGGTTTTCTCTAAAGTTGTAGGAGAGGAAGGAAAGTGAGAGATTTCTTCTTCCCTACCTTTTTAAGAGAGAATTGAGTGTTATTGTAAAGAGAGGGAGTTTCAAAGAAATTTCAAGGGATTTACTTATAAGAAGAGTTTCATATAAGTTGTGCTTGTTAAATGTTGTTAGTATGAACTTCCTTTTATATATAACTTTCGTGCTTTGTCATACCTTCCTCCTGAATTTTGAATAGATGTCTTTGTCTTTCTCCTTGCAATGAGACATGGTGAAATGAAGAGATAGATTGGATATATAATTTAAATGTTAAATACTTGTGATGATGTGTCGGCATATTTTTAGGTTTGTATGTTGTATTTTAGGAAGGGGTCGCCTACAGAAGTTATCGGCAGATTTTTAATTTAATTTAAATATATAATTTGAAAAGTAGTATTTGATTTTTGAAAATAATTTTAAATTTGAAAATTTTTAAGATATGAAAAATCAAACCGATCTCACATCCCAAATAGTTTATATAAACGAGCACCGCATCACAAACCGTGTATTTATCCCGAAGAATAGACACACTGCTTGACGAAGGGGCTCGATTAAATAAACTAGAAGATTTGTGACATTTGTTTGGTCTGCGAACCAATTTTATAACCCGACAAGTTCCCCTGCTTAATATAAATGAATTAATCAGGGTTTATATTACCTGGGTTCTTAAAGTTCACTATAAGGGCAAGCCCCTATAGTTAGTTACATCTTAAATGACGGGAATCATTTATGAAAACTCTCGATAATGATTAGTGGTTTTTCTCTCAAGGATTTCAAAGTTTAAGTTTTTCAAAGGATTTGAGTTTTGGAAATTTCAATAGGGAATGGATCAAATTTGGAACAATTAATTTCAGGAGTTCAAAGGAAGAAAAGTAGGAGAAGTTGAAGATCCAAGAAGAATCTTAGCAACTTCCCAAACTATCCTATTGTTTGGCTTCAATTTAGGAATTTATTTAATATTGCAATCTTGCCAATTTTAATTAATTAGGACTTATATTTGTATGACATGAACATACAAATAGCCTCGAAGATATGAGGGTTTATGTCGTACCAAACGACTACCTCGGAGTCCTAAGACCGATTAAGGCTTAATTTGCATGACATGATCATGCAAATGCCTAACCAAGAGTTGAGGATTTATGTTGCACTAGGCAAACTACCTCGAAATCCTATGGCTTTGTTATTTAATTCTAAAGAAATTTTTGCTGAAGTGGACCTAAGTTTTGCTGATGACGATGGTCGTGCTGCCCACCATGCTCTGAGCTCCTTGTTGTTGAAGAGGTTTAGTTTTAGAAGTCATAAATCAGGAGATGAGAGAAGTGTTTTGGTTTAGAGAAAATCTTAAAATCCAAGTGTTTTTAATATTTTAATTAAAACAAATTTTAAAGTTATTTAAACAGAACCGATTAAGATCCCACAGTTCCATCATCCCGGCACCGTTATTTTCATCGAATTCACTTAGTCCAGATGAATTTGCTAAACTCAAATGAATGAGTTCCACACTTTCATTTGGACCGTGGGAAATCCCGTTAGCAACATGTGGGTTACATCATCTGAGGTATTCCCGATTATTCAATGAGACGTTTTAATTTAGTTGTGATTGTAGTTTTGTTGTTCTGTTTGTGATTAAATTTTGAGTTCTTTTATATTTTAGAATGTTATGGTGGTGAATTTTATCTTGCAGTGACTTTTAATTTAGTTTTGGTTTCAGTTTAGGGACTATCCTAAAGGTTTTGGTTTTGATGCAACAGTTTTATTTATCATGCAAGAAAAGTAAAGTACAGTGCATGTAAGTAAATTGCAATAAAGTAAATTGCAATAAAATAAAAGCGTACCTGGAGGGTCTTCCCGTCATCCCAAGCTGCACTTAAAACAAATGTTAAGGCATTTAAATACTTCAACAGATACTTAGGTAAAGCTAAGGGAAGGGTTTTGGTTGTCTACCGAATTTTTAATCCTATAACTAGTCATCTCCTATAACGTCTAGGTTCTTGGTTTGGTTTTACGGATGATTTTCTTCATCAAAGAATAATTAAATTCAATTGTTCTTCTAAAACATCCCGTCATATTGAGGAAGTGCTTAGGATGAGTCCTAAACATCTTTTCAATATTTCTGGGATTGTTTTGAGTCCAAGTAAATTTAGTTGCACAGGTGAATTAATCATCTAGGAGTTTAGTTAAACTTTGTTTCTTGCTCAGTGAACTTAAGTATTTGATTACCTGTTGAATGAAGTGACATCTCACTTAATACTATATTTAAGAGTTATAATAATTAAAGCCTTTAAGGGCAAGTTGGTTTATCGAGAATTTTAATCATAATTAATTAAAAGTTTAAGTTAATGGTTTAAAGTATTTTAATTTAATTATGAGGTTTTAATTAATAATTTTAAGGTTGGAATAGTGTTCAAATTATTTTAGATTTGATTTAAATTTTTACACTTTCAATTATCTTGGTATTTCAGATTGATGTTCATGTTTTAAATTTACTTAGATAGAAAGAGGTGTTGAAATTATTGATATGTTTTGACTTTAATTCTTAATGATTTCATTTAGGTTTGTTATGAAATGATTTTAATTTAATTTAATTCAACTTGATTTTAATTTAATTTTAATTTTTATTTAATTTTAATTTAATTGTAATTTAATTTTAAATTTAATTTTATTTTATTTTTTCAATATTTAATTTAATTTAATTTTAATTTAATTTAATTTAATTTTAATTTAAATTGTTAATTTTAGTTTAACTTTAATTTTAATTTAATTTTAATTTAATTTAATTTAATTTTAGTTTTAATTTTAGTTTTAATTGTTAATTTGGATTATTATTTTAATTTTTAATTAAGAACTAAATATTGTTAAAGTGACTTATTTAGGGATTTTTAAATTAAAGAATAAATATCCTCTTAATAATATCCCTATTTTAATAATCCAAATTTTAAATATATTCTTTCCAAAATTTAAATTATTTAATTAATTAAAGTTTCATTTTTGATATTTTCAAAGTGTTTAATGGGTTTCTACCCCTTAATTTCCCAAAGTTTCAATCATCCAAGAGAAAATTAAAATCAAATATTTTACCCCCCATTTTGATTAAACCTAAAGTTTTAATTAAGGGTTAAAATTTTTAATTACCTTTATGCCCTCTTAAGCTTATTTATTTCACAACTCACTAAATTGAGCTCAAATGAATTTGAAATTTTTATGTCACCTCACTCACATGTCAATTAAGACAGTGGAGGAGAAAATGTGATTTTTCTGAATTTAATTTATTTATATAATTATTTTTAGTAGAAAATAAGGGTTTTCAAAGAAAATTTAACAACATGACCAAGGAAAGGTTTCTGTCCTTAAGAAAATTATGGGATGTTCTTAATGACCAGAGGACCACTTGGACTAATTTTTGTGATTTTGTGAATTATATTTTATTTATTATAATTATTTCAAATTTTAGAGTATTAATTAATTATAAAATAAAATTAAAGTTGAAAAATGAATTTTATATTTTTTTTAAATCTCTCTAACCTCAAGGAGTTCAGAGAAATAAATTTTATAATTTTTTTATTTTTCTTTGATTTATTAGAATTATTTTAGTGAAGAAGGTTGAAAATTCATTTTTTTAATATTAAAAATTACATTAAGCCTTTAAAATTCAATATCTTACCCAAGGGAATTAGGAAAAATATTTAGTTTGTTCCTAAGTGATTAGGAGTCAAAATGTGACATTTTTACTATTTTTAATATTTTTGTGATTTGTATTATTTTTTTAATTATTAAAATATTAAAATATTGTGGAAAATCAACTTTTTTAGAAAATTCCAATTTTAATTTTCCTGAACTCCCCGGATATCAGAGAAGTTTGAAAATCATTTTTGTAAATTTTTGAAAAGTATTTTTGGAGTTATGAATTTTTAAAGTTCCATTTTGCTCATGAGGCTTAATCAACCCATTTGGTGGGGCTAATCAAGTCCAATTGGTTTCAAAATTTTATGTAAGGTTCCTCTAACCCTAAAGAGTAATGGAGAATTATTTTCAACTCAATTTGATGAGTGGTTAACCCTAATTAAATCAAATTCAATTTTAGGGTTTTAGGCCAATTAAGGTCATTATGAATGAATTAACTCAAAATATATTTTTCATAGGGTCCTCTGGTCCTAAGGAATATCACCAAATTTTCCTAGAATTTATTTTACAACATGCTAATTATTGGAATTAAAATACCTAAAATAGTGACATGAACTTGAAAATTCAATAACTTTTCACAAACATGGCCTCTGACATTGAAAAATTCAGGGAATGTTCTCAAGATCAAAGGCTTAAAAAGCCCTATGGTCTCATGCCATGGTGAATTGTCTATGCAAATGAAGAATCAAAATACTAAAAACAGTAAATAAATTATTAAAAATAAAATACTCATCCTATTAATTTGATTTCTTTTCCACATTATTCTCCTCTGTTCACTGAGCAAGTGGGTATTTTTATTTTATTTTTGTGATTTTTCTATGCAAAGATATGAATTTTCTAAGTTCTGGGTATTTAATTAATTCAGAAAATAGGGATTTATCTACTTATCCACGCGGCGCCGCGTCAACCTCGGCAGCTCCGAAACCCCTGCGTGTCGTGTTCCCATTTGACGCTGCCACTTGAGTCAGCAGCCATGCGTCCCGCGGTTCATGTACCATTGCGCCGTCCGACTTGATCTCGACCATCCGCTCGATACACGCGCGATCCAATGGCTCCTGGTCATCGTCTAAGACTGGTGTGTACTCGTGACCGTCCACACTAAAACCCTAAGATCTCACTCGATTCTCAATGTATTTTCGTGTTGTTATGCTCTATGGATTTTTCTTGAAGAGGCGAATACATCCATATGGTTTATAGGCTATGAAATTAACCTAAACAAAATGGAGAATCATTGGAAGCTAGGGAGGAAGAATGAGTTCATACCTTTGCTCAGAGAAGTGAAGCTTCGATCTGAGAGTTGTGTCACCTTAGATTGAGTTCAGACAAGCTTCAGATGAAGTCTCTGGCTCTGGGGAATTGTCTAAGTATGAAAGTGACCAAGGCCGATCACAAAGCTTGGAGCTGGAAGCAATGGTGGCTTTGGTGAGGGGGCTTTGCTTGGGGAACTTCTCCTCTTGGTGCAGTGAAGGTGTAGGACCAATCAATTTGGAGATTGGCTCATTGTGGTGAAGTGTCCTGTTTTTGGGGGGATTTTCAACTCGAAATTGAGCTCGCGAGAGAGGGTTTTGAGAGTTGGATTTCAGTGGGGATCAAGTTCTCTATGTCTGGAGAGGGGTCTGGAATGATTTTGGCAGAGTTTTGGTAAGGTTTGGTTCAACTCTCCCTTTCGCCAAGAGGTGGTGGAGTTTAAATAGGAATGGCTAGAGGGCTTCCCAGGGGGGTTTGGAGGCTGGGATCAGCTGCTCAGGGGAGGAGAAGAACAGTCATGGTGTCCATTTGGGTTGGGACAGCTCAGCCAGGGAGAATTGCAAAATTTTACTCACATGGAGCTCTCGGCCATGGTGTTTTCCGGCGACCCAGGCGGCTGGCCGGCCAGGCATTGGTCACCATCTTGACCAGTGAGGTCAAGGCTGAAAGTGCAAGCAATTGGCTATTGTCATGTGTAAGGAGGTTTGATTGAAATGGCATGGGGTAAGAGTCATTTTGGCTTAATTTGGTCCAATGCATGGATTAAGCTAGGTGCACCTCCCCAAGGCTGGTTTGGGCTAAAGAGAAAGTCATTTGGATCGGCTTGATTAGTGGGGTCAAATCACAATCCAAGTACAATTAAGCTTAAGCATGACTTAGGGGAGACATGGGAATGGTTAATGATTCTTAAGGAGTGCTTAAAGGATCTCCTCCTTTTTCCATTTATGGGGTGTTGACAATCCTAAGATTCTCATGGCTCTCATGTGGCTTGTGCATGGCTCCAAGGCTTGCTCATGGCTTAGGAATGGCTTGGCTCACTTGCATGAGAAAGGGATTTTGGGATTTTTGAAATTTAGTGGTATTTTGGCATGATTCTTGATTTATATTTATTTGACGATGGAATTGGAACTTAGGGAATGATTTTGATTAAATGGATGACAAATGAAAATGTCATGTGGGCTTCAGAATCAATTTTGGGCTTTTGAAATTGTCTTGGGATGGGCTTTTAAAGTGGTTTAAGGAAGTGGGATTTTGGATTTAAAATAAATTTAGGATGAAAATTTTGTAAAGAATTGTGCCAAATAAATGTTGCAATTTGTTTAGGCATGTGTCATGAGTGATTTGGAACAAATTTAAAGTGATTTTGAATTGAATTGGGTTTAATGAGGGCCTTTTTGGTAAAGGGGCCAAAGTGGTTTAAATTGGGCTAACTTGGGTTAAAGTTGGGCTAAAGTTGGAATTGATGTAAAATTAATGTTGATAAATGTTCATGGGAGTGTCACAAGGAGTTTCCAACTTTGGTTGGGCTCTAATTTTGGGATTTGGGCCCATTTGGGTTAGGTTTGGGCTTAGGTCAATTTAAGGGATTTTGGTTTTGGGTTAAGTTTAGGTGGAGTTTAGGTTCAAATTTTGGGTAAATAAAGTAAGTGCTTTGTTTATGGGGGTGTTAGGAAGGCTTTAGAAAAGATTTGGGGCCAATTGGAGTTGAATTGGATGGGTTTGAGCTAGGTTTAGGTCATGGGCCAAAATTGGGCCTTAGGCTTCAAATTGAAATTGGGCTCAAATGTCAATCAAATTGGACTTGTATTTGGTCTAAAATGATATTGGTGATGTATATTTGAAGTTTATAATTGAATTGGACCAAAATTGAGGTCAATTGGGGTGGTTTGGTTTGACATTGGGTTCACTTGGGTTTAAAATGAGCCAAATTGGGGTTTTTGGTAAAAGTGGAGTAAATTGGCAAAATTAACCCATGGTGTAGTTGAACAAAATGAAATTGGGAATATTTTGGGTTTTCTAGAATTTGTTGGGAATTGTCTGAATTTTTGGATTTTTGGGCTAAGAAGGGCATTTTGGGTATTTGGAGGGTATTGGGGGGTACTTTTGCAATTTTTGGTATTTTTTGACTATGGATGATCAATTTGAGTGGGGGAAATGTTTAGGATTGATTTTGAGGAATTTTGGGTAATTTAGGTGATTTTGTAAATTTTGGGTATTTCCAAGGGCTTTTGGAAGGTTTAGTAGGTGTAGGGCCCCGAGGGTCAAAAATTGAAATTTTGGAAAAATGAAGATCGATCAAATTTAAGTAAAATGGAATCACTTTGGTTGAGCCATGAAGCCATATTAAGCCCATATGAGCCATGAGAAGACTCATTTGAGGCATTCAGCTATGTTGTTCCTAACCCTCTTGGCTGAGGGCTTAGGGGTTAAGGACCATCCATATGAATTACCTACATGAGTCGGAAGTCAAGTTGGGTGAGAGTGTGGTTTTAGGACTTGGAATGTGTGTGAGAATGTAGTGCATGTGCAGGTCGACCCTCGCGAGACCGAGGCCACCTGGGGTATTCTAAGGCCGAAGTCCTATAGGGAACTCATCCTTTAAACCTCCATATTTGATTTCAACCCTCTAGGTGATTAGGGGTCTACAATCAAGCTTGTGGGGTTTGCAGGGAGTCAAGAGGTGTTTGAAATTCTAAAGGGTGGGTTCCACTTCTAGTCCTCTAAGATTAGTCAAAGGAAAAACCTAAGTCTAGATCCTAAGTACTAAAGAGAGAAGAAAAGACCTCATCAAAAATGAGGTCAACAAATGAACCCCCAATAGGTTTGGTGTGCTAACCAAGTACACCGCGCGTATTGGCGTTGACCGAAGAGATCAAAAAGACCAACACAGATGTCCAATTGACAAACTTAGGACGAAGTAGAAGAATTTCTGCTCGGGAGTATCAGGTATATTTCCAAGACCAGAGATCCCTGAACTCTCACTGGGGAAAAGAAAAGGAGGTGAACTCCAAATCACAAGATCTGGGGAATTCGATTTAGATTTCAGTTTACTTTTAAATTTCAAGTTTCAAAGTGTGAGTTTGGATTTCGATTTTAAGTTTAATTTAAAATCGATTTAAGAAAATTTTGAATTTGAAATTTGGATTTAAAATGAGAATTGAAACCTAGATTTCAACTCGGGATTGCGAAGAGAACTAGAATTTAGGTACCAACCTCGGAGTGAGAATCAGAGTTTAAGTATCGATGAAAAAAGGATGAGAATCAGAATTTAGGTACTGATCTCGAGAGAGTGAGATTTGAAGTTTAAGTATCAAACCTGAAAGAGAATCGAAATTTAGGTATCGACCTCGAATGAGAGTCGGAATTTAGGTAACGACCTCGAAAGGAGAGAACTGGAATTTAGGTACCAGTCTCAGAATTTAGAATTGAAATTTAGGTATCAATTCGAAAGAGAATCGAAATTTAGGTATCGATCTAGAATGAGAGTCGGAATTTAGGTACCGACCTCGAAGGAAGAGAACTAGAATTTAGGTACCAGTCTCGGAAATTTAGAATTGAAATTTAAGTATCAATTCGAAAGAGAGTCGAAATTTAGGTATCAATCTTGAATGAGAGTCGGAATTTAGGAACCGACCTCGAAGGGAGAGAACTGGAATTTAGGTATCAATCTCGGAAATTAGAATTGAAGTTTAGGTATCAATTTGAAAGAGAATCAAAATTTAGGTATTGATCTCGAATGAGAGTCGGAATTTAGGTATCGACCTCGAAGGAAGAGAACTAGAATTTAGGTACTAGTCTCAGAATATACAATTGGAATTTAGGTATCAATTCGAAAGAGAATCGAAATTTAGGTATCGATCTCGAATGAGAGTCGAAATTTAGGTACCAACCTCGAAGGAAGAGAACTGGAATTTAGGTACCAGTCTCAGAATTTAGAATTGAAATATAGGTATCAATTCTAAAGAGAATCGAAATTTAAGTATCGATCTCGAATTAGAGTAGGAATTTAGGTACCGACCTCAAAGGAAGAGAACTGAAATTTAGGTACCAGTCTCGGAATTTAGAATTGAAATTTAGGTATCAATTCGAAAGAGAATCAAAATTTAGGTATCGATCTCGAATGAGAGTCGGAATTTAGGTACCAACCTCGAAGGAAGGGAACTGGAATTTAGGTACCAGTCTCGAAATTTAGAATTGAAATTTAGTTATCAATTCGAAAGAGAATCAAAATTTAAGTATCGATCTCGAATGAGAGTCGGAATTTAGGTACCGACCTCGAAGGAAGAGAACTGAAATTTAGGTACAAGTCTCGGAATTTAGAATTGAAATTTAGGTTTCAATTCGAAAGAGAATCAAAATTTAGGTATCGATCTCGAATAAGAGTCGGAATTTAGGTACCGACCTCAAAGGAAAAGAACTGGAATTTAAGTACCAGTCTCGAAAATTATAATTGAAATTTAGGTATCAATTCGAAAGAGAATCGAAATTTAGGTATCGATCTCGAATGAGAGTCGGAATTTAGGTACCGACCTCGAAGGAAGAGAACTAGAATTTAGGTACCAGTCTCGGAAATTTTAATGAGAAATGGAAACGGGTTCCAATCTTGAAGATTTATCTGTATGAAGAGGGACCCAATCCCATGCCATCAGAACCAAATCAAACAAAGTTTGTGGCTCCGTGTCAATAGAATTAGTCGATCCTCTAAGACACAGAAGAAAGAGAATTGAAAGGAGTTGGCATGTACCAAGCAGAAAAGACTTGACTTAACGACAAGTCGAAGAGAATATTAAAATTTCAAAAGAGTTTCAAACAGATTTCAATTGAGGAAAGAACTGAAAGGTTCGAATCAGAGGATTCAGATCGAAATTCAATTTGAGATTTAGATTCGTTTCGTTTGTCCTTTAACGATCCCATTTTATTTTTTTTTTTTTGTTGTTTATCTAGTGTTCATGTGAATTTAAAGTTCATTTTAATATTCAAATTTTTTAGGAAAAATTCTCATTTATTTTCTTTTCTTTTCTGTTCTTCGTTCAAAGTTTATTTAACTCTAATGGCGTTTCCCAGTCAATTTGCACAAAAAGAGGTGAAGGCAAAATATGACGTAGTCATTTTCAATCCAACTTGCTGAAAGTACATCATACAACTTGATCTAGTCATGATGACATTTTCCTCAAAAATTTAATGTCTCATACAATCCATGTAAATCCAAAACGGAATGTGTACACTTTTTGCTGATCCATTCAAAAGTGTCTGTCAAAAATCCATGTCTGAATAGTAAGAAACATGGGCAATAACATCACCTTCCAAGCCACCCTTGGCAAGAATGTCGCATGGATGTGCATTGGAGGTGTGTTATTTCCCATGTAACTCACAGCTCGTAGGGTCGAAGACTCTCCAATTCTGGATCTGGCTGAAAGTGGTAAGGCATTTTTTTGTCGTCCATTCTTCTAAAAGTAACTGAGATCCGCTCCACAGGCACTCCTGGAATGCAATGCTTCGCAATGTCTGCTCCGTTTCCTTTTAACACCAGGACGAAACCTACCATTAGTGGTATCTCCACCGGCCCTCAGAACTCACCGGGGCCTGCAATTCGGAGGTCAGATCCGAACATGATGTTGCACTGGTTGACGAATGACACTGTGCAAAAGGGTCTAACAAAGTCATGATGGTTTATATGCGGAGGTATGCAGTCGCCTTCCTTGTAGATGTTGATAATGCAGATGTTGGGTATGCAATCTGCAGTCCATGTTATCATCATTTTCACCATTCTCTTGATGATTCTTGGCATTGGATCCACCTCACTGCGACGGAGTATCCCTGGTGGATTTCCTTTTCTGTCTGTGGCAAAATTGTAGCAACATCCGCATTGGATTGTAACTCTTCCCTTCCTGGCATCCATCTTCGGAGTTCTGAATATGTCTTTTCTCTCAGGCGGCCAGCTCGACCCATTTTCTGTAATTCAAGAATGCAATCTACAATTTGTTGTTGCTCATAATTCGAGAAAACATCTGTATGTAGCTCGAGGCCTTCCAAGATGTTGACCCTCTTGTTTCCAATTCTTTCAAAGTATTCAAAGTTTTTCTTCTCAACTAATTGCATTTTCTCCAGCTCGTATTACGGGATTATCTGAAGTCCTCGGTGTCTAGTAACATACTGCGGGATGTATGGCTCAACCCCAGCACGTTCTTCTACATGTCTTGGCTCCTCGGGGATAGTCTCCGTAGGGACATCCTCCGGGGTTGCTTTCGCAACAAGACTCTTCGGATCCGGTACATATGCTCGGCGTCGAGGCACCAACTCTATTTCTGCTTTTCTTGGTATTTCTGTTATCTGTTCCGACCTTCTTGGAATTGACTTTCTTCTTTCTAGTTCTTGACAAACCGGTCTCCTTGGAGCATTTGTACTAATAGTATTCACTGTCTGTTCATGTTGATCTTCTGCTAACTTGGTCAACATTTTGCGAATGCGACGATTCTTATTTCTTCGCTGGGTAGCAGTGAGAGTAGCTCTCCTTATCCCTTGAATTTATGTGGGTGCGGCGTTGACAAGCCTACTCTCTGCTGTGGCAACCAAGGACTTAATTTTCCTATCTTCTCTGGTTGCATGTGCGGCGTTTGCTTTTCTTTTCTTGTTGCTGGATTGGTGGCTCGGGCCACCCATTTTCATCACTGTCTGGCTGTGAAGTTCTTCTCGATCAACTGGGATCCAACCATTTTCTTCGTATTGTAAGCCGGCTGGTGTGAAGTCTGAGTCAATCTCTATCACTGCTCCATCCCTCACTCTCTTTTCATCAAGTGCTAGACTCATGCCATTTCTAAAGTTTAGAACCAACCGCCCGTTCGACATTTCCCTGTGAAAAAAACAAGGAAAGGATCAGGCGCTGTACTAAGAACAAGAACAATAAGAAAAACACTTAAAAATTCTTATTCACTTCTTTTAAATTTAAAGGAAGTAGGAAGAGATGAGAAAATATCAGGAATGAATGGATTTAAAAGGAAAAAATTGACATTTTATTATTATGATTTCCCATGTTTTCTTTTTAACATTTTTGTTGATGAGATCTTTTTTTTCATCATCCATTTTATTTTTTTTTGGGTTCGGACCCAGTCACAAAGTGATTACTTCACCCGTGTTTCTAGGGATAAGATTCTATTTTAGAGGCCACCCTTCGAAACATCAGGTCATGTAATACTTCTTTAAATACCGTCCATTGATTGGAAGCATGAGTCATTCTCCACGGTAATCCACCAGTTGGTAGGAACCTCCTGAGTAGACTGTCTCGACCACGAACGACCATTCCCATGTTGGTTCAAATTTACCGTCTATCTTGCGATGTAAAAGAATAGGTCTTCTGAGAACAAGAACTAAGTCACCGACTTTGAAAGTTCTTGGGCGGACCAGTTTATCATGGGCCTGGATCATCTTGGCTTGATACAGTTCCAAATTCTGTTGCACGGAAAGTCTTTTCCCTTCTAAGCTTTCCAGCTCTTCCAATCGTAGCCTAACATTTTCTTCTGTAGTGATCTTTTCTGTAACTGTAATTTGGAGTGACGGAAGCTGAACTTCCAAGGGCAAGACGGCCTCGGACCCGTACACTAAAGCGTAAGGCGTAGATTGAGTAGGAGTCCTAAAAGTCGTCCTGTAGGCCCATAAGGCTTCTAACAACTTCTCGTGCCAATTTCTCTTGTTGTCATCCAAAGTTTTCTTTAAAATTTGAACGAGAGTTTTATTAAAAGCCTCGGTCAAGCCGTTTGCTCTTGGGTAGTAGATCGTTGCATATCGCCAATCGATCCCGTGTCTTCTGAAAAAATTATTGATCTTTGTACTTTTGAATGCAGACCCATTATCTGAAATGATTCTGTGTGATACTCCAAAACGGTAGACGACTTGGTTCTTGAAAAATTGTAGCACGTGGTGTGCCTTCACTTCTCTAAGTGGTATAGCTTCTGCTCATTTAGAAAAGTAGTCTGTAGCTGCAAGAATAAAGTGATGTCCTCTTGAAGAAGATGGTTCTATCGGACCCACTATATATGTGCCCCAACACTCAAATGGCCACGATGCGATTGTCGGATGTAGCACATTTGGAGGTTGGTGTAGAACCACTCCGTGTACTTGGCACTGGTGACAACTTTTGGCAACTTTCATACAGTCGGTCATCATTGAGGGCCAGTAGTACCCTAGTCATTTAATCTTCTTCTTCATTTTCGAACCCGACTAATGAGCGCCACAAAGTCCTGAATGTACTTCTTTAACGATTTCATGAGCCTCGGACCAGCTCAGGCATCTTAGCCACATCTGATCAAAAGACCTTCTGTATAACGCAGTCGGAAGCCTAGGACCGGATGATCTGTCGGCTATATGCTGGAAGGTGGTATCCTCCCTAATTTGTAGACCTGATGCAACAAAGGGTGGACTGGCTTTTATTTTCTTCTTTGGTTTCTCTATGGCAGCAACAGGCTCTATTCGCGATCCGAGGCGGGATTTAGTTGGCATCCGTCCTATCCTTCTTAAGATTTCTGACACGAGGCATCTTTCTTTCTTTGCCAATCTTTCTATCACAGCTTACAGCCGAGTCAATGGCGTAGTCTTATCCCTTTTCCTCTTGTAATTGTTGTAGTACACAGGTCGGGGTAATGCAGCGGCGATCCTACGGAAATTCTCTTCATCTAATGCGGCAGAGAGAGGGTGAAACCTGCTCCCTTCCAACAAAGGTACATACTCAGGCAGTTCTTCTCTTTCCTCAGGAATTTCTTCTAGAAAAGCAACTTCAGCAGCTTTGGCTTTCTCAATCCTGGTGATCTTTCTGCTTCTATTTCTCCTTTGAGTCCGAGTTAGGGGTGCAACTCTTGAACTGGACCTAATCTCAAAAACAGCTGGTATTGTAGCAAAATCTGTACCCTCCACGGTGAGAGGCTCATCACAGACTTAGATTTCCTTCCCCTTCAGTCTGGCAGAAGTCGGGGTAGGTGCAGAGATGACTAGACCGGTGGGGGTAGAGACAACAGTCCTCCTACGAACAGTAGTACTCCTTTCAGCTAAAATCCTTTGCAGGGGAGGGAATTCTTGAGTCGATTTCAGATTGAACTCAATCACGGGCTTTTCAGTTTCTGACGCTTTGTCCATTAGTGTGAAGAGAGTGACGTCAGCGAACTTGACATTTATGTTACCGAATCCTTGTCTGAAACGGATGATCCCATTGTCGGGCAGCTCATCCTTGTAAATGGCAAAGTCCATTCTATTGGTGAAGGAGAAGATTAACTTTGGGGCGGTCATTTTCGGCAGGCGATTCCGAATGTCGATCCCGAATTATGCTTCTTTTCGTCGTAAAGTTTATGACGAAAAAGAAAGAGTCCGAACACATTTTCTTTTATCTTAGTGTATTTTATGATTTTTAAAAGAGATTGTTTATTAGAAGGTTGTTTATTAGCAGGTTCGTTTGTTAGAAACAAAACGATTAAAGAAAAAGGGTTATAGAAAAGGTAAAGGGCCCGATTTAGAATTGGAAAGGAAGAGAAAGTCTTATGCAAGACTTCTCGACTCAAAGGACCGCTCCTAAATTAGCACCTATTGGGGGTCCGCCCCACCTCAGAAAAGAGGCAAAAGGATCTCGGAACCTCTCCATTTAGGGCTGTCTAAATAGTGGCTCCTAAATCCGAGAGGAGTTGGCTATACTCGTTCAAGACAGAAATGAACGATGTATCCCAAAGGAAGAATGGTAATTTTAGTCCACTAGGGATATGGACTCACTACCGATTTATGAAAGCAAAACCATCTAATAAAAAATGGAGAGAGGAACTAGTCCCCAGCGGAGTCGCCAGAAATTGTCGGCATATTTTTAGGTTTGTGTGTTGTATTTCAAAAAGGGGTCGCCTACAGAAGTTGTCGGTGGATTTTAATTTAATTTAAATATATAATTTAAAAAGTAGTATTTGATTTTTGAAAATAATTTTAAATTTGAAAATTTTTAAGATATGAAAAATCAAACCGATCTCACATCCCAAATAGTTTATATAAACGAGCACCGCATCACAAACCGTGTATCTATCCCGAAGAATAGACACACTGCTTGACGATGGGGCTCAATTAAATAAACTAGAAGATTTGTGACATCCGTTTGGTCTGCGAACCAATTTAATAAGCCGACAAGTTCCCCTACTTAATATAAATGAATTAAGCATGGTTTATATTACCTGGGTTCTTAAAGTTCCCTATAAGGGCAAGCCCCTATAGTTAATTAGATCTTAAATGACGGGAATCATTTAAGAAAACTCTCTATAATGATCAGTGGTTTTGCTCTCAAGGATTTCAAAGTTTAAGGTTTTCAAAGGATTTGAGTTTTGGAAATTTCAATAGGGAATGGATCAAATTTGGAACAATTAATTTCAGGAGTTCAAAGGAAGCTGAGGATCCAAGAAGAATCTTGGCAACTTCCCAAACTATCCTATTGTTTGGCTTCAATTTAGGAATTTATTTAATATTGCAATCTTGCCAATTTTAATTAATTAGGACTTATATTTGTATGACATGATCATACAAATAGCCTCGAGGATATGAGGGTTTTTGTCGTACCGAACGACTACCTCGGAGTCCTAAGACCGGTTAGGGCTTAATTTGCATGACATGATCATGCAAATGCCTAACCAAGAGTTGAGGATTTATGTTGCACTAGGCAAACTACCTCGAAATCCTATGGCTTTGTTATTTAATTATAAAGAAAGTTTTGCCGAAGTAGACCTGAGTTTTGCTGATGACGATGGTCGTGCTGCCCACCATGCTCCGAGCTCCTTGTTGTTGAAGAGGTTTAGTTTTAGAAGTCATAAATCAGGAGATGAGAGAAGTGTTTTGGTTTAGAGAAAATCTTAAAATCCAAGTGTTTTTAATATTTTAATTAAAACAAATCTTAAAGTTCTTTAAACAGAACCGATTAAGATCCCACGGTTCCGTCATCCCGGCACCGTTATTTTCATCGAATTCACTTAGTCCAGATGAATTTGCTAAACTCAACTGAATGAGTTCCACACTTTCATTTAGACCGTGGGAAATCCCGTTAGCAACACGTGGCTTTGTTATTTAATTCTAAAGAAAGTTTTGCTGAAGTAGACCTGAGTTTTGCTGATGACGATGGCCGTGCTGCCCACCATGCTCCGAGCTCCTTATTGTTGAAGAGGTTTAGTTTTAGAAGTCATAAATCAGGAGATAAGAGAAGTTTTATGGTTTAGAGAAAATCTTAAAATCCAAGTGTTTTTAATATTTTAATTAAAACAAATCTTAAAGTTATTTAAACAGAACCGATTAAGATCACACGGTTCCGTCATCCCGGCACCGATATTTTCATCGAATTCACTTAGTCCAGATGAATTTGCTAAACTCAACTGAATGAGTTCCACACTTTCATATAGACCGTGGGAAATCATGTTAGCAACACGTGGGTTACATCATCCGAGGTATTCCCGATTATTCAATGAGACGTTTTAATTTAGTTGTGATTGTAGTTTTGTTGTTCTGTTTGTGATTAAATTTTGAGTTCTTTTATATTTTAGAATGTTATGGCGGTGAATTTTATCTTGCAATGACTTTTAATTTAGTTTTTGTTTCAGTTTAGGGACTATCCTAAAGGTTTTGGTTTTCATGCAACAGTTTTATTTATCATGCAAGAAAAGTAAAGTACATTGCATGTAAGTAAATTGCAATAAAGTAAATTGCAATAAAATAAAAGCATACCTGGAGGGTCTTCCCGTCATCCCAAGCTGCACTTAAAGCACATGTTAAGGCATTTAAATACTTCAACAGATACCAAGGTAAAGCTAAGGGAAGGATTTTGGTTGTCTACCAAATTCCTAATCCTATAACTAGTCATATCCTATGACGTCTAGGTTCTTTGTTTGGTTTTAAGGATGATTTTCTTCATCAAAGAATAATTAGATTCAATTGTTCTTCTAAAATATCTCGTCATATTGAGGAAGTGCTTAGGACGAGTCCTAAACATCTTTTCAATATTTCTAAGATTATTTTGAGTCCAAGTAAATTTAGTTGCACGGGTGAATTAATCATCCATCAGTTTACTTAAACTTTGTTTCTTGCTCAGTGAACTTAAGTGTTTGATTACCTGATGAATGAAGTGACATCTCACTTAATACTCTATTTAAGAGTTATAATAATTAAATCCTTTAAGGGCAAGTTGGTTTATCGAGAATTTTAATCATAATTAATTAAAAGTTTGAGTTAATGGTTTAAAGTGTTTTAATTTAATTTTGAGGTTTTAATTAATAATTTTAAGGTTGGATAGTGTTCAAATTATTTTAGATTTGATTTAAATTTTTACACTTTCAATTATCTTAGTATTTCATATTGACGTTCATGTTTTAAATTTACTTAGATAGAAAGAGGTGTTGAAATTATTGATATGTTTTGACTTTAATTCTTAATGATTTCATTTAGGTTTGTTGTTAAATGATTTTAATTTAATTTAATTCAACTTGCTTTTAATTTAATTTTCATTTAATTGTAATTAATTTTAAATTTAATTTAATTTTATTTTATTTAATTTTTAATTTAATTTAATTTAATTTAATTTAATTTAATTTAATTTAAATTTAAATTGTTAATTTTAGTTTAACTTTAATTTTAATTTAATTTTAATTTAAGTTAATTTAATTTTAGTTTTAATTTTAGTTTTAATTGTTAATTTGGATTATTATTTTAATTTTTAATTAAGAACTAAATATTATTAAAGTGACTTATTTAGGGATTTTTAAATTAAAGAATAAATATCCTCTTAATAATATCCCTATTTTAATAATCCAAATTTTAAATATATTCTTTCCAAAATTTATATTATTTAATTAATTAAAGTTTCATTTTTGATATTTTCAAAGTGTTTAATGGGTTTCTACCCCTTAATTTCCCTAAGTTTCAATCATCCAAGAGAAAATTAAAATCAAATATTTTACCCCCCATTTTGATTAAACCTAAAGTTTTAATTAAGGGTTAAAATTTTTAATTACCTTTATGCCCTTTTAAGCTTATTTATTTCATAACTCACTAAATTGAGCTCAAATGAATTTGAAATTTTTATGTCACCTCACTCACATGTCAATTAAGATATTGGAGAAGAAAATGTGATTTTTCTGAATTTAATTTATTTATATAATTTTTTTTAGTAGAAAATAAGGGTTTTCAAACAAAATTCAACAACATGACCAAGGAAAGGTTTCTCTACTTAAGAAAATTATGGGATGTTCTTAATGACCAGAGGACCATTTGGACCAATTTTGGTGATTTTTTTAATTATATATTATTTATTATAATTATTTCGAGTTTTAGAGTATTAATTAATTATAAAATAAAATTAAAGTTGAAAAATGGATTTTATATTTTTTTTTAAATCTCTCTAACCTCAAGAAGTTCAGAGAAATAAATTTTATAATTTTCTGATTTTTCTTTGATTTATTAGAATTATTTTAGTGAAGAAGGTTGAAAATTCATTTTTTTAATATTAAAAATTACATTAAGCCTTTAAAATTCAATATCTTACCCAAGCGACTTAGGAAAAATATTTGGTTTGTTCCTAAGTGATTAGGAGTCAAAATGTGACATTTTTATGATTTTTAATATTTTTGTGATTTTTATTATTTTTTTAATTATTAAAATATTAAAATATTGTGGAAAATCAACTTTTTTAGAAAAATTCCAATTTTAATTTTTCTGAACTCCCCTGATATTAGAGAAGCTCCAAAATCATTTTTGTGAATTTTTGAAAAGTATTTTTGGAGTTATGAATTTTTAAAGTTCCATTTTGCTCATGAGGCTTAATCAACCCATTTGGTGGGGCTAATCAAGTCCAATTGGTTTCAAAATTTTATGTAAGATTTAACCGACCCTAAAGAGTAAAGGAGAATTATTTTTAAGTCAATTTGATGTGTGGTTAACCCTAATTAAATCAAATTCAATTATAGGGGTTTAGGCCAATTAAGGTCATTATGAATGAATTAACTCAAAATATATTTTTCAAAGGGTCCTCTGGTCCTAAGGAACATCACCAAATTTTCTTAGATTTTATTTTACAACATGCTAATTATTGGAATTAAAATACCTAAAACAGTGACCTGAACTTGAAAATTCAATAACTTTTCACAGAGATGGCCTCTGACATTGAAAATTTCAGGTAATGTTCTCAAGATCAAAGGCTTCAAAAGCCCTATGGTCTCATGCCATGGTGAATTGTCTATGCAAATGAAGAATCAAAATACTAAAAATAGTAAATAAATTATTAAAAATAAAATACTCATCCAATTAATTTGATTTCTTTTCCACATTATTCTCCTTTGTTCTCTGAGCAAGTGGGTATTTTTATTTTATTTTTGTGATTTTTTTATGCAAAGATATGAATTTTCTAAGTTACGGGTATTTAATTAATTCAGAAAATAGGGATTTATCTACTTATCCACGCGGTGCTGCGTCAACCTCGGCAGCTCCAAAACCCCTACGTGTCGTGCTCCCATTCGACGCCGCCGCTTGAGTCAGCAGCCAGGCGTCCCGCGGTTCATGTACCATTGCGCCGTCCGACTTGATCTCGACCATCCGCTCGATACACGCGCGATCCAACGGCTCCTGGTCATCGTCTAAGACTGGTGTGCACCCGTGACCGTCCACACTAAAACCCTAAGATCTCACTCGATTCTCAATGGATTTTCGTGTTCTTATGCTCTATGGATTTGTCTTGAAGAGACGAACACATCCATACGGTTTATAGGCTATGAAAGTAATCTAAACAAAATGGAGAATCGTTGGAAGCTAGGTAGGAAGAATGAGTTCATACCTTTGCTCAGAGAAGTGAAGCTTCGATCTGAGAGTTGTGTCACCTTAGATTGAGTTCAGGCAAGCTTTAGATGAAGTCTCCGGCTCTGGGGAATTGTCTAAGTATGAAAGTGACCAAGGCCGATCACAAAGCTTGGAGCTGGAAGCAATGGCTGGCTTGGTGAGGGGGCTTTTGCTGGGGAACTTCTCCTCTTGGTCTGGTGAAGGTGTAGGACCAATCAATTTGGAGATTGACTCACTGTGGTCAAGTGTCCTGTTTTTTGGGGGGATTTTCAACTCAGAAATTGAGCTCACAGAGAGAGTTTTAGGGCTGGATTTCAGTTGGGATCAAGTTCTCTATGTCTGGAGAGGGGTCTGGAATGATTTTGGTAGAGTTTTGGTAAGGTTTGGTTCAACTCTCCCTTTGGCCAAGACGTGGTGGTGTTTAAAAAGGAATGGCTAGAGGGCTTCCCAGGGGGGTTTGGAGGCTGGGATCAGCTGCTCAGGGGAGGAGAAGAACAGCCATGGTGTCCATTTGGGTTGGGACAGCTCAGCCAGGGAGAATTGCAAAATTTTGCTCACATGGAGCTCTTGGCCATGGTGTTTTCCAGCGACCCAGGCGGCTGGCCGGCCAAGCATTGGTCACCATCTTGACCAGTGAGGTCAAGGCTGAAAGTGCAAGCAATTGGCTATTGCCATGTGTAAGGAGGTTTGATTGAAATGGCATGGGGTAAGAGTCATTTTGGCTTAATTTGGTCCAATGCATAGATTAAGCTAGGTGTGCCTCCCCAAGGCTGGTTTGGGCTGAAGAGAAAGTCATTTGGATCAGCTTGATTAGTGGGGTCAAGTCACAATCCAAGTACAATTAAGCTTAAGCATGACTTAGGGGAGACATGGGAATGGTTAATGATTCTTAAGGAGTGCTTAAAGGATCTCCTCCTTTTTCCATTTATGGGGTGTTGACAATCCTAAGATTCTCATGGCTCTCATGTGGCTTGTGCATGGCTCCAAGGCTTGCTCGTGGCTTAGGAATGGCTTGGCTCACTTGCATGAGAAAGGGATTTTGGGATTTTTGAAATTTAGGGGTATTTTGGCATGATTATTGATTTAGATTTATTTGATGATGGAATTGGAACTTAGGGAATGATTTTGATTAAATGGATGACAAATGAAAATGTCATGTGGGCTTCAGAATCAATTTTGGGCTTTTGAAATTGTCTTGGGATGGGCTTTTAAAGTGGTTTAAGGAAGTGGGCTTTTGGATTTAAAATAAATTTGGGATGAAAATTTTGTAAAGGATTGTGCCAAATAAATGTTGCAATTTTTATAGGCATGTGTCATGAGTGATTTGGAACAAATTTAAAGTGATTTTGAATTGAATTGGGTTTAATGTGGGCCTTTTTGGTAAAGGGGCCAAGGTGGTTCAAAATGGGCTAACTTGGGTTAAGGTTGGGCTAAAGTCGGATTTGATGTAAAATTAAGGTTGAGAAATGTTCATGGGAGTGTCACAAGGAGTTTCCAACTTTGGTTGGGCTCTACTTTTGGGATTTGGGCCCATTTGGGTTTGGTTTGGGCTTAGGTCAATTTAAGGGATTTTGATTTTGGGTTAAGTTTGAGTGGAGTTTAGGTTTAAATTTTGGGTAAATAAAGTTAGTGTTTTGTTTATGGGGGTGTTAGGAAGGCTTTAGAAAAGATTTCGGGCCAATTGGAGTTGAATTGGATGGGTTTGAGCTAGGTTTAGGTCATGGGCCAAAATTGGGCCATAGGCTTCAAATTGAAATTGGGCTCAAATGTCAATCAAATTGGACTTGGATTTGGTCTAAATTGATATTGGTGATGTTTATTTGAATTTTATAATTGAATTGGACCAAAATTGAGGTCATTTGGGGTGGTTTGGTTTGACATTGGGTTCACTTGGTTTTAAAATGGGCCAAATTGGGGTTTTTGGTAAAAGTGGAGTAAATTGGCAACATTAGCCCATGGTGTAGTTGAACAAAATGAAATTGGAAATATTTTGGATTTTCTGGAATTTTTTGGGAATTTTTTGAATTTTTGGATTTTTGGGTATTTGGAGGGTATTGGGGGGTACTTTTGGAATTTTTGGTATTTTTTGGCTATGGATGATCAATTTGAGTGGGGGGAAATGTTTAGGATTGATTTTGAGGAATTTTGGGTAATTTAGGTGATTTTGTAAATTTTGGGTAGTTCCAAGGGCTTTTGGTAGGTTTAGTAGGTGTAGGGCCCCGAGGGTCAAAAATTGAAATTTTAGAAAAATGAAGATCGATCAAATTTAAGTAAAATGGAATCACTTTGGTTGAGCCATGAAGCCATATTAAGCCCATATGAGCCATGAGAAGACTCATTTGAGGCATTCACTATGTTGTTCCTAACCCTCTTAGCCAGGGGCTTAGGGGTTAAGGACCATCCATATGAATTACCTACATGAGTCAGGAAGTCAAGTTGGGTGAGAGTGTGGTTTTAGGACTTGGAATGTGTGTGAGAATGTAGTGCATGTGCAAGTCAACCCTCACCGGACCGAGGCCACCCGGGGTATTCCTAAGGCCAGAAGTCTTATAGGGAACTCATCCTTTAAACCTCCACATTTGATTTCAACCCTCTAGGTGATTAGGGGTCTACAATCAAGCTTGTGGGGTTTGTAGGGAGTCAAGAGGTGTTTGAAATTCTAAAGGGTGGGTTCCACTTCTAGTCCTCTAAGATTAGTCAAAGGAAAAGCCTAAGGCTAGATCCTAAGTACTAAGGAGAGAAATAAAAGACCTCATCAAAAATGAGGTCAACATGATGTTACATTTCGTACTTCATTTACTTTTCAATTTGGCAAATTGAAATGCTAAAATTTGATGTAAAACATATGATCAGAGAGGAATATGCTTTCTACAATAAAGTGAGAATCACATTCAATTTCATGAATGAGAATGTAGTTTACGGGTTTAGTGCAAATAAATAGGGAAATATACTTTGTTGGGCGTAGAATTGAAGATTTTAGGGTGACAGACTAAAATCCCCAAAACGGTCCTAGTGCTTCAAATATAAAGCGAGAGTTAGCCCTCAGGCGAGGGGGAAGTGGGAGTTCTAGATTGAGAGCCAATATCCTCTCAGTCTAACCACAAATTTATGGCTAAACTTAGGATTGACCAATATTTTATATGCACTAGAAAGAGGATAAAGAATAAGAATCCTCTTATTTGGCACAATTCAATTTCCAATAATCTTAATCTTTCACTAACCATAACCTCATTGCAAGGGGAAGGATACTTTCTCCAATTTGAACCTTTCATTACAAAATTGTAAAGCTTTATTTAGAATTAGTAATTTAAATTTGAAGTTTAGAAAGTGGTTTGGTAATTTAGTTCTATTAACATCATTAAACACTAGAAACTTGTGTTTTTCACTTGTAAGTTTTATATAGTTTGAATATTGTGTTTTAATGCTACTATCACAAATTTACACCTTCCCTGTGGGATCGATAACCAGGATTCCACTAGAGCCCTATGTTACTTGAGTGATACGTATACTTACCTTTGTATTTTGGTGATTTTAAGAAAATATATACAATACAAAACACTGCATCAAATTCTGAGTAGATTTTTTTGTCTTTCTCCTTGCAATGAGATTTGGTGAAATGAAGAGATAGATTGGATATGCAATTTAAATGTTAAATACTTGTGATGATTTTACACTTCTTACTTCATTTATTTTTCAATCATGCCAATAAAAATATTAAAATTTGTTGTGAAACATATGATCCAAGAGGAATATGCACTCTACAACAAAGTGAGAATCACATTCAATTCCAGGGATGATATTGTAGTCCATAAGGTTGAGTGCAAATAAAGGGAAATATACTTTGTTGGGCGTAAAATTGGAGATTTTGAGGGTGACTGACTAAAATTCCCAATTCGATCTTAGTGTTTGGAAACTAAAGCGAGAGTTAACCCTAAGGCGACGGGGAAGTGAGAGCCAGTATCCTCCCATCCTAACCACAAATTTAGGGACTAAACCAACCATTAGCCATTATTCTTTATGCACTCAAAACAAGATAAAGAATAAGATTGTTCCTATTTGGCATAATACAATTTCCAACAATCTAAATCTTTCATTAACCATAACTTCATTGCAATGAGTAAGGATACTTTCTCTAATTTGAACCTTTCGTTACAAAATAGTAAAACTTTATTTAGAATTAATAAATTACTTTGAAGTTTAGAAAGTATTTTAGTAATCTTAGTTCTTTTAGCAACATTAACATTGTCAACTTGTGTTAGTAAAACTTTGTTTAGAATTAGTAAATTACTTTGAAGTTTTGAAAGTATTTTGGTAAACTTAGTTCTTTTAGCAATATTAAACATTATCAACTTGTGCTTTTCACATGCAGGTTTTATATAGTTTGAATATTGTGTTTTAGTGCTACTATCACAATTTTACACATTCTCTGTGGATCGATAAACAGGACTCTACTAGAGTACTGTATTACTTGAGCGATATGTATACTTGCTTTTGTATTCTGGTGACTATAAGAAAATATACAAAAATACAAAACACTGCATCACAACACCACCACACAACCCTAATTTCACCACTGGAGTCCAGGGTGTTTTACGGCTGTGACAAAACCTTACCAAAACTCCAAATTAATCCTCCCATAAGCTTTACAAGGTCATAAAGCTCTCCCCTGGTCAAAATCCACTCTTCCTGCACCCTCTAATCAAAATCAACACCAAGCAAAGCTACCCTTTTTTTCTAGCAGATTGTTGACCTCATTTTTAATGAGGCCTTCTTTTCTCTCTTTACTACTTAGGATCTAGCCTTAGGCTTTTCCTTTGTCTATCCTAGAGGACTAGAAGTGGAACCCACCACTTAGAAATTCAAGCCACTTCTTAACTCCCTGCAAACTCCACAAACTTAATTGTAGACCCCTAATCACCTAGAGGGTTGAAATCAAATGTGGAAATTTAAAGGATGAGTTCCTATAGGACTCTTTGGCCTTAGGACTGCCCCTGGTGGCCTGGTCTAGTGAGGGCTGACTTACATACACACTACACTCATACACTATACTTTCACACACCTCCTAAAACCACACCCATACCCAACTTGACCTCCTGACTCGTGTAGGTGATTCACATGGATGGTCCTTAACCCCTAAGCCCTTGGTAAGAGGGTTAGGAACAACATAGTGAATGCCTCAAATGAGTCCTCTCATGGCTCATATAGGCTTAACAAGGCTTTATGGCTCAACCAACATGATTTCATTCCACTTACATTTACCCAATCTTCAATTTTCTAAATTTTCAATTTTTGACCCCCGGGACCATACACCCGCCTAGCCTACCCAAAACCCTTGAAATTACTCAAATTTTCCAAAAATCTCCAAATTACCAAAAATTCCCCAAAATTAACCTTTAATATTTCCCCTCCACTCAAATTGATCATTCATAGACAAAAATACCAAGAGTTCAAAAAATACCCCCAATACCCTCCAAATACCCAAAATACCCTCTTAGCAAAAAAATACAAAAATTCAGAAAATTCCCAGAAAATCCCAAATATTCCCAATTTCATTTTGTCCAACTACACCAGCGAACAATTTTGTCAATTTACCCCACTTTTGTCAAAATCCCCAATTTGACCCATTTTAACCCAAAGTGAACCCAATGTCAAACCAAACCTAGCCAATTGACCCATATTCTGATCCAATTCAATTCTAAACTTCGATTCAACATCCCCAACACCAATCTAGACCAAATCCAAGCCCAATTTGATTTGCATTTGAATCCAATTTCACTTTTGACCTTAAAGCCCAATTTGGACCCATGACCCAAACTTAGCCCAAACTAACCCAATTCAACTCCAATTAACCCCAAACCTTTTCTAAACCTTCCCTAACATCCCCACAAACAAAACACTAACATGATTTGCCCAAAATTTAGACCCAAATCCCACTCAAATTTAACCCAAAGCTAAAAGACCCAATTTTGACCTAAACCCTAACCTAACCCAAATAAGCCCAAACCCCAAAATCAAAACCCAACCAAAGTCAAAACCTCTTTGAAACACTCCCATAAACATTTCCCAACATTAATTTTACATCAATTTTAACCCTAGCCCAACATTGGCCCAAGTTAGCCCAATTTGACCTACATTGGCCCATTTACCAATGAGGCCCAAATCCAACCCAATTCAAACCCAAATCACTCCAAACTAATTTCAAATCACTCATGACATATCCCTAAACCAAACCCAACATTTATTTGGCCCAAACTTCTACAAAATTCCCAACCATGAATTCATTCTTAAACCTAAAGGCCTATCCCCTTTAGCCTTCCTAAAAGCCCATCAAAAATGACTTCAAAAGGCCCAAAGCCCACATCACAATCCTCTATCATCACCCATTTGATAAAGCCATCTCCTAAGTTCTAAATCCATGATAAAATAAATCCAAATCAATCCATATGCCAATTCCCATTAAAATGCCAAAATTCACAAAACCCTTTTTCATGAAATTGACTTAACTTTTCCCAAGCCAAAGATGAGCCATGGAGCCATGCATGAGCCACATGGAAGCCATGAGAGCCTCTTTACATGTCACCATGCCATTTTGGGCAAAAGGAGGAGACTCTTTCCTTAATCTCCTAAAGTCATTAGCCTTAACCATGATTCCCCTTAACCTAAATTTAATCCAAATATATTTGGATAAGGACTTCTCCATGTCAAACCAGCTGATTCCTTTCGACTCCTCACAACACCCAAAGCCACCTTGAAGGGTGAACCAAGCCCAAAAGGTGGACTTGACCAAATCAAGCCAAAAATTGGCCTTCCCCCATGCCATCTTAATCAAAGCTTTTGCACATGGCAAAGCCCAATTGCCTACACTAAACCCCAGCCCTGACCCACCTGAACCTGAGGGTGACCCATGCCTGACGGCCAGCCGCCTGGATCGCCGGAAAACACCACACCCGAGAGCTCACATGTGAGCCAACTTTGAAATTCTCCCTTGCTGAGCTGCCCCATGCCCAGTGGCCATTGCAGCTTTTCTTCTCTTGCCAAGAGCAGCTGATCCCAGTCCCTAACTCCCCCTGGGAGACCCCCAACCTCTCCTATTTAAACCCCACCTCTCTCGGCCATGGAAGAGGTGCTGAACCAACCTTACAGAAACTCTGCCAAAATTGTTCCAGACTACTCCCCACACTTAGAGAACTTGATCCCCATTGAAATCCCCCTGCTATTTCCTCTCGCGAGCTCGATTTCGGAGTTGAAATCCAAGCCCAAAACCAGGACACTTCTTCACAGTGGAGCCAATCCCCAAATTGATCGGTCCTACACCTTCACCAGACCAAGAGAAGAAGTTCACCAGCAAAAGCCCCCTCACCAGGCCAGCCATTGCTTCCAGCCTCCAAGCTTTGTGATCGGGACTTCATCTGGAGCTTGCTTGGACCTGGTCAAGGGACTTCATCTGGAGCCTGCTTGGACCTAATCTAAGGTGACACAACTCTCAGATCGAAGCTTCACTTCTCTGAGCAAAGGTATGGAGTCACTCTTCTTCCCGAGCTTACAGAGATTCTCTATTTAATTTGAGTCAATTTCAATACATGTTTACCGTATGGATGTGTTTATCTCCTCAAGACAAATCCATAGAGCATAAGAACACTAAAATTCGTTGAGAATCGAGTGAGAAATTAGGGTTAGAAGGTTGACGGTCACGGGTTCACACCAGTCGTAGACGATGACCAGGAGCCGTCGGATCGCGCGTGTATCAAGCGGACGGCCAGGATCGCGCCTGACGGAGCAACGGGACATGAACCGCGGGCCGCGTGGCATCCTAGTCAGGTGGCGGCGTCGAATGGGAGCGCGCCGTGTGGTCGTTCGGAGATGCCGAGGATGATAGGGCGCCACGCTGGATAAGTAGGAAAATAGGCATTTTCTTATTTATTTAATTCCCTAAACTTCAAAAATGCATAACTTTGTGTAGGAAAATCAGAAAAATAAAATAAAAATACCCTCTCCGCTCGATTGAATAGAGGAGAATAATGTGGAAAAGAAATCATTTAATTTCATTGAGTATTTGATTTTTAATAATTTATTTACTCTCTGCACATTTTCAATTCTCCATGCATGTATACAATTCACCATGGCATGAGACCATAGGGCTTTTGAAGTCTGTGAATTTGGGAACATTCCCTGAATTTTCTAAAGTCAGAGGGCACCCCTATGAAAAATTATTGATTTTTCAATTCTAGGTCACTATTCTGAATATTTTAATTCCAATAATTAGCATGTTGTGAAATAAATTCTAGGAAAATTTGAGGATGTTTCTTATGACCAGAGGACTCTAGGAAAAATAGGTTTTGAATTAATCCACTTGGAATAACCCTAATTGGCTAAAATACCCAAAAAAGGTCCTTAATTAATTAGAGCTAATCATACATCAAATTGACTTGAAATCAACTCTCCACTGACCTTTAGAATCAGAGGAACCCACCATAAAAATTTGAAGTCAATTGGACTTGGTTAGCCCTACTAAATGGGTTGATTAAGCCATTTAGCCAATTTAAACTTTAAAAATTCATAACTTTCAAAATACTTTTAAAAAATTCCCAAAATTGGTTTTGGACCCTCTCTGATATCAGGGGAATTTAAGAAAATTAAAATTACAATTTTCTAAAAAAGTTGATTTTTTGCATTATTTTAATATTTTTAATAATTAAAAAATAATAAAATTCAGCAAAATGTTATATTTTGAATTTTAATCACTTAGGAACAAACCCCATTTTTTTTCTTAGGTCCCTATGATGAGATATTAAATTTTGAAGCCCTAAGGTAATTTTAAAATTCAAAAAATGTATTTTCTAGCAATTCCACCAAAATAATTCTAATAAATCAAAGAAAAATCAGAAAATTATAAAAATTGGTTCTCTGGTTTCCTTGATATCAGAGAGATTTTTGAAAATATAAAATTCATTTTTCAATCTTTATTTTATTTTTAAATTAATTAATACTCCAAAATTCAAAATAATTATAATAAAAATAATATAATTCAAAAAATCACCAAAATTGGTCCAAGTGGTCCTCTCGGTCATTAGGAATGTCCCATAATTTTCTTAAGGATAGAAACTTTCCCATGGTCATGTTATTAAATTTTCCTTGAAAATTCTTATTTTCCACCAAAAATAATTATATAAATAATTTAAATACAGAAAAATTACATTTTCTCATCTAATGTCTTGAGTGACATATGAGGGAAGCCACATAAAAATTTCAAATTCACTTAAGCTCAATTTAGTGAGTTATGAAATTAATAAGTTTAAAGGGCAAAATGGTAATTAAAATTTTAACCTATAATTAAAAATTTTAGGTTTAATTAAAAGGGTGGGTAAAATATTTGATATTAAGTTGATTTTAGATGTTTGAAACTTAGGTATTTAAAGGGTAGAAACCTACCAAACAATTTGGAAGTAATTAAAATAAACCTTAATTAAATAATTGTTTAAACTTGGAAGAATAAAAAATTTGGAATTATTAAAATAGGGATATTATTAGGAAGAGATTTATTCTTTAATCTAAGAATCCCTAAATTGATCACCTCAATAATATTCAATTCCTAATTAAAATGATAATCTAAATTCAAAACTTAAAAATGCTTAATCATTAAATTAAATTAAAATTAAAACATTTAAATTAAATCCTTTTAAAATTTCATTTAAATTAATACTTTATCAATTAAAATTAAATCACCCCTAAAGCATAAAAAAAAATAAAATATTAAATTAAAATTAAAAGAAAAAAATAATAAAATTAAATTAAAATTAAAATTTAAATTAAAACTAAAAAATAAAACCAAATTAAAATTTAAATCAAAATAAAATAAAATTAAAATCAAATTAAAATTTAAATTAAATTAGATTAAAATTCAAATTAAATTAAATTAAATTAAATTAAATCACATTAAATTAAATTAAATTAAAACATATTAAATTAAATTAAATTAAATAAGTAAAACTAAGTTAAAATTAAAACTAAACCAAATTAAATTAAATTAAAATTAAATTAAATTAAATTAAATTAAATATAACATCATTTAAGACATAAAGAATTTAATCTAAAACAATTTGAACACTATTCCAAACTTAAAACCATTAATTGAAATCAAATCAAAATCACAAATCACTTGAACATCGGTTTGCCCTCAAGAACTCTTATTGTCATAACTCCTAAATGGAGCATTAAGTGAAGTATTACTCCACTCATAGGATATTCAAATGTCCTAGTTCACTGAGCAAGGGGACAAATTAAACCTCGGATGATTACCTCACCTCATTAATTAAATTCATTTGGACTTAAAACAATTCTAGCAATATTGAAAAGATGTTTAAGATTCGTCTTAAGCACTTCCTCAATATGATAGGATGTTTATAAGAACAATTGAACTTAATTGTTCTTTGATGAAGAAAATCGTCCTCAAACCAAAAATACAAGAACCTAGACGTCATAGGAAATGACTAGCTATAGGATTAGAAACTTGGTAGAAAACCATAACCCTTCCCTTAGCTTTACCTAGGAACTTGCTTAAATATTCTAAATTATGTTTAAGTGCAGCCTGGGATGACGGGAAGACCCTCAAGGTACGCTTTTATTTTATTGCAATTTACTTTATTGCAATTTACTTTATTGCAAATACACTTTACTTTTCTTGCATGATAAACAACTGTTGCATGAAAACTCACACCTTTAGGGTAGCCCCTAAAACTGAAACCAAAACTAAATTAAAAGTCATTACAAGATAAAATTCACCGCCACAATATTTTAAAATATAAAACAACTCAAAATTTAATCACAAACCTAATACAAAACTACAATTACAACTAAATTAAAACGTCTTGTTGGATGATCGGGAATACCTCGGATGATGTAACCTACGTGTTGCTAACGGGATTTCCACGGTCTAAATGAAAGTGTGGAACTCATTTAGTTGAGTTTAGCCAATTCATCTGGACTAAGTGAATCCGATAAAAATAAAGATGCCGGAAGGATGGAACCGTGGGATCTTAACCGGTGTTGTTATAATCAACTTTAAGACTTGTTTTAACTAAAACACTAAAAAGCACTTGAATTTTAAGATTTTATCTAAACCAAAACACTTTTCTCATCTCCTGATTTATGACTTCTAAAACTAAACCCTCTGCAACAACAAGGAGCTCGAGAATGGTGGGCAGCACGGTCATCGTCATCAGCAAAACCTGAGTCTACTTCAGCAAAACTTTCTTAGAATTAAATAACCAAGCCATATGATTTTGAGGTAGTTTGCCTAGTGCAACATAAATCCTCAACATTTTGTTAGGCATTTGCATTGCAAATTAAGCCCTAACCGGTCTTAGGATTTCTGAGGTAGTCGTCCGATACGACATAAACCCTCACATCTTCGAGGCTATTTGTATGATCATGTCAAACGAACATAAGTCCTAATTAATTAAAATTGGCAAGATTAAAACATTAAATAAACATTAGGATTTTCCTAAATCCAAGCAAAACAATAGGATAGTCAGAAAATTACCGAAGTTCGCTTCGAATCTGTAATTTCTCCTACTTTTCTTCCTTTGAATTTCCAAAACAAAATGTTCCAAACCTGATCCATTCCCTATTGAAATTCTAAAATTCAATCCCTTGAAAACTTAAACTTTGAAATTCTTGAGAGCGAACTACGATTATTATCGAGAGTTTTCTTAGGTGATTCCCGTCACTTAAGATGTAATTAACTATAGGGGCTTGCCCTTATAGGGAATTTTAAGAACCCAGGTAATATAAACCCTGCTTAATTCATTTATATTAAGCAGGGGAATTTGTCAGCTTATAAAATTGGTTCGCAGACCAAACGGATGTCACAAATCTTCTAGTTTATTTAATCGAGCCCCATCACCAAACAGTGTGTCTATTCTTCGGGATAGATACACGGTTTGTGATGCGGCTCTCGTTTATATAAACTATCCGGGATGTGAGGTCGGTTTGATTTCATATCTTAAAATTATTTTCAAAATCAAATACTACTTTTCAAATTATTTATTTAAATTAAATTAAAAAATTCGCCGACAATTTCTGTAGGCGACCCCCTTTTCAAAATAAAACACACACCCTAAAAAATAAGCCGTACAACTTCTGGCGACTCCGCTGGGGAAAATTCCTCTCTTCATTTTTAATCAGATAGTTCTGCTTTCAAAAATCGGTAGTGCATCCATGTCCCTAGTGGATCAAACTACCCTTCTTTCGGTTGGAATACTATGTTCATTTCTACCTTGAACAAGTACAACCAACATTCTCTCGGATTCAGGAGCCACTGTTTAGACACCCCTAAACAGAGAGGTTCCGAGATCCTTTTACCTCATTTCTGAGGTGGGGTGGACCCCCAATAGGTGTTAGTTTAGGAGCGGTCTTGCGGGTCGAGAAGTTTCTACAAAACTTTCTCTTCCTTTTCCAGTTCTTAATCAATTCCTTTTATCCTTCCTACAACTCTCCTTCTTTTAATAACTCTCTGTCTTAATGAACAAATCTTTTCGAAAAACAATTTTCCTTTAATACCATAAATACGCTAAGGTAAACGAAAATGTGTTCGGACTCTTTCTTTTTCGTCATAAGTTTTACGACAAGAGGAAGCACGATTCGGGGACTAACACTTGGAATCTGCCCTGCAAAAATGGAAGCCCCAAAACTGATCTTCTCCTTCGTCAACGGACTCAACCTGGCCGTGTTCAAGGACGAACTACCTGATAATGGAATAATTTGATTTGGACAAGGATTCGGGGACACCGACATCAAAATCCCCGACGTCACTCTCTTTTCACTCACAAGCGAAGTACCGGAAGCGAGAAGCCATTGATTGAGTTTAACCTCGAGTCGACTCATGAATTCCCTCCGTGCAAAAGATTCCAGCTGAAAGAATCTTGTTGTTCACAAAAGGAGTGTTGTTGCTACCCCCATCGGTCTAGTTGTCTCTGCACCTACCCGGCCTCGCCGGACCAAAGGGAAAGGAAATTCGAAGCCGTGATGAACACATTCTCGTGGAGGGTACGGATCTTCTGTGAAACCTTACATTTTTCAAATCGGGTCCGGCTCGAGAATTCCACCAACGACACGGACTCGGAGGAGGAACAAGTAGAAGGATTGCTAGAGAAGCCGAGGCTGGCGAAGTTTCTTTCTGGAGGAAATCCCGGAAGCGCCCGAGTATACACCGCTGCCTGAATACATACCACTCTTAGGAGGAAGTAGGTTCCATCCCCTCTCCGCCGCAGAGGATGAGGAAAATGTCCGCAAGATTGCTACGGCATTGCCTCAGCCCGCATATTACAACGACGGTCGTAAGAAAAGGGCTAGAATTACGCCATTTGCTTGACTGCAAACCCTGATAGAAAAGTTAGCAAAGAAAGAAAAATGCCCTGTGTCAGAGAATTTAAGAAGGATAGGGCGGGTGCCAGCCAAGTCCCGTCTTGGGCCGCGAGTAGAACATGCTATCGTTGCGGAAAAGCCGAATAAGAGAATGAAAGCTAGTCCACCTGTCGTTATTTCGGGACTACAAATTAGGGAGTATACCACCTTCCGAGCATTTGGGCGACGGACCATCCGGTCCTGAGACCTTCGCTGCTAGAAGGATGGTATGGCGTCCCACTACGGACAATTAAGATTAAAACAACAACCTGAGAAGGAAAGTCTCGTCAGGAGACTTAAGTCTGAAGAAAGCGCTACCGCAGTGAAGGGGACTCATGAGAAAGAAACCTGAAAGCTATCATATCACAACTGCAAAGATGTACAGAAAAGACCACTAGAAGATGCTATGGAAAATCTAAGAACTGATATTCGGCGATTAGCAAGAGAAAGAGAAGAGAAATTTGGAGATGAAGTTGACTCGTCGAGTTCATGGATGATGAATATGCGGAAATTAACATGGTTGAAACACGAGCTTCGTCGGCTTCACAAGGTGCTCCTGCGGCGCGGGAAGAGAGGAGCCGGAAGTAATGAGGAGGCGGCTTCAAGAGAAAGATGATACGATTGCCCAGAATGGCAAAAAGGATGGAAGACATGGGCGTAGCCCTAGCCACTCTCCGGAGTCGGGTTCAACCCCGAAGAGAAACACCCCGAAGTTATTCACATTTTCGGAATTGGAGAACCTCTTCATCGAGCGATTTGTCGGAGCTCGGCACCACATCACTATAGGTGATTTAGTGGTAGAGAAGCGAAACCGAATGAAACTTTGGTGGACTACATACTTCGATGGAGGAATCTAAGTATGAAGTGTGAGCCACGATTACAAGAACGACATGCGATCGACATTTTACTTAAGAGCATTCATGGCTCGATAGCACTTCTTCTCGAGGGATTTACTATTAAGACTTTCGAGAAGTTGTTAAGCAAGGCCGGAAGCTTGCAAGAGGAGGCGAAGCAATTAAGTTTCAACGACAAAACGGACAAACGAAGTCCGTGAAAACTTTTTAAAAAGAAATGCAGGATCGTCGCGACGGTCGATAAAGGCAAGTAGCCAATACAAATGCGCGCGAACGGTCACAACAAACTTAACGAATTACCGGCAACCTCGACCCGGCTATCGGTCATCTCGACGAGTATGAACAACCGCCTCGTTCACAACGTACGCTAAAGGAGCTTCGAGCGGGGAATATCCGATTCGAGAATGAAGCGGCGCCGAAAATGTTCCGCTGATCCGATGAAGACTCCGGATTTCCAACTGCGGAACCTAAGAGACCGGAAGAAGTCGACAAGAAAGGTGATCCCAACTTTTGCCCTTACCACCGGATGCTTGGACACAAGATAGAAGATTGTATTACCTTCAAAAGTTGGCTCAATGACAATCTTCGAAAGGGGAACATAACGATTCCGAAGGAGTACATGAAGGAACCCAAGAAAGGAGGTTCCGTCAATGTTATCTCGACGGATCTCATTGTTCCGATAGATCCTTATGCGACTGATGATGGATGGACTACCGCTTAGATAAAGTCTTCGAAGAAGATTTTGGATCGCATCCAAACCACTTCGGTGCGAGCCTCAATTCAGAGTTTGAAACCTGTCAAGTCGGCACTATCACTTGCGATAGAAGAACCACCTCAACAAGAGACGATTGAAGAAAAGAAGAAAATTGATGAAGAAGAAAAGACTGAGGCTCTTAAGGCCAGACTAGGGGTTGCTTATCCTAGGATAGTTGTTTCCGATTCAGGGGAGAAATCCCTCGAACCTCTAACTCTGTATGATTATCTGCTCACTCTGGTGGGATCTTACAATGATAAGGGTTATGGCGTTGGCTACGTTTTGACTGTTTCTAACGATTACGTAACAAGCAACAACCAACCTAATTCGGACATCGATTCCGATACAAATGACAATTCTCAAATCATACACAATCTCGACGATCACAATGACAAAGAAGACATCCACCAAGGAGGCTACGAGAGTTCAACAAGTAATGAATCAATTTGCGAGTTTCGAGGAGCTCCAGTCACAATAGAGTTAGAGCCTTCAGACTCTGAAGCTAATCCAGAAGAACCTGTCATTCTGTTTCAGGAGGAAACACCAGCAAACTCAATACGGATTCGGGAGAAATTACGAAGTCAACTTAAGAAGTGGAAGAGTTCTACCTCCGAGAATGGGTCCAAAGGACAAAGGAAAGCGGTGGTTGTTCGGGAAGAACCAACCCTGCGAAGAAATACCCATTCGGGAAGAAATCGAGACACATGGAAATAAAGTGGACTACAACGTGCTAGCCCATCTTTGGAAACTACCGGCAAACTAAGCATCCATGACGCTCTCATCTTATCAAAGGAGATGAGAGAAGCTCGATCGAGGCCTTACTTGATCCGAAATTTGCTTAGCTCGAATGATCGGAGATTCCTTAGATGAGGTTTGCTCGTTAAAGGAACGACGAGGTGTTACCTTCACGGACAATGACTTACTACTTGGGACGGCGAGACCACAATCGACCGTTGTACATTTCAGTTACAATCGGGAAGTTTACGCTCTCCAGAGTATTGGTGGATCCAGGAGCATCAATCAATATAATGAATCTTCGAACGCTAGCAAACTTGGAAATTGATGCTCGTAACCTCGAAGCGGACAAAATGTTATTAAGAGGATTCAACCAGAAAGGAGAAAGAGCCCTCGGATCAATAACACTACTAATGAAGACCGGTGACTTGGAAAAGACAACCGCAAAATTTCACATAATTTATTCAGAAACGTCATTTAACGCTCTACTGGGCCGACCATGGATACATGAAAACAGGATGGTACCATCATCCCTACACCAGTGCATCAAATACTATGATGGAGGGGAACGAGTGCATCAAAGGTGACTTACAACCATTCTCCGTACATGAAATTGGAATCCATGAAGATGCGACTTATTACGCACCCCCGAAGAAAACCATCTTCTCCGGAGATACCATAACGAATGAAGCAAAGGAAGTTTGGGACGACGAAGAACACGAAGTCCTAATCCAACGATCACTCACCACTCCCTTATGGCGAGATGGTGAAGGTTTCTCCACAACTCGCATCTGAGGTCGAGGCTGGGGACGAGGTCGTGGCAGAGACGTTAGGACAGTTGGACAGAGAAAACCAGCCATTAATGTTGATTGGGAAGACAATTCTGAAGAAGAAAAAGAGATCAAACAAGAAGCAGCGACAATACGTCAGAAGAAGCCGCAATTCAGGATCCCTCTCAAAGATGAAAAGAACGAAGAATATAAATCGATGTACGAGAAGATTAACCACTATGTACATACTATGACCCTGACCCCGATCCATTCTAATAAGATCGAGGGTATGGTGGTCAAAGAGGTACGTAGCGGCGGAGCAAAGCCAATCAAATTCTACCGTGGTGCTCCTTCCTCCAAAACTAAAAATAATGTACAATTTGAAGATGCTACTTCATCAGAATTAATGGAATTACCTTTTGAGTGGTACTCTCCCTGTGTTCAAAATTTAATTCAGCGTGGTTTCTTACCTCGACAATGGACAAAAGGTCAATCACAACATTTTGGAAAATTATGGAATAACTCCGGTCGTCCACCCAATTCAAAACATGGTCCCGGATTCGGCACAGTAGGGTTAGTTGACGATACTGAATTTTGCTTGGTTGTCACTTGCGAGTCTAATGAAAACTGCATGGAAACTACAGAAGAATTTGAAGATTTACAAATTGGAAATGCTCCACCAGAGTTCGAAGAAGAGATCAAATCTACAATAGATGAGTTAACGGAAGTTAACTTAGGTACTAGCGAAGAGCCTAGACCTACCTTTGTTAGCTCCTTACTCAATAAAGAAGACTCCGAATAAATAATCAAGTTATTAATGGAATTTAAAGACTGTTTTGCTTGGAGCTACGATGAGATGCCAGGACTAGCTCCGGAGGTCGCGATCCATAAGCTAGGAGTGGATCCTTACTGTTCCATTCAGACAAGGTCCCAGAAGAATGCGTCTAGAAATCGAACAACAAGTCATAGCTGAAGTTAAAAAGCTAATAGACGCCAAATTTGTCCGTGAAGAACAATACCCGACTTGGTTAGCCAATGTGATACCGATCGAGGAAGAAGAATGGTCGTAGTCGGAATTTGTGTGGATTTCGGAGATTTAAACAAGGCATGTCCAAAAGATGAATTCCCTCTACCGATCCCAGAATTAATGATCGACATTGCTTCGACACATGAAATATTCTCTTTCATGGATGGATCTTCGGGATACAACCGGATAAAAATGGCTCCAGAAGATGTAAAACTTACAGCATTCAAAACGCCGATCGGAGTATATCGCTACACAGTGATGCCATTCGGACTGAAGAACGCAGGAACAACCTACCAGACAGCAATGACAAGAATTGTTTATGATCTCATCCACAATCAAGTCGAATGCTACGTGGACGATGTGGTCATCAAAAGCAAAGTAAAGGAAAACCACCTGTATGATTTGAGAATTGTTTTTGAACGATTAAGACAATTTAACCTTAAGATGAACCCCTTAAAATGCGCCTTTGACGTCACCTCCGGGAAATTCTTAGGATTCATTGTCCGACATCGTGGAATTGAAATCGACCCGGAAAAGATTAAAACTATCTTAGAAATGCCGCCTCCCAAAACCTTAAAACAACTACGATCTTTTCAAGGGAAGCTGGCATATCTTCGAAGCTTTATCTCGAACTTGTCAGGTAGGTGTCAGCCTTTCTCGGCATTAGTTAAAAAGGACGCCAAATTTATTTGGGAAGAGAAATGCCGAAAGGCCTTCGAGGACATTAAACAATATTTAATGACACCTCCTGTCTTAGCGACCCCGGATCTCGGAGTAGACCGTTGATACTTTATACCGCGGCTTTGGACGACTCACTCGGAGCCTCGTTAGCCGAGTCGATGATGAGGGTAAAGAAAATGCTCTTTACTACCTAAGCCGTCGTTTACTTCCGACGGAAGTAAGGTATCCCACAATTGAAAAGCACTGTTTGGCCCTGATCTTCGCCGCTCAAAAGTTCAGGCACTACATGCTTTCTCATAATGTCAACCTGATCTCAAAATTTAATCCATTGTAATACTTGATGACTCGTCCAACGCTTTCCGCGGACTTGCCGGATGGTCGATGATATTATTGCGAGTTCGATATAACTTTCGTGCCTCTTCGTGCCGTAAAGGGACAAGTCCTAGCGGACTTCCTCGCAAGCACACCCTTTGCCGGCAGAATCCCCTCTCAATGACGACTTGCTAGACGAACAAATAATGAGCTTAGAAGACCACGATGATCGACGTTGGGAATTATATTTCGACGAAGCATCTTCGGCACACAAAGACGAAGAATCGCAAGTGATAGTGCCCGGTAAGGCGGGAATCGGACTAATCTTTATAACACCGGAGCGGGGATGTTAAGATACTCCTACCACTTAACGAGTCATGTACAAACAACGAAGCAGAATACGAAGCCCTCATAACAGGACAGGAATTAACTATTCAAATGGGGATAACAAACATAAACATCTACGGGGATTCGTAGTTAATCATTCAACAGATCGTCGAACAGTACAGAATTTTAAGCCAAGACTCGAGCAATACTTCCAGTATGTCATACAGTTGTTGGAACAGATTCTGAATGTGACGATCTACAAAATTCCCAGGAAAGAAAACGCTTTAGCAGATGCGTTAGCCCGTCTTGCAAAAGAATTTTCCTGTTTGCAAGATGAATCAGTGGAAGTGTTAGTTCACGGACGTCAGGTCCTATCACAGCTTGACATAGACACAATACACAAATCAGAAAAAGAAAAGGAATCGGTTACGCGAGTGATAGAAAACACGGAAGATTGGCGACGGCCATTAATGGACTACTTGCAAACAGGAAAACTACCAGACGATAGGTCGTTAGCCCATCAGATCAAGAAAAGAACTCTGTCCTACGCATTAATAAACAACACGTTATACAGAAGGAATTTCGATCAAATGTCGCTAAGGTGCCTAAGCGGGTCCGAGGCCCGTAAAATTGTTAAAGAGGTGCATTCAGGACTCTGTGGTGCTCACCAGTCGGGTCCGAAGATGAAAATGAAAATTAAAAGACTAGGGTATTACTGGCCCTCAATGATGACCGACTGCATGAAAATCGGCAAGAGCTGTCACCAATGCCAAGTGCACGGAGTGGTTCTACACCAACATCCAAATGTGCTGCATCCGACGATTGCGTCGTGGCCATTTGAATGTTGGGGCACAGATATAGTGGGTCCAATAGAACCACCATCTTCAAAAAGACATCGTTTCATTCTTGCGGCTACAGATTACTTTTCCAAGTGGGCGAGGCGGTTCCACTCGGAGAAGTGAAAGCACACCACGTGCTACGGTTTTCAAGAACCAAGTTGTCTACCATTTCGGAGTACCGCGCGGGATCATCTCGGATAATGGGTCGGCATTCGAAGCATGCAAATCAACAATTTTGTCGGGAGACACGGAATCGGCGGCAATATGCAACAATTTACTATCCAAGAGCAAACGGCCCGTGCGAGGCTTTTAATAAAACTCTCATTCAAATCTTAAAGAAAACTTTGGACGATAATAAGAGAAGTTGGCACGAGAAGTTATTAGAAGCCTTATGGGCCTACCGGACAACCTTCAGAACTCCTACTCAAGCTACACCTTACGCTTTGGTGTATGGGTCCGAGGCAGTGTTACCCTTAGAGGTTCAGCTTACTTCACTCAGAATTGAAGTTGCAAACAAAATAACGACAGAAGAGAATGTCAAATTACAACTAGAGGAATTAGAAAGTCTGGAAGGGAAAAGACTTGCAGCGCAGCAGAATTTAGAATTATACCAAGCTAAGACAGTTCAAGCCCTTGACAAACTGGTCCACCCAAGGACCTTCAAGGTTGGTGACTTAGTTCTTGTTCTCAAGAGACCTATCCTTGCACACCGCAAGATAGGAGGAAAAATTTGAACCCACTTGGGAAGGACCGTTTGTAGTTGAAGCAGTATACTCAGGAGGCTCCTACTAGCTAGTGAATTGCCAAGGAGAACGACATATGCTTCCAATCAATAGACGATACTTGAAGAAGTATTACGCTACCTGATGTTTCGAAGGAATGAATTCTTCATCCCTAGAAGCACGGGCGAAGTAATTACTTATGACTGGGTCCGAACCCAAAAATAATAAAAAATGTGCTAAAATAAATAAAATCATGATAATAAAGTTTTCCTTGTTCTCTCTTCCAAATCAAAATCTTTTTCCGATCTTTTCCCACTTCATTCCTGTTGAATTTGAAAATATAAAAGGAATAATAAAAAAAAGAAGAAAGAAAACTCTGTCTTTAATAAACATTTTCTTAATGTTCTTGTTCTTAGTACAGCCCCTGATACTTCTCATTGTTTTTTTTGCAGGGAAATGTCGAACGGGCGGTTGGTCCTAAACTTTAGAAATGGTGTAAGCCTTGCACTCGACGAAAAGAGGGTGAAAGATGGAGCGATAATAGAGATTGACTCGGACTTCGCACCGGCGGGCTCCGCAATACGAGGAAAGTGACTCGGGTCTCGGTTGACCGAGAGGACCGCCCGATCGAGACGATAATGAAAGTGGGTGGCCCAAGCCGCCAACTCAACAGCAAGAAAAGGAAAACAAACACTGAGGAGGATAAGAGAATCAAGTCTGTAGTCGCTACAGCAGAGGGCAGACTTGTCAGCGCCGCGCCCACAGAGATTCAGGAAGTACGAAGAGCTACTCTCACAGCAACTTAGTGAAGAAATAAAAATCACCGTATCCGCAAGATGTTAACCAAACTAACAGCGGACCAGCGCGACGAGGCAGTCGCTACTACCAGTGCATATACTTCAAGGATACCGGTTCACCAGGAACCTGAAGAAAGGAGGCCAGCTCCGAGGATAACGAAGAGACCAGAGAAATCTCAAGAAGATCAGAAGAAGGAAGGCTACCACGCCACCAGATAAAGCCACCAGTAATGCATGACCTTGTTGCAGAAGCAACCCCGGAGGATGTCCCGACGGAGACCATCCCTGAGGAGCCGAGGTATGTAAGAGAACGTGAAGGGATTGAGCCATATATCCCACAGTACGTCACCAGGCCTCACCATTTGCAGATTATTCCAGAATACGAGCTAGAAAGAATGAAGAATGTCGAGAAGCAAACTTTTGAATATTTCGAGAGAATTAGAGGCAGGAGGATCAATATACTAGAAGGCCTCGAGCTACATACAAACGTGTTCTCAGAATACGAACAACAACAAATCGTGGATCGCATCCGGGATTTGAAAAGAATGGGTCGAGCGAGCCGCCTAAGAGAAAACACCTACTCGGAACCCCGGAGATGGATGCCAGGGAAAGGGAGAATTACAATACAATGTGGATGCTGCTACAACATCGCGGAAGACAAGAAGGGAAATCCACCGGGAATAATCCGTCATGGCAAGGTAGATCCAATGCCATTAGTCATTAAAAGGATGGTAAAGAGAATGATAACATGGAGGGTACTGCCAACAGATTGCATACCCAATAGTTGCATCATTAACATTTACAAGAGGTGGTGATCGCATACCCCCGCACATCGATCACCACGACTTTGTCAGACCTTTCTACACAGTTTCTTTTCTGAACGAGTGTAATATAATGTTCGGATCTAACCTCCGGATAGCAGGCCCAGGTGAGTTCTGAGGGCCAGTAAAGATACCATTACCAGTAGGTTCCGTCATGATACTAAAGGGCAACGGTGTAGATGTCGCTAAACATTGCATACCACGAGTACCAATGAAGCGGATCTCAGTTACTTTCAGAAGGATGGATGACAAGAAAGCACCTTATCACTTCCAGCCAGACCCAGAGCTAGAGAGCCTCCGGCCTTACGAGTCTGTGAGTTACATGGAAAATATCACACCTCCAACGTACATCCATACGACATCCTTGCCAAGGATGGCTTGGAAGGTGATGTTATTGACCATGTACCTCACTATTCAGACTTGGATTTTTGACAGATGCCTTTTTGGATGGATCGGCAAAGATCATACATAACCCGTTTTGAGTCTACATGGATTGTATGAAATGTATTCTAGATCAAGTTGTATGATGTATCTTCCGGAAGATTGGAATGAAAGTGACCATGTCACATTTTTGGCCTTCACCTCTTTTGTGCAAGTTGACTGGGAAACGCCATTAAAGTTAAATGAACTTTGAACAAAGAACAGAAAAGAAACAAAAAGAATGAAAGAAAACTCTCCTTAAAAATCTAAAAAAAAATGATGAACTCCAAATTCGCACGAACATTAAATGAATGATAAAGCAAATTTGAATTGTTAAAGGACAAACAAAATAAACACAAATTTTAAATCAAGTTCAAATTCAATCTTCCAGATCTCAAATCAAATCTCAATCAAATTTCAAATTCAATCTTCCAGATCTCAAATCAAATCTCAATCAATTTTCAAATTCAACTTTCCAAATCTCAAATCAAATGTCAATCAAATTCAAACTCAATCTTCCAAATCTGAAATCCAATCCGTTCTACTCTCTCCCTTGTCTGGGATGGAAGCGGTTGATTCCATTGACACGGAGTCAGGTTTTTGATTCGAATCCGATGGCGAGGAATTGTATCCAATCCAAACCAGCAACTTTCGATCAACTCTTTTGGAATGGGATATGTAACATCTACATATTCCCTCCTAATCTGTTTCTTTCCACAAAAAATCTTTTACAGCTTTCATGAAATCCTCGAAACACCAAAATTCCACACTTTTCAAATCAACACTACAAATCTTTGCAAAATCAATTACATCAAAACTCAAACTTTTGGGGTTGAGGATTTTACATCTGAGACTGCATTGCTTTAGGATTCTTTCCTTATCGCAATGAAATACATCAAATTCAAACTTTTGGGGTTGAGGATTTTACATCCGAGACTGCATTGCTTTAGGATTCTTTCCCTATTGCAATGAAATACATCAAAATCAAACTTTTGGGGTTGAGGATTTTACATCCGAGACTGCATTGCTTTAGGATTCTTTCCCTATCGCAATGAAATACATCAAAATCAAACTTTCGGGGTTGAGGATTTTACATCTGAGACTGCATTGCTTTAGGATTCTTTCCCTATTGCAATGAAATACATTAAAATCAAACTTATGGGGTTGAGGATTTTACATCCTTGACTGCATTGCTTTAGGATTCTTTCCCTATCGCAATGAAATACATCAAAATCAAACTTTTGGGGTTGAGGATTTTACATTCGAGACTGCATTGCTTTAGGATTCTTTCCCTATCGCAATGAAATATATCAAAATCAAACTTTTGGGGTTGAGGATTTTACATCCGAGATCGCATTGCTTTAGGATTCTTTCCCTATCGCAATGAAATACATCAAATTCAAACTTTTGGGGTTGAGGATTTTACATCTGAGACTGCATTGCTTTAGGATTCTTTCCTTATCGCAAAAAATACATCAAAATCAAACTTTTGGGGTTGAGGATTTTACATCCGAGACTGCATTGCTTTAGGATTCTTTCCCTATCGCAATGAAATACATCAAAATCAAATTATTGGAGTTGAGGATTTTACATCCGAGACTGCATCGCTTTAGGATTCTTTCCCTATCGCAATGAAATACATCAAATTCAAACTCTTGAGGTTAAGGATTTTACATCCAATACCGCATTGCTCTGAGATCTCTCCTCATTGTCATGATTCAATCCAATCAATTCAATTTTCTTTTGAGGTTGAAGATGTTAACATCTGTACGGCTTATTTTTAGGTTGAGTGTTGTATTTTTGAAAAGGAGGTCGCCTACAGAAATTGTCGGCGAAATTTAAATTTTAAATTTAATTTAAATATATATATAATTTAGAAAGTAGTATTTGTTTTTGAAAATAATTTTTAAATTTGAAAATTTTAAGATATGAAATCAAACCGATCTCACATCCCAAATAGTTTATATAAACGAGCACCGCACCACAAACCGTGTATCTATCCCTAAGGATAGACACACCGCTCGATGATGAGGCTCGATTAAATAAACTAGAAGATTTGTGACATCCGTTTGGTCTGCGAACCAATTTTATAAGCCGACAAATTCCCCTGCTTAATATGAAAGCATTAAACAAGGTTTATATTACCTGGGTTCTTTAAGATTCCCTATAAGGGCAAGCCCCTATAGTTAATTACATCTTAAGTGACGGGAATCACCTAAGAAAACTCTCGATAATAATCAATAATTCTGCTCTCAAGAATTTCAAAGTTTAAGTTTTCAAAGGATTGAATTTTGGAATTTCAATAGAGAATAGATCAAGTTTGGAACATTTTGTTTTGGGAATTCAAAGGAAGAAAGGTAGGAGAAATCACAGATCCGAAGCGAACTTTGGTAATTTCCCAACTATCCTATTGTTTGGCTTAGATTTAGGAAAGTCCTAATGTTTGTTCAATATTTTGATCTTGCCAATTTTAGTTAATTAGGACTTATATTTGTGTGATAAAATCACACAAATAGCCTGGAAGATGTGAGGGTTTATATCGTATCGGACGACTACCTCGGAGTCCTAAGACCGGTTAGGGCTTAATTTGCTATGCAAATGCCTAACGAAGAGGTTGAGGATTTATGTTGCACTAGGCAAACTACCTCAAAATCCTATGGCTTGGTTATTTAACTCTAAGAAAGTTTTGCTTGAGGTAGATCCGAGTTTTGCTCGATGACGATGGTCGTGCTGCCCACCATGCTCCGAGCTCCTTGTTGTTGCAGAGGTTTAGTTACAGAAGTCATGAATCAAGAGATGAGAAAAGTGTTTTGGTTTAGAGAAGTCTTAATTTCCAAGTGTTTTTGTGTTTTAATTAAAACCAATCTTAAAGTTGATTATAACGACACCGGTTAAGATCCCACGGTTCCATCCTTCCGGCATCGTTATTTTTATCGGATTCACTTAGTCCGGATGAATTTGCTAAACTCAACTGAATGAGTTCCACACTTTCATTTAGACCGTGGGAAATCCCGTTAGCAACACGTAGGTTACATCATCCGAGGTATTCCCGATCATCCAACAGGACATTTTAATTTAGTAGTAATTGTAGTTTTGTGTTCTGTTTGTGATTAAATTTTGAGTTGTTTTATATTTTGAAATGTTGTGGCGGTGAATTTTATCTTGTAATGACTTTTAATTTAGTTTTGGTTTCAGTTTTAGGGACTATCCTAAAGGTATGGGTTGTCATGCAACAGTTGTTTGTCATGCAAGAAAAAGTAAGTGTGATGCAATTAAAGAAATTGCAATAAGGTAAATTGCAATAAAATAAAAGCGTACCTGGAGGGTCTTCCCGTCATCCCAAGCTGCACTTAAAACATAATTAGAATATTTAAGCAAGTTCCTAGGTATGGTTTTCTACCAAATTCCTAATCCTATAGCTAGTCATTTCCTATGACGTCTAGGTTCTTGTGTTTTGGTTTGAGGACGATTTTCTTCATCAAAGAATAATTAAGTTCAATTGTTCTTATGAACATCCTATCATATCGAGGAGGTGTTTAAGACAAATCTTAAACATCTTTTCAATATTTCTATGATTGTTTTAAGTCCAAATGAATTTAATTATATAAATGAATTAATCGTCCGGGGATTCAAGTTTTGTTATCTTGCTCGATGAACTAGGACATTTGAATATCCTATGAGTGAAGTAACATTTCATTTAATGTTCTATTTAGGAGTTATGATAATAAAGGTTTTCGAGGGCAAATTGGTGCTCCAATGATTTGTGATTTAGTTTAATTTTAGTTATCGGGTTTAAATTTGGAATAGTGTTCAAGTTGCTTTATATTTAATTTCTTTATGTCTTAGGTGATATTATTTAGTTCAATTTAATTTTAATTTAATTTAATTTAATTTAATTTAATTTAATTTAATTTAATTCAATTTAGTTTGATTTGATATAAATTAATTTAATTTAATTTAACTTGATTTAATTTAATTTAATTTAACTTCCTTCAATTTAATTTAATTTGATTTAATTTTAATTTAATTTACTTTAATTTAATTTAATTTAATATGTTTTAATTTAATTTAATGTAATTTAATTTAATTTAATTTAACATTTTTTTAATTTAATTTAGTTTAATTTAATTTAATTTAATTTAATTATTTAATTTAATTTAATCTAATTTATTTATTTAATTTAATTTATTTATTTAATTTAATTTAATTTAATCTTTAATTTAATTTTATTTTTTTGATTTAATTTAATTTAATCTTTAATTTAATTTTATTTTTAAATTTAAAAAAAAAGTTTAATAATTTAACTCTTTTTTTTTAATTTAAATTAATGATTAAGTCCTTTAACATTTTAAAACTTAAATTTGAATTATCATTTTTTAATTAGGAATTAAATATTATTGAGATGATTAATTTAAGGATTTTTAAATTAAAGAATAAATCTCTTCCTAATAATATCCATATTTTAATAATTCCAATTTTATTATTATTCCAAATTTAATCAATTATTTAATTAAGGTTTATTTCAATTATTTTAAATTGTTTAATGGGTAGAAACCCTTTAATTATTTAAATTTCAATCATCCAAATCATATTAAAATCAAATATTTTACTTGTTAATTTTATTAAACCTAAAGTTTTAATTAAGGGTTAAAATTTTTAATTACCATTTTGCCCTTCAAGCTTAATAATTCCATAACTCACTAAATTGAGCTCAAATGAATTTGAAATTTTCATGTGACTTCACTCATATGTCAATAAAGACATGAGAGGAAAAATGTGATTTTTCTGTATTTAATTTATTTATATAATTATTTTTAGTGGAAAATAGGAATTTCCAAGGAAAATTTAATAATATGACCAAGGGAAAGTTTCTGTCCTTAAGAAAATTTTGGGACATTCCTAATAACAAGAGGACCACTTGGACTAATTTTGGTGATTTTTTGAATTATATTATTTTTATTATAATTATTTTAAGTTTTGGAGTATTAATTAATTTAAAAAAAATAAAGGTTGAAAAATGAAATTTATATTTTTCAAAAAATCCCTCTGATATCAAGGAACCCAGAGAACCAATTTTTATAATTTTTGATTTTTCTTTGATTTATTAGAATTATTTTAGTGGAAATACTAAAAATATACTTTTTTTTAATTTTAAAATTACCTTAAGGCTTTAAAATTTAATATCTCATTAAATAGACCTAAGAAAAATATGGGGTTTGTTCCTAAGTGATTAAAATTCAAAATGTGACATTTTGGTGATTTTTATTATTTTTATGATTTTTATTATTTTTTAATTATTAAAATATTAAAATAATACCAAAAAATCAACTTTTTAGAAAATTGAAATTTTAATTTTCTTAAATTCCACTAATATCAGAGAGGCTCCAAAACCAATTTGGTGAATTTTTGAAAAGTATTTTGAAAGTTATGAATTTTTGAAGTTTAAGATGGTTAAATGGCTTAATCAACCCATTTAGTAGAGGCTAACCAAGTCCAATTGACTTCAAATTTTTATGGTGGGTTCCTCTGATCCTAAAGTTCAGTGGAGAATTGATTTCAAGTCAATTTGATGTATGGTTAGCTCTAATTAATTAGGGATCTATTTTGGGTGTTTAAGCCAATTAGGGTTATTTTAAATGAGTTAACTCAAAACCTATTTTTCCTAGGGTCCTCTGGTCATAAGAGACATCACCAAATTTTCCTAGAATTTATTTCACAACATGCTAATTATTGGAATTAAAATACTCAAAACGAGTACCATGAATTTGAAAAATCAATAACTTCTCATAGTGATGGCCTCCGACTTTGGAAAATTCAGGGAATGTTCCCAAATTCAGAGGCTTCAAAAGCCCTATGGTCTCATGCCATGGTGAATTTCCTATATGCATGGAGAATTAAAACAATGTAGAAGGGAAATAAATCATTAAAAATAAAATACTTGACGAAATTAAATGATTTCTTTTCCACATTATTCTCCTCTGTTCACTGAGCAAGAGGGTATTTTTATTTTATTTTTTGATTTTTCTACACAAAGTTATGCATTTTTGAAGTTTAGGGAATTAAATAAATCAGAAAATCCTTAATTTTCTATTTATCCGAGTCGGCGCCGCGTCAACCTTAACATCTCCGAAGTGCCGCGTGGCGCGCTCCCATTCGACGCCGCCACTTGAGTCAGCTGCCCGGGTCCCGCCTTCCGCGTATCATCCGTTGATCCGACCTAATCTGAGCCGTCTGTCCGCGTGTGTATTAAATGGACGGCATCCGTTCATCGTCCCCAAGCATCCTCACCCGAGAGCCGTCCACACTAAAACCCTAAGAACTCACTCAATACTTAACAGATTTTCGTGTTCTTGTGCTCTATGGATTCGTCTTGAAGAGACGAACACATCTATATGGTGATCATGCATTGAAATTGAAGCATTTGAAATGGAGAATCTCCAGAAACTCGGGATGAAGAATTAGCTCATACCTTTGCTCAGAGAAGTGTGGCTTCAATCTGAGGGTTGTGTCACCTTCGATTAGATCCCAACAAGCTCCAGATGAAGTCTCCTGGTCTGGTGAATCTCCTAGGTATGATTTCGACCACAGCCGAACACAAAGCATGGAGGCTGGAGCAACTGGGTGGCTTGGAGAGGGGGCTTTTGCTGGTGGACTTCTCCTCTTGGTCCAGTGAAGGTGTAGGACCAGTCAATTTGAGGATTGGCTCACTCGTGGAGAAGTGTCCTGGTTTTGGGTGGAATTTTGGCCGACGAATTGAGTTCGTTGGTGGGGATTAGGGCAAATTGGCACCGGGGATTAATTGCTCTAAGTATGGAGAGTGATCCGGAGCAATTTTGGCGAAGTTTCCTTAAGGTTTGTTTCAACACCTCTCATGGCCGAGAGGGGGTGGTGTTTAAATAGGAGAGGGTGGAGGGCCTCGCAGGGATGGCCAAGGGTTGGGATCGGCTGCTTAGGTCAAGGGCGAACGGCCATGGTGGCCATTGGGCATGGGGCGGCTCGGCAAGGTGGAATTCTAAAGTTTGGCTCCTCCCCATGTCTCGGCCATGGAGTTTTCCGGCGACCCGGGCGGCGCGGTCGGCGAGCATGGGTCACCCTCGAGTCCAGGTGGGTCGGGGTTGGGGTTTAGTGCGATCAATCGGGCCTTGCCATGTGTAAAGGGGATGGCTTGGAATGGAATGGGGAAGAGGCCATTTTGGCTTGGTTTGGGTCAACCCATCATTTTGGGCTTGTTTCACCCTTCAAGGTGGCTTTGGGTGTTGTGGGGAGTCAAAAGGATCACTGGCTTGGCATGGAGAAGTCCTTATCCAAATATATTTGGATTAAATTTGGGTTAAGGTGAAACATGCTTAAGGTTAATGACTTTTAGGAGGTGCTTAAAAGACCTCCTTCTTTTGCCATTTAAGGAGAGTTGACAACTTAGAGATCCTCATGGATTGCCAATGTCTTGCATGTGGCTTCATGGCTCCATGTGGCTTGGGAAAAGATTGGGTCAATTTCATAAAAAGGGATTTTGTGGATTTTGGCATTTTAATGGAAATTGTTATGAGGCTTGATTTGGAATTATTTAATTTAGGACTTTAGGAATGATTTTAAATTGGATGTGTGATGAGGGAAAGTGTCATGTGGGCTTTGTCATGAACTTTGGGCTTTTGAATTTGTCTTGGATGGGCTTTTAGGAAGGTTTAAGGGAAGTGGGATTTAGGCTTGAAAATAAATTGGTGGATGGAAAATTTGTAAAATTTTGAACCAAATAATTGTTGGGTTTGGTTCATAGATGTGTCATGAGTGACTTGGAGCAAATTGGGAGTGATTTGGGTTTGAATTGGGTTGAATTTGGGCTTCTTTGGTGAATGGGCCAATATAGGTCAAATTGGGCTAACTTTGGCCAATGTTGGGCTAGGGTTGAAATTGATGTAAAATTAATGTTGGGAAATGTTTATGGGAGTGTTTCAAAGAGGTTTTGACTTTGGTTGGGCTTTGATTTTGGGGTTTGGGCTTATTTGGGTTAGGTTTGGGTTTTAGGTCAAAATTGGGCCTTTTAGCTTTGGGTTGAGTTTGAGTAGGGTGTGGGTCTAAATGTTGGGCAAATCATGCTAGTGTTTTGTTTGAGGGAATGTTAAGGAAGATTTAGAAAAGATTTGGGGTTAATTAGAGTTGAATTGGGTGAGTTTGGGTTAGGTTTGGGTTTAGGTCAAAATTGGGGGTTTTGACAAAAGTAGGGTAAATTGATAAAATTGGCCCATGGTGTAGTTGAACAAAATGAAATTACGAATATTTGGGATTTTTTGGAATTTTCTGGGAATTTTCTGAATTTTTGGATTTTTGGGTCAAGAGGGGTATTTTGGGTATTTGGAGGGTATTGGGAGGTATTTTTGGAATTCTTGGTATTTTGGGTATGGATGATCAATTTGAGTGATGTGGAAATGTTTGGGATTGGTTTTGAGGAATTTTGGGTGATTTGGAAATTTTGCAAAAATTTGGGTAATTTCAAGGGTTTTGGGTAGAGCTGAGCGGGTGTAGGGTCCCGGGGTCAAAAATTGAAAATTTGAAAAATTGAAGATTGGGTGAATATAAGTGGAATGAAATCATTTTGGTTGAGCCATGAAGCCATATCAAGCCCACATGAGCCATGAAGGGACTCATTTGAGGCATCCACTATGTTGTTCTTAACCCTCTTAGCCAAGGGCTTAGGGGTTAAGGACCATCTATGTGAATCACCTACATGAGTCAGGAGGTCAAGTTGAATATAGGTGTGTGAAAGTGTAGTGTATAAATGTAGTGTGTGTGTGTAAGTCAGCCCCTTCACCAGACCAGGCCACCCAGGGTAGTCCTAAGGCTAAAGAGTCCTATAGGAACTCATCCTTTAAACTTCCACATTTGATTTCAACCCTCTAGGTGATTAGGGGTCTATAGTCAAGTTTGTGGAGTTTGCAGGGAGTTAAGAAGTGGTTTGAATTTCTAAGTGGTGGGTCCCAATTCTAGTCCTCTAAGACAGTCAAAGGAAAAGCCTAAGGCTAGATCCTAAGTACTAAAAGAAGAAGAGAAGACCTCATCAAAAATGAGGTCAACAAATGGACCCCCAATATGTGTGGTGAGCTGACGGAGCACACCGCGCATATTGGTGTTGACCGAAGCGATCAACAAAACCAACACAGATGTCCATGTGACAAACTTAGGACGAAGTAGAAGAGTTTCCGCTGGGGAGTGTCAAGTATATCTCCGAGACCGGAGATTCCCGAACTCTCGCCGGGAAAGGAAAAGAAGGTGACTTCCAAATCACATGATGCTGGGGAATTTCTATTCAGATTTCATTTTGTTTTAGTTTAAGTTTTGATGTGTGAGCTTAGATTTTAGTTTGGAGTTTTAATTTAGATTGAAGTTTTGTTAAGATTAATTTGAAGGGATTTGATTTGAAATGAAAATTGGAATTTTGTGGTTTTAGATGTAACATCTTCAACCTCAAAAGAAAATTGAATTGATTGGATTGAATCATTACAATGAGGAGATCTCAGAGCAATGCGGTATTGGATGTAAAATCCTTAACCTCAAGAGTTTGATTTTGATGTATTTCATCGCAATAGGGAAAGAACCTAAAGCAATGCAGTATCGGATGTAAAATCCTCAACTCTAAAAGTTTGAATTTTGATGTATTTCATTGCGATAGGGAAAGAATCCTACAGCAATGCAGTTTCGGATGTAAAATCCTCAACTCCAAAAGTTTGAATTTGATGTATTTCATTGCGATAGGGACAGAATCCTAAAGCAATGCAGTCTCGGATGTAAAATCCTAGACCCAAAAGTTTGAATTTGGTGTATTTCATTGCGATAGGGACAGAATCCTAAAGCAATGCAGTCTCGGATGTAAAATCCTCGACCCAAAAGTTTGAATTTGGTGTATTTTATTGCGATAGGGCAAGAATCCTAAAGCAATGCAGTCTTGGATGTAAAATCCTCGACTCCAAAAGTTTGAATTTTGATGTATTTCATTGCGATAGGGCAAGAATCCTAAAGCAATGCAGTCTTGAATGTAAAATCCTCGACTCCAAAAGTTTGAATTTTGATGTATTTCATTGCGATAGGGAAAGAATCCTAAAGCAATGCAGTTTCGGATGTAAAATCCTCAACCCCAAGAATTTGATTTTTGATGTATTTCATTGCGATAGGGAAAGAATCCTAAAGCAATGCAGTTTCGGATGTAAAATCCTCAACCCCAAGAATTTGAATTTTGATGTATTTCATTGCGATAGGGAAAGAATCCTAAAGCAATGCAGTTTCGGATGTAAAATCCTCAACCCCAAGAATTTGATTTTTGATGTATTTCATTGCGATAAGAAAAGGATCCTAAAGCAATGCAGTCTTGGATGTAAAGTCCTCGGCTCCAAAAGTTTGAATTTGATGTTGATGTATTTCATTGCGATAGGGAAAGAATCCTAAAGCAATGCAGTCTTGGATGTAAAATCCTCAACTCCAAAAGTTTGAATTTGAATAGTCATAGGCTTTGCAAAGATTTGTAGTGTTGATTTAAAAAGTGTGGAATTTTGGTGTTTCGAGAATTTCATGAAAGTTGTAAAAAGACTTTCATGAAGGAAATAGATTAGGAGGGAATATGTAGATGTTACGTACCCCGTTCAAAAGAGTTGATCGGAAGTCACTGGTTTGGATTGGATATAATCCCTCGCCATCAGATTCGATTCATGTCAATGGAATCAACCGCTTCCAACCCAGACAAGGGAGAGGGTAGAACGGATTGGATTTCAGATTTGGGAGATTGACTTTGAATTTTCGATTGAGATTTAATTTGAGATCTGGAAGATCGAATTTGAGATGTGATTGAGATTTGGAATCTGGAAAGATTGAATTTGAACTTGATTTAGATTTGATTTGAAATCTATGTTCATTTTGTTTGTCCTTTAACGATTCAAATTTTATTTTATCGTGAATTTAATGTTCATGTGAATTTGGTGTTTATCATCTTCAGATTTTTAAGGAAAGTTTTATTTTATTCTTTTTTTTATTTCTTTTCGTTCTTTGTTCGAAGTTCATTTAACTTTAATGGCGTTTCCCAGTCAATTTGCACAAAAGAGGTGAAGGCCAAAAATGTGACATGGTCACTTTCATTCCAATCATGTCGAAGATACATCATACAACTCGATCTGGAATACATCTCATACAATCCATGTAGACTCAAAACGGACTATGTATGATCTTCGTCGATCCATCCAAAGAAGCATTTGTCAAAAATCCATGTCTGAATAGTGGGGTACATGGTCAATAACATCACCTTCCAAGCCATCCTTGGCAAGGATGTCGTATGGATGTACATTGGAGGTGTGATATTTTCCATGTAGCTCACAGCTCGTAAGGCCGAAGGCTCTCTAGCTCCGGTCCGCTGGAAATGGTAAGGTGTCTTCCTGTCGTCCATCCTTCGAAAGTAACCGAGATCCGCTTCACTGGTACTCCCGGTATGCAATGTTTAGTGACATCCGCTCCGTTGCCCTTCGCATCAAGACGGAACCTACCGGTAATGGTATCTTCACCGGCCCTCGGAACTCACCCGGGCTCGCTATCCGGAGGTCGGATCCGAACATGATGTTACATTCATTCGGAAAGAGAGCGTGCAGAAGGGTCCGACAAAGTCGTGGTGATCTATGTACGGGGGTATGCAGTCACCCTGCTTGTAAATGTTAATAATGCAGCTATCGGGTATGCAATCTGCTGGCAGTACCCTCCATGTTATCAATCTCTTTACCATTCTCTTGATAACTAATGGCATTGGATCCACTTGGCCATGACGGAGTATTCCCGGAGGGTTTCCCTTCCTGTCTTCCGCAAAGTTGTAACAGCATCCACATTGTATTGTAATTCTTCCTTTCCCTGGCATCCATCTCCGGGGTTCTGAGAAGGTGTTTTCTCTCAGGCGGCCCGCTCGGCCCATTCTTTTCAAATCCCGGATGCAATCCACGATTTGTTGTTGTTCATATTCTGAGAATACGTCTGTATGTAGCTCGAGGCCTTCTAGTATATTGATCCTTCTGCCTCTGATTCTCTCGAAGTATTCAAAGATTTTCTTTTCGACATTCTGCATTCTTTCCAGCTCGTATTCTAGAATAATCTGCAAATGGCGGGGCCCAGTGACATATTGTGGGATATACGGCTCAATCCCTTCACGTTCTCCCCGCATACCTCGGCTCCTCGGGGATGATGTCCGTCGGGACATCCTCCGGGTTGCTTCGCAACAAGGTCATGCATTACGGTGGTTCTATCTCGGTGGCGTGGTAGCCTTCTTTCTCCGGATCTCCGTGAGATTTCCCCGGTTCTTTCGTTATCCTAGAGCCGGCCTCCTTTCTTCGAGTTCTCGGTGAACCGGTGTCCTCGAAGTGTATGTACCGGCGGTAGCAAGCCGCCTCGTCGGGCCGGTCCGCGGCTAGTTTGGTTAACACCTTGCGGATACGGCGATTTTTATTTCTTCGTTGCGTTGTCGCGAGAGTAGCTCTTCAAAATTCTCGAATCTCCGTGGGCGCGGCGCCGGCAAGCTCGCCCTCCGCTCGTAGCGACTACGGACTTCATTTTCTTATCTTCTTCGGTGTTTGTCTTTCTTTTCTTCGTCGTTGGATTGGTGGCTTGGGCCACCCACTTTCATCATCGTCCGCTCGGCGGCTCTTCTCGGTCAATCGGGACCCGGCCACTTTCCTCGTATCGTAGGCTCCGCCGGTGCGAAGTCCGAGTCAATCTCGATTATCGCTCCATTTTTCACCCTCTTTTCATCGAGTGCAAGGCTTACGCCATTTCTAAAGTTCGGGACCAACCGCCCGTTCGACATTTCCCTGCGAAAAGACAAGGAAAAGGATCAGGGGCTATACTAAGAACAAGAACATTAAGAAAATGTTTATTAAAGACATTTTTTTTTCTTTTATTATATTATTATTTATTTTTTTCTTTTTTTTTTAACAGAAATGAAATGGGATAAGATCAGGAAAGAGATCTTGATATGGAGGAGAAAAAAAGGAAAACTTTATTATCATGATTTTATTTATTTTAGCACATTTTTTTATTTTTGGGTTCGGACCTGATCATAAGTAGCTACTTCGCTCGTGCTTCTAGGGATGAAGAATTCATTCCTTGGAAACATCAGGTAGCGTAATACTTTTTCAAGTATCGTCGGTTGATCGGAAGCATATGTCGTTCTCCTTGGCAATTCACTAGCTGGTAGGAACCTCCTGAGTATACTGCTTCAACCACGAACGGCCCTTCCTAAGTGGGTTCAAATTTTCCTCCTATCTTGCGGTGTGCAAGGATAGGTCTTTTGAGAACGAGAACTAAGTCACCAACTTTGAAGGTTCTTGGACAGACCAGTTTGTCATGGGCTTGAACCATCTTAGCTTGGTATAATTCTAAATTCCTGTCGCGCTCGCAAGTCTTTTACCTTCCGTGCTTTCTAATTCCTCTAGTTGTAATTTGGCATTCTCTTCTGTCGTGATCTTATTTGTAACAGCAATTCTGAGTGAAGGAAGCCGAACATCTAAAGGTAACATCGCCTCGGACCCATACACCGGAGCGTAAGGTGTAGCTTGAGTAGGAGTTCTGAAGGTTGTCCGGTAGGCCCATAAGGCTTCTAACAACTTCTCGTGCCAATTTCTCTTATTATCGTCCAAGGTTTTCTTTAAGATTTGAACGAGAGTTTTATTAAAAGCCTCAGCCAGACCATTTGCTCTTGGGTAGTAAATTGTTGAATATCTCGAGTCGATTCCGTGTCCCTTGACAAAATTGTTGATTTGCGTGCTTCTGAATGCTGACCCATTATCTTAGATGATCCTGCGCGGCACTCCAAAACGGTAGACAACTTGGTTCTTGAAAAACTGTAGCACGTGGTGTGCTTTCACTTCTCTGAGTGGAACTGCCTCTGCCCACTTGAAAAAGTAATCTGTAGGCGCAAGAATGAAGTGATGTCCTTTTGAAGATGGTGGTTCTATTGGACCCACTATATCTGTGCCCCAACATTCAAATGGCCACGACGCAATTGTCGGATGTAACACATTTGGAGGTTGGTGTAGAACCACTCCGTGCACTTGGCATTGGTGACAGCTCTTGGTGATTTTCATGCGGTCGGTCATCATCGAGGGCCGGTAGTACCCTAGTCTTTTAATTTTCATTTTCATCTTCGGACCCGACGGTGAGCGCCACAGAGTCTCGAATGCACCTCTTTAACAATTTCACGAGCCTCGGACCCGCTTAGGCACCTTAGCCACATTTGATCGAAAGACCTTACGTACAAGGTGTTGTTTATTAATGCGTAGGACGAGTTCTTTTCTTGATCCGATGGAGCTAGCGACATATCGTCCGGTAGTTTTCCTGTTTGCGGGTAGTCTATTAATGGTTATCGCCAATCTTTTGTGTTTTCCATCCATCGTTGCAACCGATTCTTCTTCTTTTTCTGATTTATGTATTGTGTCTGTGTCGAGCTGTGATAGGACCTGACGTCCGTGAATTGACACTTTTACTGACTCACCTTACAGACAGGCAAATTCTTTTGCTAGACGGGCTAACGCATCTGCTAAAGCGTTTTCTTTCCTGGGAATTTTGAAGATTGTCACATTCGGAATTTGTTCCAACAATTGTATGGCATACTGGAAGTATTGCTCGAGTCTTGGTTTTAAAATTCTATACTGTCCGGCGATCTGTTGAATGATTAATTGTGAATCCCCGTAGATGTTGATGTCTGTTATCCCCAATTGAATAGTTAATTCCAGTCCTGTTATGAGGGCTTCGTATTCTACTTCGTTGTTTGTACACGCGCTCCGTCGAGTGGTAGGAGTATCTTAACATCCCTCGCTCCGGTGTTATAAAGATTAGTCCGATTCCCGCCTTACCAGGTACTATCACATGCGATTCTTCGTCTTTGTGTGCTTGAAGATGCTCCGTCGAAATATAATTCCCAACGTCGATCATCGTGGTCTTCTAGGCTCATTATGTGTTCATCCGGCAAATCGTCATTGAGAGGAGATTCTAGCCGCAAAGGAGTGTCTTCGCAAGGAAGTCTGCTAAGGCTTGTCCCTTTACGGCATGAAGAGGCACGAAAGTTATATCGAATTGCAATAATATCATTGACCATCCGGCAAGTCTGCCGGAAAGTGTTGGACGGGTCATCAAGTATTGCAATGGATTAAATTTCGAGATCAGGTTGACCTTATGAGAAAGCACGTAGTGTCTGAGCTTTTGAGCGGCGAAGATCAGGGCCAAACAATGCTTTTCAATTGTGGGATACCTTATTTCCGTCGGAAGTAAACGACGGCTTAAATAGTAAAGAGCATTTTCTTTACCCTCATCATTGACCTGGGCTAACAGGGCTCCAAGAGAGTCGTCTAAAGCCGCAAGTATAAAGTATCGGCGGTCTACACCGAGGCCGGGGCCGCTAAGACGGGAGGTGTCATTAAATATTGCTTAATGTCCTCGAAGGCCTTCCGGCATTACTCTTCCCAAATAAATTTGGCGTCCTTTTTAACTAGTGCCGAGAAAGGCCGACACCTACCCGACAAGTTTGAGATAAAGCGTCGAAGATATGCCAGCCTTCCCTTGAAAGGATCGTAGTTGTTTTAAGGTTTTGGGAGGCGGCGTTTCTACGATAGCTTTAATCTTTTACGGGTCGATTTCAATTCCACGATGTCGGACAACGAATCCTAAGAATTTCCGGAGGTGACACCGAAGGCGCATTTTAAGGGATTCATCTTAAGGTTAAATTGTCTTAATCGTTCGAAAATAATTCTCAAATCATACAAGTGGTTTTCCTTTACTTTGCTTTTAATGACCACATCGTCCACGTAGCATTTGACTTGATTGTGGATGAGATCATCAAAAATTCTTGTCATCGCTCTGCGGTATGTTGCTCCTGCGTTCTTCAGTCCGAATGGCATCACTATGTAGCAATATACTCTAATCGGCGTTCTGAATGCTGTAAGCTTTTCATCTTCTGGAGCCATTTTTATCTGGTTGTATCCTGAAGATCCATCCATGAATGAGAATATTTCATGTGTTGAAGCAATGTTGATCATTAATTCTGGGATCGGTAGAGGGAATTCATCTTTTGGACATGCCTTGTTTAAATCTCCGAAGTCCACACAAATTCGATCCGACCATTCTTCTTTCGACTGGTACCACATTAGCTAACCAAGTCGGGTATTGTTCTTCACGGACAAATTTAGCGTCTATTAGCTTTTTAACTTCGGCTATGACTTATTGTTCAATTTCTAGACGCATTCTTCTGGGACCTTGCCTGACTGGAACAAACGTAGGATCCACTCCTAGCTTATGGATCGCGACCTCGCGGAGCTAATCACGGCATCTCGTCATAGTTCCAAGCAAAACAATCTTTAAATTCCATTAATAACTTGATTATTTCTTCGGAGTCTTCTTTATTGAGTAAGGAGCTAACAAAGGTAGGTCTAGGCTCTTCGCTAGTACCTAAGTTAACTTCCGTTAACTCATCTATTGTAGATTTAATCTCTTCTTCGAATTCAGTGGAGCATCTCCAATTTGTAAATCTTCGAATTCTTCGTAGTTTCCATGCGGTTTTCATTAGACTCGCAAGTGACAACCATGCAAAATTTAGTATCGTCAGTCGATCCTACCGTGCCGAATCCGAAACCATGCTTTGAATTGGGTGGACGACCGGAGTTATTCCATAATTTTTCAAAATGTTGTGATTGGCCTTTTGTCCATTGTCGAGGTAAGAAACCATGCTCGAATTAAATTTTGAACACGGGGAGAGTACCACTCAAAAGGTAATTCCATTAATTCGATGAAGTGACATCTTCAAATTGTACATTATTTTCGGCTTTGGAGGAAGAAGCACCACGGTAGAATTTGATTGGCTTTGCACCGCCGCTACGTACCTCTTTGACCACCATACCCTCGATCTTATTAGAATGGATCGGGGTCAGGGTCATAGTATGTACATAGTGGTTAATCTTCTCGTACATTGATTTGTATTCTTCATTCTTCTCATCTTCGAGAGAGATCTTGAATTGCGGCTTCTTCCGACTTATTGTCGCTGCTTCTTGTTTGATCTCTTTTTCTTCTTCAGAACTGTCTTCCCAATCGACATTGATGGCTGGTTTCCTCTGTCCAACTGTCCTGACGTCTCCGCCACGACCTCGTCCCCGGCCTCGACCTCGGATGCGAGTTGTGGAGAAACCTTCACCATCTCGCCATAAGGGAGTGGTGAGTGACTTTTGGACTAGAACTTCAGGTTCTTCGTTGTCCCGAACTTTCTTTGCTTCATTTGTTATGGTATCTCTGGAGAAGATTGTTTTCTTCGGTGGTGCATAATAAACTGCGTCTTCATGGATTCCAATCTCATGTACGGAGAATAGTTGTAAGTCACCTTTGATGCACTGTTCCCCTCCATCGTAGTATTTGATGCACTGATGTAGAGATGATGGTACCATCCTGTTTTCATGTATCCATGGTCGGCCTGGTAGAGCGTTGAACGACATTTCTGAATCAATTATGTAAAATTTTGTGGTTGTCTTTGCTAAGTCACAGGTCTTCATTAGTAGTGTTATTGATCCGAGGGCTCTTTCTCCTTTCAGGTTGAATCCTCTTAATAACATTTTGTCGGCTTCGAGCTCACGGGCATCAATTTCCAAGTATGCTAGTGTTCGAAGACTCATTATATTGATTGATGCTCCTGGATCCACCATTACTCTGGAGAGTGTAAACTTCCCAATTGTAACTAAAATGTACAACGGTCGGTTGTGGTACTGCGTCCCGACGGTAGGTCCTTGTCCGTGAAGGTAACACCTCGCTCGTTCCTTTAATGAACAAACCTCATCTAAGGAATCTCCGGCCATTTGAGCTAGCGAATTTCCGGATCAAGTAAGGCCTCGATCGAGCTTCTCTCATCTCCTTTGATAAGATGAGAGCGTCGTAGATGCTCGGCTTGGTCGGTAGTTTCCTAAGATGGGCTAGCACGTTGTAGTCCACTTTATTTTCATGTGTTTCGGCTTCTTCTCAAATGGGTATTTCTTCCGCGGGTTGATTCTTCTGAACAACCACTCGCTTTCCATCGTCCTTCGGACCCATTCTCGGAGGTAGAACTCTTCCACTTCTTAAGTTAACTTATGTAACTTCTTCTGAATCTAGTGTTGAGCTTGCTGGTGTTTCTTCCCGAATCGGAATAACAGGTTCTTCCGGATTAGTTTCAGAGTCTGAAGGCTCTAATTCTATTGTGACTGGAGCACCTCGAAACTCGCAGATAGATTCATTGCTTATTGAACTCTCGTAACCTCCTTGATGGATGTCTCCTTCATCATCATGATCGTCAAGATTGTGTATGATTTGAGAATTGTCATTGGTATCGAAATCGATGTTTGGATTGTCGCCAGTTATGTAATTGTTAGAAACAGTCAAAACATAGCCAACACCATCACCCTTATCATTATAAGATCCCACCGAAGTGAGCAGATAATCATACAGAGTCAGAGGTTCGAGGGATTTCTCCCCCGAATCGAAACAACTATCCTAGGATAAGCGGCCCCTAGTCTAGCCTTAGGAGCCTCGGTCCTCTCTTCTTCGTCGATTTTCTTCTTCTCTTCAATCGTCTCCTGTCGAGGTGGTTCTTCTATCGCAAGTGATAAGTGCCGACTCGACGAGTTTCGAACTCTGAATTGAAGCTCGCACCGAAGCGGTTTGGATGCTGTCTAAAATCTTTTTCGAAGACCTCGTCCAAGCAGTAGTCCACCCATCATCAGTTGTGTAGGGATTTATCGGAACGATGAGATCAGTCGTGACAACAATGACGGAACCTCCTTTCTGGGGTTCCTCCATGTACTCCTTCGGGATTGTTATATTCCCTTTCCGAAGGTTGTCATTGAGCCAACTTTTGAAGGTAATGCAATCTTCTATCTTGTGCCCAAGCATCCGGTGGTAAGGGCAAAAGTTAGGATCACCTTTCTTGTTGACTTCTTCTGGTCTCATAGGCTCTGGCAGCTGGAAATCTGGAGTCTTCATCAGACTACGGAACATTTTCGGCACTGCTTCATTCTTGAATGGATATTCCCCGCTCGAAGCTCCCTTAATGTACATTGCGGACGAGGCGAGTTGTTCATACTCGTGGAGATGACCGATAGCCGGGTCGGGGTCGTCGTGTACTCGTTGAGGTTGTTGTGGTCGTTCGGACGATATTTGTATCGGTTGCTTGCCTTTGTCGACCGCTCGCAACGATCCCGGATTTCTTTTCGAAAGTATTCACAGGCTTTTGCTTGTCTGTCTTGTCGGCGAAACTTAATTGCTTCGCCTCCTCTTGCAAGCTCCCGGCCATGCTTAACAACTTCTCGAAAGTCTTAATAGTGAATCCTTTGAGGAGAAGTGCTATCGGGTCGTGAATGCTTTTAAGTAAGATGCCGATTGCATGTTGTTCTTGTAGTTGTGGTTCACACTTCATGCTTAAGTTCCTCCATCGAAGTATGTAATCCACCAAAGTTTCGTTCGGCTTCTGCTTCTCTACCACTAAATCACCTATAGTGATGTGGTGCCGAGCTCCGGTGAATCGCTCGATGAAGAGGTTTTCTAGTTCGAGAATGTCTTCACTGAACCATTTGGTAATTCCGCATACCAATCAAAGGCGATCCCCGACGAGCCGTCGACGAATTGTCGGAAGAGTAATGCATCGCTCCCGCCGGCATTGCAACAACCGGCACGAAAGTGTGCAACATGCCTGTCTGGGGTTCCGGTTGCCATCAAAGGTTTTGAACAGAGGTGGTACGAAGCCTTTTGGGTACCGGACGAGCATCGAATTCTTCCGGGTAAGGTCTACCCGTCCGAATGGATGTCCCGCTCTTTGATTGTTCTAAGGCTTCTCACACCTGCTGTTCCACCAAGCTCTTGATATCTTTTTCTGGAATCATGCTTTGTGTCGTATCTTTCTTTAGCTGATCATCCCCGTTGACGGATGTAATCTCCTTTCCTCCGTCCACAATGTGAATGACCTCTCGGGGCGTCTCTCTTGGGGTTGCACTCGACTCCGGAGAGTGGCTAGGGCTGCGGCCATCTCTTCCATTCTTTTCGCCATTTGGACGATCGTATAGTCTTTCTCTTAAAGCTGTCTTCTCATCACTTCCGGCTCCTCTCTTTCTACGGCTGCAGGAGCACCTTCTGAAGCTGACGAAGCTCGCGTTTCGACCATGTTGATTTCCGCATACTCATCGTCCATGAATTCTGATGAATCAATCTCATCTCCAAATTTCTCTTCTCTTTCTTTTGCTAGTCGTCGAATATCAGTCCTCAACTTTTCCATAGCGTCCTCTAGCGGTCTTTTCTGTGCATCCTCGCAGTTGTCGTGCGATAGCTGCCGGGTTCCCTTCTCACGAGTCCCCTTTACTGCAGTGGCACTTTCTTCGGATTCAAGTCTTCTGACGAGACTTTCCTTCTCGAGCCGCCGATTCAACCTTAATTGTCCAAGTAGTGGGACGCCATACCATCCTTCTAGCGAGCAGGATGTCTAGGACCGGATGGTCCGTCGACCAAATGCTCGGAAGGTGGTATCCTCCCTAATCTGCAACCCCGAAACAACGATAGGCGGACTAGCCTTCATCCTTTTATTTGGCTTTTCCGTAACGATGGCGAGTTCTACCGTGGCCCAAGATGGGATTTGACTGGCACCCGCCCTATCCTCCTTAGAATCTCTGATACGGGGCATTTCTCTTTCTTTGTTAGCTTCTCGATCACAGTCTGTAGTCGGGCAAATGGTGTAATCCTAGCCCTCTTCTTTCTGCTGTCGTCGTAGTATGCTGGTCGAGGTAATGTAGAAACAATCCCGCGGACATTTTCCTCGTCGACTGCAGATGGAAAGGGATGGAATCTACTTCCTTCCAAAAAGGGTGTATCTTCGAGCAATGGTATGTATTCGGGTAGTGGTGTGTACTCGGGGATTTACGGGATTTTTTCCAGGAAAGCGACTTCGAGCGGCTCGGCCTTCCTAAGCAATCTTCCCCGCTTCGTTCCTTCTTTGGGTCCTTGTTAGTGATGGGATTCTTAAGCCGGACCCGATTTCAAAAACGAGAGGGTCTCACGGAAGGTGCCGTACCCTCCACGGTAACAGAGTTCACCATAGTTCCGGATTTCCTTCCCCTTTAATTTGCGCGAAGTCGGGGTAGGTGCGAGACAACTGGACCAGGTGGGGGTAGCAACAACGGTCCTTCAGTGGACGAGCAGTACTCCTCTAAGTGGGAATCTTTTGCAGGGGAGGAAACTCTTGAGTTGACCTAAGGTTGAACTCGATCAGCGGCTTCTCAGTTTCAGATACTTTGTTTGTCAGCGTGAAAAGGGTAACGTCGGTGATCTTGACATTTGTGTTCTCGAATCCTTTTCCAAACCGGATGATCCCATTATCGGGCAGCTCATCCTTGTAAACAGAGAAGTCCAGTCCATTGGTGAAGGAGAAAATCAGCTTTGGGGCTTCCATTTCTGCAGGGTATATTCTGATTGTCGATCCCAAGTTATGCTTCTTCTCATCGGGACGAAAAGAAAGGAATCGAAAAGAGTCCGAACACATTCTTGTTCATGTATTTATAAGAAGGAGTTATTTGTTAAAAGAGTCATTCATTAGAGGGTTTGTTTATTTAGAACGGAATGTTCAAAGGTGTAGAGAAGGTAATGAACCCGATTCGCAGTTGGAAAGGAAAAGAAAGTCTTATGCAAGACTTCCGACTCGAAGGATTACTCCTAAACTAACACCTATCGGGGGTCCACCCCACTTCGTAAATGAGGTAAAAGGATCTCGAACCTCTCTGTTTAGGGGTGTCTAAACAAATGGCTCCTAAATCCGAGAGAATGTTGGCTACACTAGTTCAAGGTAGAAATGAACATAGTGTTCCAACGAAAAGAAGGGTAGCTTGATCCACAAGGGGTATGGATACACTACCGATTTTTGCAAGCAGAATTATTTGATTAAAAATTGAGAGAGGAATCATCCTCAACGGAGTCGCCGTAAGTTGTACGGCTTATTTTTAGGTCGAGTGTTATATTTTTGAAAAGGAGGTCGCCTACGTAAATTGTCGGCGAAATTTAAATTTTAAATTTAATTTAAATATATATATATAATTTAGAAAGTAGTATTTGTTTTTGAAAATAATTTTTAAATTTGAAAATTTTAAGATATGAAATCAAACTGATCTCACATCCCAAATAGTTTATATAAACGAGCACCGCACCATAAACCGTGTATCTATCCCTAAGGATAGACACACCGCTTCGATGATGGGGCTCGATTAAATAAACTAGAAGATTTGTGACATCCGTTTGGTCCGCGAACCAATTTTATAAGCCGACAAATTCCCTCGCTTAATATGAAAGCATTAAACAAGGTTTATATTACTCGGGTTCTTTAAGATTCCTATAAGGGCAAGCCCCTATAGTTAATTACATCTTAAGTGACGGGAATCACCTAAGAAAACTCTCGATAATAATCAATAATTTCGCTCTCAAGAATTTCAAAGTTTAAGTTTTCAAAGGATTGAATTTTGGAATTTCAATAGAGAATAGATCAAGTTTGGAACATTTTGTTTTGGGAATTCAAAGGAAGAAAGGTAGGAGAAATCACAGATCCAAAGCGAACTTCGGTAATTTCCCAACTATCCTATTGTTTGGCTTAGATTTAGGAAAGTCCTAATGTTTGTTTAATGTTTTGATCTTGCCAATTTTAGTTAATTAGGACTTATACTTGTGTGATAAAATCACACAAATAGCCTGGAAGATGTGAGGGTTTATATCGTATCGGACGACTACCTCGGAGTCCTAAGACCGGTTAGGGCTTAATTTGCTATGCAAATGCCTAACGAAGAGGTTGAGGATTTATGTTGCACTAGGTAAACTACCTCGAAATCCTATGGCTTGGTTATTTAACTCTAAGAAAGTTTTGCTGAGGTAGATCCGAGTTTTCGTCGATGACGATGGTCGTGCCGCCCACCATGCTCCGAGCTCCTTGTTGTTGCAGAGGTTCGGCTACGTAAATCATGAATCAGGAGATGAGAAAAGTGTTTTGGTTTAGAGAAGTCTTAATTTCCAAGTGTTTTTGTGTTTTAATTAAAACAAATCTTAAAGTTGATTATAACGACACCGGTTAAGATCTCACGGTTCCATCCTTCCGACATCGTTATTTTTATCGGATTCACTTAGTCTAGATGAATTTGCTAAACCCAACTGAATGAGTTCCACACTTTCATTTAGACCGTGGGAAATCCCGTTAGCAACACGTAGGTTACATCATCCGAGGTATTCCCGATCATCCAACGAGACGTTTTAATTTAGTTGTAATTGTAGTTTTGTGTTCTGTTTGTGATTGAATTTTGAGTTGTTTTATATTTTGAAATGTTGTGGCGGTGAATTTTATCTTGTAATGACTTTTAATTTAGTTTTGGTTTCAGTTTTAGGGACTATCCTAAAGGTATGGGTTTTCATGCAACGATTGTTTGTCATGCAAGAAAAGTAAGTGCGATGCAATTAAAGAAATTGCAATAAGGTAAATTGCAATAAAATAAAAGCGTACCTAGAGGGTCTTCCCGTCAGCCCAAGCTGCACTTAAAACACAATTAGAATATTTAAGCAAGTTCCTAGGTAAGGCTAAGGGAAGGGTTATGGTTTTCTACCAAATTCCTAATCCTATAGCTAGTCATTTCCTATGACGTCTAGGTTCTTGTGTTTTGGTTTGAGGATGATTTTCTTCATCAAAGAATAATTAAGTTCAACTATTCTTATGAACATCCTATCATATCGAAGAAGTGCTTAAGACAAATCTTAAACATCTTTTCAATATTTCTATGATTGTTTTAAGTCCAAATGAATTTAATTATATAAATGAATTAATCGTCCGGGGATTCAAGTTTTGTTATCTTGCTCAGTGAACTAGGACATTTGAATATCCTATGAGTGAAGTAACATTTCATTTAATGTTCTATTTAGGAGTTATGATAATAAAGGTTTTCGAGGCAAATTGGTGCTCCAATGATTTGTGATTTAGTTTAATTTTAGTTATCTGGATTTACATTTGGAATAGTGTTCAAGTTGCTTTATATTTAATTTCTTTATGTCTTAGGTGATATTATTTAATTCAATTTAATTTTAATTTAATTTAATTTAATTTAATTTAATTTAATTTAATTTAATTCAATTTAGTTTGATTTGATATAAATTAATTTAATTTAATTTAACTTGATTTAATTTAATTTAATTTAACTTCCTTCAATTTAATTTAATTTGATTTAATTTTAATTTAATTTAATTTAATTTAATTTAATTTAATTTAACATTTTTTAAATTTAATTTAGTTTAATTTAATTTATTTATTTATATAATTTAATTTAATTTAATTTATTTATTTAATTTAATTTAATTTAATCTTTAATTTAATTTTATTTGTTTGATTTAATTTAATTTAATCTTTAATCTAATTTTATTTTTAAATTTTTAAAAAAAAGTTTAATAATTTAACTCTTTTTTTTTAATTTAATTTAATGATTAAGTCCTTTAACATTTTAAAACTTAAATTTGAATTATCTTTTTTAATTAGGAATTAAATATCATTAAGATGATTAATTTAGGGATTTTTAAATTAAAGAATAAATCTCTTCCTAATAATATCCCTATTTTAATAATTCCAATTTTATTATTCTTTCAAATTTAATCAATTATTTAATTAAGGTTTATTTCAATTATTTTAAATTGTTTAATGGGTTTCTACCCTTTAATTATTTAAATTTCAATCATCCAAATCATATTAAAATCAAATATTTTACTTGTTAATTTTATTAAACCTAAAGTTTTAATTAAGGGTTAAAATTTTTAATTACCATTTTGCCCTTCAAGCTTAATAATTTCATAACTCACTAAATTGAGCTCAAATGAATTTGAAATTTTTATGTGACTTCACTCATATGTCAATAAAGACATGAGAGGAAAAAATGTGATTTTTCTGTATTTAATTTATTTATATAATTATTTTTAGTGGAAAATAGGAATTTCCAAGGAAAATTTAGTAATATGAACAAGGAAAGTTTCTGTTCTTAAGAAAATTAAGGGACATTCCTAATGACCAGAGGACCACTTGGACCAATTTTGGTGACTTTTTGAAATATATTATTTTTATTATAATTATTTTAAATTTTGGAGTATTAATTAATTTAAAAATAAAATAAAGGTTGAAAAATGAAATTTATATTTTTCAAAAATCCCTCTGATATCAAGGAAACCAGAGAACCAATTTTTATAATTTTATAATTTTTCTTTGATTTATTAGAATTATTTTAGTGGAAATACTAAAAATATACATTTTTTTTAATTTTAAAATTACCTTAAGGCTTTAAAATTTAATATCTCATTAAATAGACCTAAGAAAAATATGGGGTTTGTTCCTAAGTGATTAAAATTCAAAATGTGACATTTTGGTGATTTTTATTATTTTTATGATTTTTATTATTTTTTAATTATTAAAATATTAAAATAATACCAAAAAATCAACTTTTTTAGAAAATTGAAATTTTAATTTTCTTAAATTCCACTGATATCAGAGAGGCTCCAAAACCAATTTGGTGAATTTTTGAAAAGTATTTTGAAAGTTATGAATTTTTGAAGTTTAAGATGGTTAAATAGCTTAATCAACCCATTTAGTAGGGCTAACCAAGTCCAATTGACTTCAAATTTTTATGGTGGGTTCCTCTGATCCTAAAGGTCAGTGGAGAATTGATTTCAAGTCAATTTAATGTATGGTTAGCTCTAATTAATTAGGGATCTATTTTGGGTGTTTAAGCCAATTAGGGTTATTTTAAATGAGTTAACTCAAAACCTATTTTTCCTAGGGTCCTCCGGTCATAAGAGACATCACCAAATTTTCCTAGAATTTATTTCACAACATGCTAATTATTGGAATTAAAATACTCAAAACGAGTAACATCAATTTGAAAAATCAATAACTTCTCATAGGGATGGCTCTCGACTTTGGAAAATTCAGGGAATGTTCCCAAATTCGAGAGGCTTCAAAAGCCCTATGGTCTCATGCCATGGTGAATTTCCTATATGCATGGAGAATTAAAACAATGCGAAGGGAAATAAATCATAAAAAATAAAATACTTGATGAAATTAAATGATTTCTTTTCCTCATTATTCTCCTCTGTTCACTGAGCAAGAGAGTATTTTTATTTTATTTTTCTGATTTTTCTACACAAAGTTATGCATTTTTGAAGTTTAGGGAATTAAATAAATCAGAAAATCCTTAATTTTCTATTTATCCGAGTCGGCGCCGCGTCAACCTTAACATCTCCGAAGTGCTGCGTGGCGCGCTCCCATTCGACGCCGCCACTTGAGTCAGTAGCCCGGGTCCCACCTTCCGCGTATCATCCGTTGATCCGACCTAATCTGAGCCGTCTGTCCACGTGTGTATTAAATGGACGGCATCCGTTCATTGTCCCCAAGCATCCTCACCCGAGAGCCGTCCACACTAAAACCCTAATAACTCACTCAATACTTAACGGATTTTCGTGTTCTTGTGCTCTATGGATTCGTCTTGAAGAGACGAACACATCTATATGGTGATCATGCATTAAAATTAAAGCATTTGAAATGGAGAATCTCCAAAAGCTCGGGATGAAGAATTAGCTCATACTTTTGCTCAGAGAAGTGTGGCTTCAATCTGAGGGTTGTGTCACCTTCGATTGAATCCCAACAAGCTCCAGATGAAGTCTCTTGGTCTGGTGAATCGCCTAGGTATGATTTCGACCACAACCGATCACAAAGCTTGGAGGTTGGAGCAACCGGGTGGCTCGGAGAGGGGGCTTTGCTGGTGGACTTCTCCTCTTGGTCCAGGTGAAGGTGTAGGACCGATCGATTTGAGGATTGGCTCACCGTGGAGAAGTGTCCTGGTTTTGGGTGGAATTTTGGTCGAGAAATTGAGTTCCGTTGGTGGGGATTAGGGCAAATTGGCACCGGGGATCAATTGCTCTAAGTATGGAGAGTGATGCGGAGCAATTTTGGCGGAGTTTCCTTAAGGTTTGTTTCGGCACCTCTCATGGCCGAGAGGGGGTGGTGTTTAAATAGGAGAGGGTGGAGGGCCTCACGGGGATGGCCGAGGGTTGGGATCAGCCGCTTAGGTCGAGGGCGAGACGACCATGGTGGCCATTGGGCATGGGGCGGCTCGACGAAGGTGGAATTCTAAAGTTTGGCTCCTCCCCATGTCTCGGCCATGGAGTTTTCCGGCGACCCAGGCGGCTGGTCGGCAGGCATGGGTCACCCTCAGGTCCAGGTGGGTCAGGGTTGGGTTTTAGTGCAATCAATTAGGCCTTGCCATGTGTAAAGGGGATGGCTTGGAATGGAATGGGGAAGAGGCCATTTTGGCTTGGTTTGGGTCAACCCATCATTTTGGGCTTGGTTCACCCTTCAAGGTGGCTTTGGGTGTTGTGGGGAGTCGAAAGGATCGACTGGCTTGGCATGGAGAAGTCCTTATCCAAATATATTTGGATTAAATTTAGGTTAAGGTGAAACATGCTTAAGGTTAATGACTTTTAGGAGGTGCTTAAAGGACCTCCTTCTTTTGCCATTTAAGGAGAGTTGACAACTTAGAGATCCTCATGGCTTGCCAATGGCTTGCATGTGGTTCATGGCTCCATGTGGCTTGGGAAAAGATTGGGTCGATTTCATAAAAGGGATTTTGTGGATTTTGGCATTTTAATGGAAATTGTTATGAGGCTTGATTTGGAATTATTTAATTTAGGACTTTAGGAATGATTTTAAATTGGATGTGTGATGAGGGAAAGTGTCATGTGGGCTTTGTCATGAACTTTGGGCTTTTGAATTTGTCTTGGATGGGCTTTTAGGAAGGTTTAAGGGAAGTGGGCTTTAGGCTTGAAAATAAATTGGTGGATGGGAAATTTGTAAAAGTTTGGACCAAATAATTGTTGGGTTTGGTTCATAGATGTGTCAGGAGTGGCTTGGAGCAAATTGGGAGTGATTTGGGTTTGAATTGGGTTGAATTTGGGCTTCTTTGGTGAATGGGCCAATATAGGTCAAATTGGGCTAACTTGGGCCAATGTTGGGTTAGGGTTAAAATTGATGTAAAATTAATGTTGGGAAATGTTTATGGGAGTGTTTCAAAGAGGTTTTGACTTTGGTTGGGCTTTGATTTTGGGTTTGGGCTTATTTGGGTTAGGTTTGGGTTTTAGGTCAAAATTGGGCCTTTTAGCTTTGGGTTGAGTTTGAGTAGGGTTTGGGTCTAAATGTTGGGCAAATCATGCTAGTGTTTTGTTTGTGGGAATGTTAAGGAAGATTTAGAAAAGATTTGGGGTTAATTAGAGTTGAATTGGGTGAGTTTGGGTTAGGTTTGGGTTTAGGTCAAAATTGGGGGTTTTGACAAAAGTAGGGTAAATTGATAAAATTGGCCCATGGTGTAGTTGAACAAAATGAAATTGCGAATATTTGGGATTTGCTGGAATTTTCTGGGAATTTTCTGAATTTTTGGATTTTTGGGTCAAGAGGGGTATTTTGGGTATTTGGAGGGTATTGGGAGGTATTTTTGGAATTCTTGGTATTTTTGGGTATGGATGATCAATTTGAGTGATGTGGAAATGTTTGGGATTGGTTTTGAGGAATTTTGGGTGATTTGGAAATTTTGCAAAAATTTGGGTAATTTCAAGGGTTTTGGGTAAATTTAAGCGGGTGTAGGGTCCGGGGGTCAAAAATTGAAAATTTGAAAAATTGAAGATTGGGTGAATATAAGTGGAATGAAATTATTTTGGTTGAGCCATGAAGCCATATCGAGCCCACATGAGCCATGAAGGGACTCATTTGAGGCATCCATCTATGTTGTTCCTAACCCTGTAGCCGAGGGCTTAGGGGTTAAGGACCATCTATGTGAATCACCTACATGAGTCGGGAGGTCGAGTTGAATATAGGTGTGTGAAAGTGTAGTGTATAAATGTAGTGTGTGTGTAAGTCGGCCCCTTCACTGCGACCGGGCCACCTGGGGTAGTCCTAAGGCCAAAGAGTCCTATAGGAACTCATCCTTTAAACTTCCACATTTGATTTCGACCCTCCAGGTGATTAGGGGTCTACGATCAAGTTTGTGGAGTTTGCGGGGAGTTAAGAAGTGGTTTGAATTTCTAAGTGGTGGGTCCCAATTCTAGTCCTCTAAGACAGTCAAAGGAAAAGCCTAAGGCTAGATCCTAAGTACTAAAAAGAAGAAGAGAAGACCTCATCAAAAATGAGGTCAACAACATCTAAAACCACAAAATTCCAATTTTCATTTCAAGTTCAAATCCCTTCAAATTAATTTTAACAAACTTCAATCAAAATTGAAACTCAAACTAAAATCTGAGCTCATACATCAAAACTTAAACTGAAACAAAATGAAATCTAAATTGAAATTCCTCCAGATCATGTGATTTGGGATTCACCTCCTTTTCCTTTCCCCAGCGAGAGTTCAGGAATCTCCAGTCTCAGAGATATACTTGACACTCCCCAGCGGAAACTCTTCTACTCTGTCCCAAGTTTGTCACTTGGACTTTTGTGTTGGTTTTGTTGATCGCCTCGGTCAACACAAATACGCGTAGTGTGCTCTGTCAGCTCACCACACCTATTGGGGGTCCATTTGTTGACCTCATTTTTAATGAGGCCTTCTTTTCTCTCTTTAGTACTTAGGATCTAGCCTTAGGCTTTTCCTTTGACTATCCTAGAGGACTAGAAGTGAAACCCACCACTTAGAAATTCAAGCCACTTCTTAACTCCCTGCAAACTCCACAAACTTGATTGTAGACCCCTAATCACCTAGAGGGTTGAAATCAAATGTGGAAGTTTAAAGGATGAGTTCCTATGGGACTCTTTGGCCTTGGGACCGCCCTGGAGTGGCTCGGTCCGGTGAGGGCCGACTTACATACACACTACACTCATACACTATACTTTCACACACCTCCTAAAACCACACCCATACCCAACTTGACCTCCTGACTCGTGTAGGTGATTCACATGGATGGTCCTTAACCCCTAAGCCCTTGGCTAAGAGGGTTAGGAACAACATATTGAATGCCTCAAATGAGTCCTCTCATGGCTCATATAGGTTTAACATGGCTTCATGGCTCAACCAAAATGATTTCATTCCACTTACATTTACCCAATCTTCAATTTTCTAAATTTTCAATTTTTGACCCCCGGGACCCTACACCCGCCTAGCCTACCCAAAACCCTTGAAATTACTCAAATTTTCCAAAAATCTCCAAATTACCCAAAATTCCCCAAAATTAACCTTGAATATTTCCCCTCCACTCAAATTGATCATTCATAGCCAAAAATACCAAGAGTTCCAAAAAAAACCCCAATACCCTCCAAATACCCAAAATACCCCTCTTAGCCAAAAAATCCAAAAATTCCGAAAATTCCCAGAAAATTCCAAAAAATCCCAAATATTTCCAATTTCATTTTTTCCAACTACACCATGGGCCAATTTTGTCAATTTACCCCACTTTTGTCAAAATTCCTAATTTGACTCATTTTAACCCAAAGTGAACCCAATGTCAAACCAAACCTAGCCAATTGTCCCAAATTCTGATCCAATTAAATTCTAAACTTCAATTAAACATCCCCAACACCAATATAGACTAAATCTAAGCCCAATTTGATTGGCATTTGAATCTAATTTCACTTTTAACCTTAAAGCCCAATTTGGACCCATGACCCAAACTTAGCCCAAACTAACCCAATTCAACTCCAATTAACCCCAAACCTTTTCTAAACCTTCCCTAACATCCACACAAACAAAACACTAACATGATTTGCCCAAAATTTAGACCTAAATCCCACTCAAATTCAACCCAAAGCTAAAAGACCCAATTTTGACCTAAACCCTAACCTAACCCAAATAAGCCCAAACCCCAAAATCAAAACCCAACCAAAGTCAAAACCTCTTTGAAACACTCCCATAAACATTTCCCAACATTAATTTTACATCAATTTCAACCCTAGCCCAACATTGGCCCAAATTAGCCCAATTTGACCTACATTAACCCCTTTACCAAATGAACCCAAATCCAACCACATTCAAACCCAAATCACTCCAAACTCATTTCAAATTACTCATAACATATCCCTAAACCAAGCCCAACAATTATTTGGCCCAAACTTCTACAAACTTCCCATCCATGAATTTATTCTTAAACCTAAAGGCCCATCAAAAAATAATTTCAAAAGGCCCAAAGCTCATATGACAATCCTCTATCATCACCCATTTGATAAAGCCATCTCCTAAGTTCTAAATCCATGATAAAATAAATCCAAATCAAGCCATATGCTAATTCCCATTAAAATGCCAAATTCACAAAACCCTTTTTCATGAAATTGACTTAACTTTTCCTAAGCTAAAGATGAGCCATGAAGCCATGCATGAGCCACATGGAAGCCATGAGAGCCTCTTTACATGTCACCATGCCATTTTGGGCAAAAGGAGGAGACTCTTTCCTTAATCTCCTAAAGTCATTAGCCTTAACCATGATTCCCCTTAACCTAAATTTAATCCAAATATATTTGGATAAGGACTTCTCCATGTCAAACCAGTTGATTCCTTTGACTCCTCACAACACCCAAAGCCACCTTGAAGGGTGAACCAAGCCCAAAAGGTGGACTTGACAAAATCAAGCCAAAAATTGGCCTTCCCCCATGCCATCTTAATCAAAGCTTTTGACACATGGCAAAGCCCAATTGCCTACACTAAACCCCAGCCCTGACCCACCTGAACCTGAGGGTGACCCATGCCTGCCGGCCAGCCGCCTGGATCGCCGGAAAACACCACACCCGAGAGCTCACATGTGAGCCAACATTGAAATTCTCCCTTGATGAGCTGCCCCATGCCCAGTGGCCATTGCAGTTGTTATTCTCTTGCCAAGAGTAGGTGATCCCAGTCCCTAACTCCCCCTGGGAGGCCCCCTAACCTCTCCTATTTAAACCCCACCTCTCTCGGCCATGGAAGAGGTGTCTGAACCAACCTTACGAAACTGCGCCAAAATTGTTCCGGACTACTCCCCACACTTAGAGAACTTGATCCCCATTGAAATCCCCCTGCCATTTCCTCTCTGCGAGCTCGATTTCGCAGTTGAAATCCGAAGCCCAAAACCAGGACACTTCTTCACAGTGAGCCAATCCCCAAATTGATTGGTCCTACACCTTCACCGGACCAAGAGAAGAAGTTCACCGGCAAAAGCCCCCTCACCGGGCCGGCCATTGCTTCCGGCCTCCGAAGCTTTGTAATCGGGCTTGGTCGAAATCATACCTAGACAATTCACCATGCCGAGGACTTCATCCGGAGCTTGCTTGGACCCAATCGAAGGTGACACGACTCTCGGATCGAAGCTTCACTTCTCCGAGCAAAGGTATGGACTCACTCTTCTTCCCGAGCTTACAGAGATTCTCTATTTAATTTGAGTCAATTTCAATACATGTTTCACCGTATGGATGTGTTCGTCTCTTCAAGACGAATCCATAGAGCATAAGAACATGAAAATCCGTTGAGAATCGAGTGAGAAATTAGGGTTAGAAGGTTGATGGTCACGGGTTCACACCAGTCGTAGACGATGACCAGGAGCCGTCGGATCGCGCGTGTATCAAGCGGATGGCCAGGATCACGCCGGACGGAGCAAAGGGAAATCAACCGCGGGCCGCGTAGCATCCTAGTCAGGTGGCAGCGTCTAATGGGAGCGCGCCGCGTGGTCGTTCGGAGATGCCGAGGATGACAGAGCGCCGCGCTGGATAAGTAGGAAAATAGGCATTTTCTTATTTATTTAATTCCCTAAACTTCAAAAATGCATAACTTTGTGTAGGAAAATCAGAAAAATAAAATAAAAATACCCTCTTGCTTAGTGAACAGAGGAGAATAATGTGGAAAAGAAATCATTTAATTTCATTGAGTATTTGATTTTTAATAATTTATTTACTCTCTGCACATTTTCAATTCTCCATGCATGTATACAATTCACCATGGCATGAGACCATAGGGCTTTGAAGTCTCCGAATTTGGGAACATTCCCTGAATTTTCCAAAGTCAGAGGCCACCCCTATGAAGAGTTATTGATTTTTCAATTCTAGTTCACTATTCTGAATATTTTAATTCCAATAATTAGCATGTTGTGAAATAAATTCTAAGAAAATTTGAGGATGTTTCTTATGACCAGAGGACTCTAAGAAAAATAGGTTTTGAATTAATCCACTTGGAATAACCCTAATTGGCTTAAACACCTAAAATAGGTCCTTAATTAATTAGAGCTAATCATACATCAAATTGACTTGAAATCAACTCTCCACTGACCTTTAGGATCAGAGGAACCCACCATAAAAATTTGAAGTCAATTGGACTTGGTTAGCCCTACTAAATGGGTTGATTAAGCCATTTAGCCAATTTAAACTTTAAAAATTCATAACTTTCAAAATACTTTTAAAAAATTCACCAAATTGGTTTTGGAGCCTCTCTGATATCAGGGGAATTTAAGAAAATTAAAATTGCAATTTTCTAAAAAAGTTGATTTTTTGCATTATTTTAATATTTTTAATAATTAAAAAATAATAAAAATTACAAAAATAATAAAATTCACCAAAATGTTATATTTTGAATTTTAATCACTTAGGAACAAACCCCATTTTTTTTCTTAGGTCCCTATGATGAGATATTAAATTTTGAAGCCCTAAGGCAATTTTAAAATTAAAAAAAAATGTATTTTCTAGCAATTCCACTAAAATAATTCTAATAAATCAAAGAAAAATTATAAAATTATAAAAATTGGTTCTCTGGTTTCCTTGATATCAGAGAAGTTTTTGAAAAATATAAAATTCATTTTTCAATCTTTATTTTATTTTTAAATTAATTAATACTCCAAAATTTAAAATAATTATAATAAAAATAATATAATTCAAAAAATCACCAAAATTGGTCCAAGTAGTCCTATGGTCATTAGGAATGTCCCATAATTTTATTAAGGATAGAAACTTTCCCATGGTCATGTTATTAAATTTTCCTTGAAAATTCTTATTTTCCACCAAAAATAATTATATAAATAATTTAAATACAGAAAAATCACATTTTCTCCTCTAATGTCTTGATTGACATATGAGTGAAGCCACATAAAAATTTCAAATTCACTTAAGCTCAATTTAGTGAGTTATGAAATTAGTAAGTTTAAAGGGCAAAATGGTAATTAAAATTTTAACCTATAATTAAAAATTTTAGGTTTAATTAAAAGGGTAGGTAAAATATTTGATATTAAGTTGATTTTGGATGTTTGAAACTTAGGTATTTAAAGGGTAGAAACCTACCAAACAATTTGGAAGTAATTAAAATAAACCTTAATTAAATAATTGTTTAAACTTGGAAGAATAAAAAATTTGGAATTATTAAAATAGGGATATTATTAGGAAGAGATTTATTCTTTAATCTAAGAATCCCTAAATTGATCACCTCAATAATATTCAATTCCTAATTAAAATGATAATCTAAATTCAAAACATAAAAATGCTTAATCATTAAATTAAATTAAAATTAAAACATTTAAATTAAATCCTTTTAAAATTTCATTTAAATTAATACTTTATCAATTAAAATTAAATCACCCCTAAAGCATAAAAATAAAATAAAATATTAAATTAAAATTAAAAGAAAAAAATAATAAAATTAAATTTAAATTTAAATTAAAATTAAAATTAAAAATAAAACCAAATTAAAATTTAAATTAAAATAAAATAAAATTAAAATCAAATTAAAATTTAAATTAAATTAGATTAAAATTCAAATTAAATTAAATTAAATTAAATTAAATCACATTAAATTAAATTAAATTAAAACATATTAGATTAAATTAAATTAAATAAATAAAACTAAATTAAATTTAAAACTAAACCAAATTAAATTAAATTAAAATTAAATTAAATTAAATTAAATTAAATTAAATATAACATCATTTAAGACATAAAGAATTTAATCTAAAACAATTTGAACACTATTCCAAACTTAAAACCATTAATTGAAATCAAATCGAAATCACAAATCACTTGAACATCGGTTTTGCCTCAAGAACTCTTATTGTCATAACTCCTAAATGGAGCATTAAGTGAAGTATTACTCCACTCATAGGATATTCAAATGTCCTAGTTCATCGAGCGAGGGGACAAATTAAACCTCGGATGATTACCTCACCTCATTAATTAAATTCATTTGGACTTAAAACAATTCAAGCAATATTGAAAAGATGTTTAAGATTCGTCTTAAGCACTTCCTCGATATGATAGGATGTTTATAAGAACAATTGAACTTAATTGTTCTTTGATGAAGAAAATCATCCTCAAACCAAAATATAAGAACCTAGACGTCATAAGAAATGACTAAGTATAGGATTAGAAACTTGGTAGAAAACCATAACCCTTCCCTTAGCTTTACTAGGAACTTGCTTAAATATTCTAATTGTGTTTAAGTGCGGCACTGGGATGACGAGAAGACCCTCCAGGGTACGCTTTTATTTTATTGCAATTTACTTTCTTGCAATTTACTTTATTGCAAATACACTTTACTTTTCTTGCATGATAAACAACTCGTTGCATGAAAACTCACACCTTTAGGGTAGCCTAAAACTGAAACCAAAACTAAATTAAAAGTCATTACAAGATAAAATTCACCGCCACAATATTTCAAAATATAAAACAACTCAAAATTTAATCACAAACAGAATACTAAACTACAATTACAACTAAATTAAAACGTCTTCTTGGATGATCAGGAATACCTCGGATGATGTAACCTACGTGTTGCTAACTCGGATTTCCACGGTCTAAATGAAAGTGTGGAACTCATTTAGTTGAGTTTAGCAAATTCATCTGGACTAAGTGAATCCGATAAAAATAACGATGCCGAAAGGATGGAACCGTGGGATCTTAATCGGTGTTGTTATAATCAACTTTAAGACTTGTTTTAACTAAAACACTAAAAAGCACTTGAATTTTAAGATTTTCTCTAAACCAAAACACTTTTCTCATCTCCTGATTTATGACTACTAAAACTAAACCCTCTGCAACAACAAGGAGCTCGGAGCATGGTGGGCAGCACGACCATCGTCATCAGCAAAACCTGAGTCTATTTCAGCAAAACTTTCTTAGAATTAAATAACCAAGCCATAGGATTTTGAGGTAGTTTGCCTAGTGCAACATAAATCCTCAACCTTTTGTTAGGCATTTGCATTGCAAATTAAGCCTCTAACCGGTCTTAGGATTTACGAGGTAGTCGTCCGATACGACATAAACCCTCACATCTTCGAGGCTATTTGTATGATCATGTCATACGAACATAAGTCCTAATTAATTAAAATTGGTAAGATCAAAACATTAAATAAACATTAGGATTTTCCTAAATCCAAGCTAAACAATAGGATAGTCGGGAAATTACCGAAGTTCGCTTCGACTCTGTAATTTCTCCTACTTTTCTTCCTTTGAATTCCCAAAACAAAAAGTTCCAAACCTGATCCATTCCCTATTGAAATTCTAAAACTTAATCCCTTGAAAACTTAAATTTTGAAATTCTTGAGAGCAGAACTACTGATTATTATCGAGAGTTTTCTTAGGTGATTCCCGTCACTTAAGATGTAATTAACTATAGGGGCTTGCCCTTATAGGGAATTTTAAGAACCTAGTAATATAAACCTTGCTTAATTCATTTATATTAAGCGGGGAATTTGTCGGCTTATAAAATTGGTTCGCGGACCAAACGGATGTCACAAATCTTCTAGTTTATTTAATCGAGCCCCATCACCGAAACAAGTGTGTCTATTCTTCGGGATAGATACACGGTTTGTGATGCGGCGCTCGTTTATATAAACTATCCGGGATGTGAGGTCGGTTTGATTTCATATATTAAAATTATTTTCAAAATCAAATACTACTTT